>VZRZ01002434.1:1491691-1548756 GCA_013398175.1 Climacteris rufus
GTCAGCCCCCGCCTCAGGCCGCCCCTTCCTCGCCGGCCCCCGCCGGCATCGCTTCTCAGGCGCGGGGCAGACGCTGGGCCGCTGCCCGCCGGGCCGTGCCGCAGGGGGTGCGGGCACGCCGCGCCAGCCCTGCAGGAACCAGCGGGCGGGCGAGAAAAGGCTCCCTCTGTCCCTCCCTCCCTCCCAGAGCGCTCCCCTCTTTACCGGGCTGCCGGGGCTCCTCTGCCGCCTCCGGGCTCGCCGGGGCGAGTGGCGGCGGCGGCTCCTCCTCAGCGCCTCCCCGAGCCCCTTCCCCAGCCGGGTCCTCCCCGCTCCGCCTCCGCCGGCGTGAGCCCGCGGCCGGGAATGCGGGCAGCGCGGCCGGGCTGCGCTGGAGCCCCCGCACGCATCCAGGAGACGGCCGGGGAAGGGCGGGGGGCCCGAAAGCCCTTAAATCCCTGATGAAGGGGCAGGGCGAGTGGTCCCTCGCGTGTCCTCCCAGATTATTTCACCTCCCTGCTGACTTCAGCTTAAAGCAGAATTTACCGCTGCGGTTAAAACGATCAGGAAGAGTGTTGTGCACAGAAACGGAGTTATAAAATAGGCAATATTAAGTTAATTACGCAATTTGTCTCATAAGCATTGGGAAAAACCCGAGATATGCAGCATACTTACTCAGCCAGGAATACCTACCTTTGCCACGGATATTAATTTTCTCACTTTGGCAATAGGAGATACACCCAAAACGCCTTTTCACCTCAACATCAGAATCAGGAAGATGTGATACTTTTATATCCTGTTATTACACTTACAGCATGTGCAAGCATTAATTAATTTTACGAGGTTGTGTTTATTTCGTTGTTGCCTTCAGTTTATCAGTGTGGAGGAAAAGCCGGCCCCAGAGAGGTTGGGTAAGCTGCCCATTGATGACTGAATCGGTGTGAGAGTTGTCAGCAGAACACCTCAGACGGAGGGATTAGGTACTGATGCTGCAGTTTTCCCACGTCCAGCTCCTTCCTCGGGAAGCTCATAGGCTACAGGTGCCTGCCATTCCCACATGAGACCTAGCAGTGCCTGTTTGCACACCTGGGCCCCATCTAAGACTAAGTGAAGTCTCCAAAGCCTTCCCATTTTCACCTCATTCTGCCAGGTGTCCTTACAGTGCTTGTGTCACGCCCCTTGATGTGACACAGGGCATAGGGCACTAAGGCCAAGGTAGACCGCAAGAGTCCCAATTGCCCAGGACATAAAATCTGTGTCAACTGCTCCCTACATTACACCTATGGGATTTAAGTAGGATTATACAGAGCCAGGCAATTCATCCCACTGAAAGGGGTGGGATGGAGAGCACCTTGCCTTCGTAATTTTTACAGACAGAAGAGAAGCTGCTGCCTTCTCAAATAACTGGGTGCTTTCACAGTGGTTTGGAGCGCTTAACAGGAGAGTGGAAGCTCTGTTTCAATTTCGCTTTTGCATTTACCAGGAAAAACAACCTACAATTTCTTTTATGGTTGGACTTGGTGATCTTAAGGGTCTTTTCCAACCTCAACGTTTTTGTGAATCCAGCAAAGGAGTTTTGGATTCATTCACTGGAAATGTAGCAAGGAAACTTGCAAGGAAAGAAACCACGGGAAGTTGTTCTACCGGAGGAGGTCCCAGCTGTTTGTAGGAAGTGACTGATGCTTTCTGGGATAATTCCAAGTAAACAGGGGTTTGATTGCCTGCATCACAGACGTATTTTTTACCATAAACATCTGCTTTGACAGGCTGGCTGGGCCTCTAAACTGAAAAAGCCTTACCTGAACTACCAGCTGAAGGTGACTGCTTGACACCAAAACGAGAAACAAGTAGACAAAGAAGTGACTTAATAGAATAGTCAATGAGGGGTGGCTTTGTTCAAAGACCATGATCTTGCAGTGTGAAAACTAATCAGAAGGAAAGTTTTTGGGAAACACAGAACAAGAGAAAATGATTGCTGGTATCTTTCAGGACACTGAATAGAGAGCTCGATAAGCATCGCTTCTTGCAGAAACACTTCCAAGAGACATTGTATGGGAGACATACAAACCTGCAAACTTACCAAAATCCCTTTAGGACATTTCAAAAAAGCAGGCAGGCTAGAAGGACAGTTCCCAGAACCAGGCAGGACATTCAACTGCTAGTGTGTCAGAGTCAGTTCATGCCAGCTTCCCAGAAATCTCTAGAAATAAAATGGTGAGAGCATAATTTGATTTCAGGAGATGAAGAAACAGGAAATCATGCCAGCCTGAGAAGGCTGCCCTTTGCACCCTGGAACTGAAGGTAGCAATGGAGCTCTCAAATGTGTCAAGGGCTGGGGAAAATCTAGAGGCTTCAGCCCAAGAAGCAATAATTATCGTCTGAAGTCTTGTGGGAGTTTATAAGAAACAAGTGTTACATGCTTTTTTGGAACGAGATAGAGAAGGATGAACTGCATGGGAAGACTATGGAGTCAAAACATCTGTGTTTTCCTTTAAAGAGGACTACAAGTGGTTTGATACACTGGGAAATACGCTACAGGTCCCCAAAACTCCCTCTTGGGCATCTATTTTTTTGTTGGTTTTTTTTTTCATTTAATTAAAAGATAAGCTTTCCTTGGCTCCTTCCCAGATGTCAGTTTTCCCCTGAATTCTTGCCAGTGTGAGCAATTCAATCTTTGTGAGGTACTCTGAGCAAAGCAATCATTTTTCCATTAAGTGTCCAGATGGGAAAAGATATATAACAGAAAACATGAAAAAGTAATTAACCTTGGTTTTCCCCCCAGAAATCTCTACCTATAGCTTTACAAAGTAGCAGCTTGACCTATGACGTTTGTGTTGCTTCGAGGCTGATGTTGCTGCTACCACTGCAATAAAGAATGGGAACTCGTGAGAGGAGCTGAATTTAGGTAATATATAGCCCAGCACTTACCTTTCACTTGCATTTTGATAATATACTGCTGGTTCTGATGATGGTTCTGAACTACAGCTAGCAGAACCCCCTGCTCCAAGATGTATAAAGCAGAGTGCAAAGCAGCACAGAGACAGTCCAGCTGTCATGAAAAACCTAACTGAGGTGAAGGCCTGTGGGAATAAAAACAAATGAAAAGTCGAATATAATAACTATTAAGTTTACTCTAAGCAGAAAGTCACATCTCTATTAAAGTAATTTTTACCAGCCACTCCCTCCTACTTATGGCTGCCCCCAGCTTCAAGGATCTGAGGGACTGAATTGAAATCTATTTTACATGATGTTGATGATTTTTGAATTATCTGTTAGACAAATATTAAAATTCTGATTAATGGAGTAACATATTGAAGAGTCATAAAGAAGTCAAACTTCAAACAGAATATTAATTGCCACATATTGAAAATGTGTTTTAAAATATCGTTTTGCTACTGATAAATATTTATTTCTTTTTCCTTGGAAAGGGAGGGAATTAATTAAGTAATATTGCTTTTATTTTCTTAATACAAGGAATTCACATTTTGCAGTTTTCCTTTTTTTCCAATAATTTGTTAGCCTTTAGCCAAGGCACAGGTGAAGATTAGGGACTCAGAGAAGAAAATTAAAAAATTAAGCCTACAATTAATGCAATTAATGTTTAAAATAAGAAGATGTTATTAACAGATCTTGTCACCTGTCAGCCTGATGGAACTGTGTTCAAGCCTGGAGTTTATGATGAGGGAAAATTGGAGCTATGGCGTGGAAAGCTGCCAAGAGACTTTGGACAGATTGATTTCTGAAATAACGTTAATGTAATCCACTTACAACTTCCTCATGTGGTCATAATACCTGAGGATTGGCAAGTTGTTTGGTGTAAATAATAAAAAAAAAAAGACAAATACTGATTTGTTTTTTAAAAGTATCCTGCTAGTGCAAGAACTGCAGTGCACAGAGGGGGTCGGGCTCTTCTCCCAGGGAGCAAGGGCCAGGACAAGAGGAAAAGCCCTTAAGCTGCACCACAGGAGGTTTAGATGGAATATTAGGAAAAATTTGTTCACTGAAAGTGTTATCAAGCATTGGCACAGGTAATGCCTTAGGATTTTAGCCTTTATATTTTTCATATATCTGTAATCCTGCAGTCTTTTATTGTATACCTCTAAACTCCATACGGAGTCTTAGCTGGTGTTTTTCCCACTACTGTTAGACAAAACAGTTACAAGCACTGCCTGAGATCTCTCTGTGGGCCTGGGTATCAAGGACATTTCACTGTCTCAAGCCCTGAGAAGTATAAACAAAAGTGAGCTGGGGGGAAGCAAACCTGGGGTAAATGGCTTAATTACCTGAAGCTGTGACTGAAGATTTACGCCACTGTGCAAGCGGACCAAACTTACAAAAGTATAAAAGTCCAATATCTGTAATCCATTTTGGTTGTGCCCCCTCTGGGGTTTCATTTGCCCTAAATGTACCTTAAGGCCCTTCAATAAATAGAACTGGTTTTTTATTTTCATTGTTTTTGTCTGGCTTCTGTTTTTAGGCTGTCCCAAAAAAGCATCACAGGCTGCCGAGGGCAGTGGTAGAATCGCCATCCCTGTAAGTGTTAAAAAAACCCATGTAGATATGACACCTGGGGACATGGTTTAGTGGTGGACTTGGCAGTGCTGGATTAAGGGTTGGACTTTATGTTCTTACAGGTCCTTTCCAACCAAAATTGTTCCATAATTCCACAATTTGAAATTAGTTGCCATTTTTTACTGATTTAGTGTCAGTGCTGAGTGCTGAACCACCAGCACTGAAATGTCATAGTGCTACAAATAATTAATTAAGTACCTCATGTTTTCAGTTCAAATTATGCCTAAACAAATAACACTGTGCATGTCTGAAGTGCCTCACATCACAAAATGGCAAGCCACTTTGCATTAAGTGATTGATGCCACAATGGGTTCCTTGTCACATGAGCCCTAATCCTGCTTTTTTAACCATACACCTTATAATGTTTTCCCTGTAATCTTTCATCTTTTTAATAGGAATCCAAAGATGGAATTGTTTATTTCCTGATTGGCTGATCTCTAGACCTGTAAATCTGCAGGTTACAGACACATGTGAGGAGTTTTCTGCTATAGCAATTTTTTTATTATTATTTTGATCTGTATCCAAAACAATTTGATCTGGAAATCAGAAATGTGAGCTGACAACATCCCAGTATTTCCTGTGTTTCAGAAATGAAACTGAGCTTCCAAAACCTTACAGTCAGGCCAAAACCCAGTTGTGGGGTATGTATTTACAAGACTTTTTAATTTTAATGGATTTTCCCATCCCTGAATACAATTAGATAAATATTACTATGAGAGAATACCTAGTGGTATTTTGCAGAAAGCCAGAAATGTACACTACGTTTTCTGAAGGCACTCCATTTTTTATATATATATGAGATCATGCTATCCATTATTCCCTACTGATGTCTGGGCTATGGTATTCCAGATATTCTTTGAGTATACTAGAGAAAGTGCAGATACCTTGGAAACTCCTCTAAAGAAAGCACAAACCCAGTTTATTCATTAAACTACTACAGAATTTTGTATCATTACAACATCAGATAAAATATTCTGATTCTCATTTCTATGTCTCATTTGGTAGTACTAACTTTTTACAAGTGCAGATGTTTTGTCTTTGTGCAGTTTGATAGCACAGGTTCTTCCTTCAAATATTTTCTATTCCTTCCTGGCATTTCTTCCTGATACAATCCTTACTTTAAACTGTCTTTGCATGGGTAAGGAGTTCTAGCATTTCAGCAAAAGATTCACAGTGTGTCAAACACTTCGTAGGCCTTCAGAAGCAGACTTAAACCCCAGATAGCTGGTAAATATTATTAATTACTGGGCTCCCAGATACCTATAAAGTTCCAGAATAAATGACAATGCCATGAGCTATAGTACGGGGGCTCACCTATCCCTGACCACTGACCCACTTGTAGAGCTGTCTTCATACATTGTTTTCACTGCAGGGAGATATCAAGTCCTTGTGCAGATCACACTAAACACAGCTGAACTAAGATAGCCAGAGTTTAACAAGAATGAACCTTAAATTACTAATTATGCAGGACTGCAGAAATGAATTGTCAGGGAAAAAACCAATTAATTCAAAGGTTTTTCCATTTTCCATTTTTTAGAATTCCATCGGCCACTCAGCTATTTTAGCTGTTCTCTTTCAAAGAGCTCTGCTTGTGAGCTGACAAAAATGAAAATGAGGATCACAATAAGAAGATGGAATTACCTGGTGTAGTCAGTACTCCATTTGGAATAACCAATAACTATTTATTGAAGCCTGAGGTGATATTTTTCATTTCCATCTCAGGCCACCATGTACACACATGAAGTAACAGAGCACTGAGCCCAAAATATCTGTCATGTGTGGGGACTTTCAGCAAGTCCATTGTCTACCAAATCCTTCCATCTCTTCATCTTCCAGTGATGCTGATCAGATTTGCGATGAGCTTGGTTACTCAAACTCTCATTTTGACTGCACTACATTGAGATGTTCTGCTACCAGACAAGTTGATAGGATGGCACGTGGAGTCAAACCTTGTGGGTAACACAGCAAGGCACTTTCATAGAGCCATTTTCATATGGTAGGAAGAGAGAGAAATACATCAACCTCCTCTGTACATAAATCCTCTCTTACCAAGTGCTATTTTGGCAATCAGGATGCTTGACTCCTGCAGAACTGGAAACACCTTTCCTGATAATTGTGGTGCTGGTTAGGCTTTACCATTTTGACCATGGCCCTCAGGATTCTCAGTATGGAAATCTGGATTGAGTTTTAGCACTTGGAAATGTAAAAAAAAATCAAAGCAAAATAACGCGGAAAAGATTTCCAAACTGCCTGTGTGATTTTGCATTTGGTCATTGATTTTGCATTCGGTCACATAAAAAGTTATTTGTACATATGAAAAAGAAAGAAAGCTTGAGAGGGTGGTAAATTTGCTTGTCTGTCATTATAAAAAGAAAGACAGAGAGAGGAAATTAACTTTCAGAAATTACAAATAAGTACAGAAAGCAATGAAACCAACAAAGCCATAATCTTGTACTGATTTCATTACTCACATGGTTAAAAAAATTACAAGGAAAAGTTATGTTTGAAATGAAACTTTAAGAAGATTTGTTGTTGTTTGCAGCTCTTTTGAGTTTGGAAGTTCTTGTATAATGAATTCTGGACACCAGAGGCCATTTCAGTAATCCAGGCTTTTTGAAGGATTGCTTTTCCTACTTCTGCATTAAGTCTGCTAAAAAGATTAGATTTCATAGCAAAGATGAATGTATGTACAAATTTTGGGAGAGGAGATCAGCATGTCCAGGAGGAAGCTTGGAGAAAAGAAATATCACCAAAAACCCCAGGAAATGCTGTTTGTGTGGAGGAGGAAAGGCAAAGGCTTAGTTTAACTAAAGGATTTTGTTTGGGTAGGGGGAGAGGCTGAAGAGACCTACAGAAGCTATTAAACACCACCAGGGATGTCTGAGGGATTTCTGGATTATCTGTCACGGACAGAGCATCCCATCTCTATCCACTCCTTTTTCAGACAACACCTTGGCCCCTCTTTTCATTACATGGCTCATAAATCACCCCTCTGGAAACCTGTGATGCAGAAGGCTGAGTGTTCTGGAGTTATGAGGTCTGATGCAAAAAGGAGGGTTATTTATCATCCAGCTTTGAAGGAAGTTTGGGAATACAATTGCCTGCCCTTCAGATGGAAAATGCATTGCCTGACTCTGCTCTCCTGTTTACCTGCTGACAGTGGTTTGGATCTGAAGGCAGCGACACTGAAGAGTGAGGAAAAGAAAAATGGGGATTGAGTGGCCTTGCAGGTGTCATTCAAACCTTTCCGGGGGCAGTGGGGTGGAGAGCTGTGACTTCTGAGTCTTCAGGACATGTGCAAATATCCTACATTTATCAGTACTTCAAATTTTAAAAAGAAGCATTGTTTGGATGCTCATGATCGTTAGGCAGAAGAGAAGGGAAGGGAAGTCCTACTGGAGGCAGGATGACAGCTTTCCACCCTGAGGGGAGATTTATTTGGCAGCAGTAGCCTCTCTCTTCCTGAACTCCTTACAATCCGCATCCATAGCAGTCATCTGGCTTTGAAACCTCCAGTCATCGTTATTCACTGTATTCCCAGCATGACATATTCCTAGCATGACATTTTCTTCAGCAGAATTTCATATGGCTCCTGTGGCATGTTATTGTTTCTTTTATGAATGTTAATAAGATATTCGGGGGGGGGGAGGGGGGCGGAAGAAAAAAATTGAGTTTCTGAGGGAAACAGAAAGGAATAAAATAAACAAAAATCGATCAATAAAAAAGCTCTAGATTTTATATTAAAATGTTCTAGTTTCATCTACTTTACTAAATTATTATTCTAGCATTTTAAATTGTCAATATGTAAGAGTAGAGAATTAGTATCATGTTGACAATGTAACACATGAGTAACTGAGGGAAAGGTTGTTAAAATGCTTAAAATGAAATTTGTCTTTCTTCATTCATACTGCTTTCAAGGTTGAATTCACATGCAAGAAACCATCCCACTGCTAAAACCCTATCATGACCATCACTTCAGGAAAAATGTGAGAGTTCAGGGGATGTATGCGGAATGTTGCAGCCCAAGCAGGAAAGGAAGGAAAAACTAACATAATGCTCCTGGGACTTCTGAGGAAAGAAAAAAGAGCACTCCTGCCATGACTTTAAAGTGCAGTGAAAGTATATGCACCCTATTAATCACTGCAAAGTTCCAAGACAAAAAAAAAAAAACAACAAAAACCAAAAAAAACCGAAAAAAAACACCAAAAAAGAGCTAAAACCTTCAGCATATAAACTAGCGTTATTTGTTGTACTACAGAAAGCAAAAATGCAGGTACAGAATCAGGTGACCAGGTGATGCAGCATTTAATGTGTTCAGTAAAGATTCTACCAGTGTCAATTGCCCGGGGGAGCTGTACCTGCTGTCTCCAAAGCAGCACTTCTGACAGGGCATGGAGCGTTTCTTTCTCGGGTGATGTGCTGCCAGTGTTTGGGGCTGCAAAGTGACACAGACTTTGTGCTGTGATGAAAATATGCCCTCGAGGGTTAGTGTGCTCACACAATGAATTGCTCCTAATACACCGTGTCTGACTATCAGCCAAAGCTTTGATCATTCTTGAGCACAAAGGAACATTTAACGTGGTGGATGACGAGGCGAAGTACCCAGTTGATATTTTTGGCTGTTGTACATCAACTGTGATCTCTTTGCTTTGTTTTATTCAAACCTCAGTTTGGAATATATGAAAATATATCAGCCTCATAAATGTGGCAGGAGGAGTAATCAATCTGCTTTTACAAGAGTAGGAAGAGAGAATTGGAATTTTTGAAACTGTTTACTTCCAGAAACTTTTTCTTTGTCAGCCGCCTACCACTTTTCAAATATGTTGCTCCAGCTTTTCAGAAACATATTTTTTTAAGCTGCAGATCATTTAAAGCAGAGGAAAATTCTAAAATTACTCTCAATGTGTGAAAATAGTCTCTCGAAGTTTATTTTCTTAGCTGTATTTACTAAAGCCATAGCACTTTGGGAGTGATGTAAAGATATACATGAAGACTTGCAGACATTTTTCTGACATGCACCCTTCCTGACAAACAAAATCTGTGAACCTTTATCAGTGGTTTAGCTAAAACTGAACACCTAGGTACAAATTCATGTGGATTTAAAGGTCCATTGGATCAAGGTCTACATTCTTTTTGAAAGCAGATATTGCTATAAATAAGCAAGACTACCTTGTTCTGCAAGAATAAAATCTGTGCATACACCCAAGCAAGTAGATTTTCAGCATTTTGCAAAAAGTGTGAAATATCTTGTTTTCATCATCCTTTCTGAAATTCCAAGGAATTTTCCCAGGAGGCAGTATACTTATGTGGACATGAACATCCCAGCAGGGCTTTAAGGAAAGCTAGGTAAAAATTATCTTATGATTTCAGTGGAAATATTAACAAAAGTTAAATCTTGAACATCAGTTGTAGAACTAGGACTTTAAAATGTCTGTCTAGTGGCAGCTTTGGCAGCTTGAAAAAGGAGACAATTCACAAAAACTGCTTCCAAGTCATAAATAAACAGATTAAGGAAAAAAAAATGTACATATAATTAAAAAAAATTAAAGAAAGATGTTTGGAAAAGCATCATTGGGCACAAGATGCCCAAATTTCTTGATGACAGGCCTCAAAAGGAAGCACCAGATAAAGATGGTTTTGAAACCTTGCTGTGAGTTCAAGGGAACTGTTAGCAGAGCAAATTAAACACACCACTTGGGGGATGATGTTTAGCTATTTGTTTTGGCTACCACAAACTGCATCACATTCTCAGAATCAAATCTAATATCTTGGGCTGGGGCATGCTGTGATCTTGGAGCCCCATTCCTCTGGATTCTGTAAGAAGGGCATTTTCCTTCTCTAGATTAATATTTTAATGGATTTTTTTTCTAATTGTTCTGCTTGTTGCTGTGAGTTTGATTGCCTGGAAGCAGAACTTGTGTGACTCAATCATTTGTGTATTCTAAGCAGAGAAGGGGAGAGGGAAAGGAAGTAGCATGAATAAAAAAAAAAATATAAAATGCATTGCTTTGTCTGACCTTCTTTAAATGCCAGATTAATGTCTGCTTGATTTAGTTCCTTTTTTTTTTTTCCCCTTGTTCATCTAATAAATAGTTTCATAGCACTGTGTTGAACACAGTTTCATTTTACCACTAACTCCTTGGATTCAAGAAGGAGTTATTAGCACTATGACATAAGTTCTAAAAGCTCAATGCCATGAGCACAAATCTTTCTAAAGAGAAAAACTTCATGTGCATCGCTTCTGAATCAATTTAACTCTAAAGCACCTTCTCTAAATTGGAATATGTTTCCTATTCATTTCTTGAGCTATTGTGTTTAAATAAAAGCTTCCTCATGGTCCATTTAGTTTTACTACTTGTACTTTAACCACTGGACCAAGGAACACAAAGACCTGGAAGTTATGATGCCTGCTCTCTGTACCCAACTCTGTCGTTCTCCTCGCACTCCCCGCTGTTTCAATTTCCTCAGCAGAGAGGAAAGAGGTGATGAAATTTTCAGATATTTGAAGCAATTGATACCAACTTTGTGACTGTTATTAAATTCCAGAAGACTGGCTTGTATTTTATCTCTTATAATAAAAAATTCCAGTGCAGGAACATTTTACAAATGATCAAGTTATTGCAGCTCTTCTTTTAGAAAAAAAGCCAGAAGGGATCCCATTCTGACAGCTTCTTTTACCCAGAGAAGCCATGGATCCCCATCCCTGGAAGTGTCCAAGGCCAGCTTGGATGGGGCTTGGAGCAACCTGGGATAGTGGAAGGTGTCCCTGTCCATGGCAGGGAGTTGGAACAAGATGAGCTTTGAGGTCCCTTCCAACAGAATATGATTCTATTATATAATCTAGCTATAAAATAAAGAGCTCTGCAGAGATTCATTAGTAGAGCTGATTGAAATTTGCATTTCTATTTTTTGATTAAGTTTTGAAATTTGTCTTTGCTTAAATTGCGAATGAAAATCAGTTTCTGGAACCAGTTTGCCTTTGGTTTTGTTTTGCAGAGCTCAGAAAATGTCATTGAATAAAATTGCTTTAGGGAATTTGGCATTTTTAAATTGCACTTTGAAATATGAAGTGTCAACCAGAACATTTTTTTTAAAGGTATTATTTAATGATTTTTCTTTAGTAACACTAACAACATTAGACTGATAGTACTGCCAGTGAGCTATTTTAGTATGAAATAAAAGAGCTGAGGGTTTTTTAATTATTATGAACAGTTGTCTCTTAGTGATAACTGAGATTTCTTCTTCTCTAGTATATTAGACTAGGTTTTACTTGTATTTCTACAGCATAAATGTTCCAGTGTTTGGGGGAGGGATTTTTCACCTGGTACAAATTAGCTACTGTATTTAATTATCTTGTGAAGAAAAGGAATCTTGCAGTGTTGTAAAAAGACATTGAAATGATGCAATACACCATTAACATACAAATCATGCAAAAAATAAAACCCCATGCATAAGCACCAAAACTATTTGTGCACTGAACTTTAGACAACTTTTGGAATAAATACTTTTCCTCTTTATCTGATCTGCCCAGTCCTCTTGAACCAGTCCCATCCTTTATCCCTTTCACTCCTTGCTCAGAAAGTTTTTTTAGCTGTGGTGCATGAGATTCTCATCCAGATTCATACATGTAATTGTCAGAAGTGTCTTTCTAAGTGGGAAAGTGGTAAGGCAAGTTGTAATCCTGGCCTCCATCTGCAGCCACCTGATCTCATCTCCACATTTCCATTCAGCTGCTCCTGCTGCCTCTTACCACACACAGACATTGTAGGGGAATAAAGCTGTCACATACAGAGCACTGAGGCAAACAGCAAGGTCACCTTAGCTACATGCAGTTCAGAGAGAGCTCATAGGTGATTAACACATGTTGTAAAAGATGATGGGTCAAGAGAACATGTCATCAAAATGATTATGGTGTTCTATGTTTGATCTGAGGCCAGATGAAATAGAACAAACAAATGAGAAAAACAGACTAGGATAACCCTCATCTCCCCCAGTATTAATGAGATAAATAAGAATTGGCATGTGAGCATGTTGTTCCTTTTCAGGACAGGAGAAGGATGGGGGTCCAGAGGATGATGTGGTGTGGTGTGCGTATTAAATTTCTATAAGGTCCACATCTTCATTAGAGGGAATGATTAGGATGGTAAGTAATGTGGTTACTTCCTCCTCCTCCTTCCTCCTCCTCCACTGGGCAGCTTCAGACAGCACAGCCCTGTCTTCATAGAGCCCTCTTACCATCCATGAAAAGAGGGAGGCTGGTCCAGAGGCTGACACAATGCATCCCTTCAGCCCTGGAAGGCACACTAGGACAACTTCTGTCTTTTTGCTCAGCTGTAAAGCAATAGTCTCATCCTGTAATCCATTGATATTCCTAAGGGCTCTGCAAGGTGTACCCAGGAGCAGCAAACCTTTTCACAGTGTGTTTGAATTCAGCTTACAGGATTTTGCACCTGCAGTAAGAAATTGTTAAGGACTGCAACTAAAAGAAATTGAAAATCACTGCTCTAGATGCAGCCTAATAAGATTGTCCTTGTGGATCTAAAGTTAGCTGCTGTGAAAAAGCCTTGTATGCTGTTTTCATTTTCAAAGCTGTGCAAATATGTAAGATTTGATCCACTAAATTAACTCTGTGAAAGCTTAGGTCATCCTGCAGCATTGCACTGCTGTTCTGACATACTTACATGGCAGTTCTAGGATGCACTTAATTACCAACGCCTTGCTTTGTGCTCTGATCTCAGCTTATTGCCCTGCACTACTTTGGCACTTTGTCTCACTCCTTTTATTTTTCCTCTCATAGGGTTTCTTTGCTGCCATCTACTTGGCACAGTCAAATACAGCAGCCCAAAATGCTACTGAAACAGAATAGTAACATCTAACCTTCTCTTGCACAAGGTGCAAAGCAACTGTACAGAGTATTTCCCCTCTGTTATTTTTCTTTATTTGAACAACTTCTAATTACAGTCAAATTCTCTCAGCAGAACACTGAGGTGACTGTTCTGTGCTGGATACTGCTGGAGCAGGGCACACCTTTGAAATCTGTGGCAATTTATATTGATGTTGTGCAGTGGGATTTGGGGAGATTTATTTTCCATTTTGCTGTGTTGTGCTTTCAAATTTAATTTATTGATAATACAGGAGTATATCCAGGCACGTCCAGAGCTCTATTTCTTCCTAAAGCTGAGGAGGGTGTGTCAGAGGGGTTAATTCACTTAATTCGCAATTAATTTGATGTGGTTGATGGGTGGTGAGAGAAGAGATTGTGCCTCTTACCAGTTCTCCAAGATGATATTCAGGAGAGTTTGGTTTTTTTCCAACAATTACTGTTAGCCTAAAGAAGAGGGATAGCAGGAGAGCAGTATCACATGTGCTGGGTGCATTGCCTGTTATAGGCTTTACCAGGAATGGATTTGCTGAATGCTATCACTAAGTGATAAATGACTGGTTTTGGGATGTTTTGACAAACAAGGAACTTCAGGAGTTAAAGAGTTCTTTTAGCAAGGGGTGTAAAGTGTACTGCCTCTTCCAACCATGCTTTTTTTTCTTTTTTTTAAAAGTTTATTTAATCAATAGTTTCAATTTATCTGGTCTGTTCCTTTCTTAGCAGGGACATTCTGTGAGAAGAGGATGCTTGTCATCATCCTGACCTGTTGTATCACACTGGTTGGTGATATCCCACAATAGACTCAGGCGGGTGTTCCAGAAAGCAAGCTCTCAGTCGTCTCAGTAGGCTGCTGAACTTTTCAGTTTTCCTGATCCCAGCTTGGTACCTGCAACATGTAAAAAGCCAGATGTGAGCAGCTTCTCAACAGGATTTGTGTGTGAGGGGGGTGAGAGGAGAAAAGGGGAAATGACAAAACCCCGCAAATGTTTAAGACAGAAAAGCCCCACTAGGCATCCAAAAAAGGCCTCAGAGAAGCAGGAAAAATGGAGACAGTTAATAAGCATGAATTGCCCAGGGACAGGCAGGAGGGGAGTGTTATACAGTGTACAGACCCCATGCAACTCGTGAAGGAAAAGCTGACGGACAAGAAAAGGTGTCCTGTAAGGGATGTGCTGTGTTCTCTCTTCTCCTGCATCAGAACATATCACAGGTGGCTGACTAATGCACAAGGGCAGATCTCATTAGACATTTATCCCTCACTGTAGGGCCTCTTCTTTGCTCCTAGGCTTCCCCAGAGCCACAGGGGCTGCATGGCCTTTCTCCAGAGCTGCCTTCTGAGTCCAGGGCTGAGGAGGGATGTGGCATGTGACAGGTGTAGAACTTTCTGGCAGCTCACCAGGTGCTCAGAAGATGGATCAGGTGGGTGATTCCAATGCTGAGTACAGAGCCAGATGCTGGCCAGATCCCAGAGGTGTCTCACAGATGTCCCTCAGCACCCTTCCCTGGGGAGAAAGCAGCTTTCTGTTGTCTCTGGATGCTTGTAAGGTGTTGACCTGTGAGCCTGAGACCACTGGAAAGCCAAGAGAGTATTTTCATAGGGCCACTGTTTATATGTTAGTTTATAGATGTATGGAAGACAAAATAAAATCTTATGTCACCAAACAGTATGGAAAAAACCATGTTGGAACACAGAAGTGAGTTTTGAACTCATTAGCCTGATAATTAGAAGACTATTCTTTATCTTCCTACTTTTGGAAATATTAGAAAAATAATCTAAGCTAATACAGCAGAGATAAACACTTGGCTTGTGCTCATGTAAAGCAAAATATGTGCCTTAAACAAAGACAGACATTACTTTTACCATTTGTTATAAAAAGGACATGCTTCAGTATTAATTGAAAGAAGCTGGACAAGTAATGAAACTTCAGTGACAGATATGTCTCTGCTTTAAAATAACACTGTCCTGCACCCACCCCTGCCCCACCACATAACAAGTGATGAACAACATAAGGAACAGACACCACATCTTTCAATAATCACTTGTAAAAGCTCTGGAAGTGAAACCAACACAATGACATCAGTGACAATTTGCACATCCCTTGTGGATGCTAATAGACAAGCCCTGACATAGAGCCCAAAGCTAAAAAGTGCCAGCTGCTCTCAAAATAGCTTAAGCATGAGTTTCCTTGGAAAGGTACCCAGGAACAATCTACTCCTTGCAAGGGATAAGTAGCTCTGAAATGCAAATGCCAGGGCAAACACAACAGAGTCGTGCTGAAGGTTGGATGAATCCCCATGTCAGATAAACAAGGGAAAATAAAAAAAAGAAAAAGGAGGTGTGAGTAAACAAAAGCCTGCAAAGTTATCAAAATGTGAGATAAAGACTTTTCTGCTTCACGTATCCTTGTTTCTGCAAAACCACCTCAGTTTCCCTTCCACTGGCAATCAGTGTATTCAAATACTAATCTTATAAATGGAAATGGAAAATTAAATCTCCATGATTGTAAATAACTTGGGTGGTGTGTGCTGAAACATATGAAATACTACGCAACACGCTGTCATTTTCTGGACAAAAAAATCATAGAAATTCTGATTTGAGCGTGAAGTTATTCCTTTTAGAATTGCTTAAAATGTCACCAGTGGGTGAGATACTATTTCTTAAACTTGTTTGTAAGTGAAACAAGAGTCCTGACTCTGATGACTTGAGGTATGGCAGCAGGACGCAGTGATCTGATAACAAGACTGCACAAGGCTTGGTTTTTGCAAGGGTTGAGAGCCAGCCAGCAGCAGCAGCCCGTTTATTTTATTGTCCTTTTTTAAAATAGGAACCCAGGTATATGATTGGCTGGGTCCTACCTGCCCCAGTCCAGAACACATAGCAGAAGAAGGACAACAACAGGTGCTTATCTTACTGTTTTCATATTTCTCGTGTGGGAGAAGGATTTTTCTCGCAAGCAGTCCCAGGCAGAAAGCCTTGGGACATTGAGGAGCTACAAAAATAATAAATGTTGAATAATAGACAGAATCTGCAAAAACAAGTACGTCTGTCATAATTCATAGCGTAGCAATGGTCCTTGGGAAAAAAAAAAAAGGAGGAAAAGACTAAGACATAAAACAAGAAGCCACAAAACCCAATGAAACCCATATGTTCAGCCAGAGATTTTTACAGTCTCTTCACAGCACAACCAGGCATTGTGTCAGATGAGCCAACACAACAGCAATGGTGTCAAATACAAAACAAAAGTTAGGTTCCTTTATCTGTATTTGAGTGGTTTTGTCACCTTCTCTCAGACATCTTGTTCTACTGCAATTGCCTTTCATTTCCAGAGTCATCAAGGCATAGGTGTGCATACAGCTGAGTGCAGACACCCTTTAGGCAGCATGAGCAGAGACTCAACTCTGACTTAGAGCACACTCCAGGGGCACCCAATTTGCCAAAGAAAAACGGTGGAATTGCAGTTGGCAAAGGTCTTTCCTGTGCAGGCATCTTGGTGTTTCTCCAAACTCACATTGGAGAAGTTCATGGAGAGCTTTATCCCTTGTGAGGGAGCCTGCACTGGAACAGGGGAAGAGTGTGACGAGCACCTCCCCTGAGGAGGAAGGAGTGGCAGAGACAATGTGTGATGAAACTGACCACAACGTTTTTCCTCATCTCCCTAAATTGCTGCAGCCAAGGAGCTAGAGAAGATCAGGAGTGAAGTTGAGCCTGGGAAGAAGGGAGGGGTGGGAGTAAGGTGCTTACAAAATTTGGTTTTGTCATTACCCTGATCTGGTTTGATTGGTAATAAGTTAAATTAATTTCCTGGAGTCGAGTCTGTTTCAGCTGTGACAGTAATTGTTGAATGATTTCTCCTGCCCTTCTCTTGACCCACAACACTAAGGGTCTGAGTCTGCAATAGCTCCAGCTTAGGGCTCAGCCAAGAGCAGAGAATACACAATGCAGGAGGCAGTGCTTCATGTTATTAGTCCCTGCTAACTGCTGGTGGTAAGGCTCCTAATGAATTTATGGTGGTTTGTTGTTTTTTTTCCAATTACAATTTTCATGGTACTTAGTAAAAAAGCATATTATCCTGTCCTCGACTAATGAAACTGCTCAGCTCAGAATTAGGACCTAGCATGTGCTTGTAGCTGACCTCTCATCAGGACTTGTCTGTGGGTTTTTACTAGCACCATAGCTAAGTGGATATTCTTGGAGACAACCAAGTCCCTGAAGTTTGCAATTTAAACTTTGAAGTGTGATACCACAGAGCTCAGAGGTTACTGCAATGAAGATAAACTCTTAACTTGCACATGTCTGCTATCTTCTTTAGGATGCAAAAGATTTCAAGCAAAGAAGCACTCAGCTTTCAAGCTCAAACCTCATTTATGTCAGGAATGCCACAGACTATCATTGGCCACACTTTGGGAAAAAGCCTTGTTAAATTTTGGGTTGCTTCCAGGTATTCTGTGGAATGATTGCAGGGAGCATTGGTTTCCACTTCCTCTCCAGAGCCGATATGCCTGGTCAGCACTGGGAGAAGTGCTTTGTTAACCCCTTCATACACAAACATACACCTTTAGGGCTGCTTTACCCTTTTCATTCATGTCATCCAGTTCCTGGTGTGCTGTCTCAAGCCCACAGCATCTCATTTCCCCAGCTCTACCTGTGGGCCAGTGCATCTGCTTTGCTTTACTGTCTGGCACAGACACGACATTGTCACTTTGCCCTGACTCACTGATGTGTGTGGCACCACAGGGACCACACTGGCTTTGTCTGATCTGGGAACCAAGGGAGCTCAGGCAAAGCTGTTACTCACAGGCATAATCTGGGAATCTCAGTTAACGTATGATGGGCATGAGGCATGGGCCCTTGAAAACCTTGTTGGAGTTCAACAAGGCCAAGTGCAAGGTCCTTGGCTCAGGTGCAAGATCTGCTGAGACCCCACCTGCAGAGCTGCCCCCAGGCCTGGGGCCCAGCACAGGAAGGACACGCAGCTGCTGGACGGAGTCCAGAGCAGGGACACCAACATGATCAGAGGGATGGAGCAGCTAAAGGAATGTGGACACAATCATTTGATAACAGAAGAAGATGGTGAAGAAAATGCATTTTACTCTATCAGATACACACATTAATTTTCTGAATGGCTAAACTGGGAGAAGTACTTTGCTGGTAGCTCCTTTAAGATGCAGCCAGCTTTGTTAAGGTTACCCAAGAATATGGAAAACAGAAACTGCTTCTATGTTTGGTTCCTGGGTAGTACAAACAGCGGGCCATTATATTTTTCCTTGCACATAACAATTCCTTTTGTATAAAACAAAATTATGCTTAGTGGGAAGCCTGCAAGAGCATCTCTTTATTACAGGCTCTCCATCAAACCTCATTTGAACTGCTTTTTTTTTCTAGAAAAATCAGCACAAAGTCATATTCTTTTCCTCACTGAACATCTTTTTCATTTTTGCAGCAGTCATGCAGGGAGCATTTCCTCTGCCTACAGGCTGTCAGGATTTGGTGATTTCCTTCAGTTGCTCCATCCCTTCAGGACTCTTCTGGACCTGTTTTTGTAGAGCCTTCTCCTTTTCCTGTCTTCAGACAAATCCACTTATTTTCTGCCAACCTGCAGCTTTAATATCTCTGAAAAATAAAACAAAAACCAATTCATGTTCCTTCATGAACAACAATTAATGAAATGTGATCTCCTATACCTTTATTTTCAGAGTGGGGTTTTCTGGTGTTCAGGGTGTAAAATTTGAGGCTTCTTTTAGAGCTGTGTTCCCACTGTGTTGATTCTCTATGGTCTTGTAGGAGCTCACAGCTGTTCTTTCAGTGCTTCTCAAGAGGCTGTCCTTATTCTTTACAGAATTGATTCCCACAGAGTTTAGGCTCTTGCTTCTTTGCCACGTTTGGTTGACCTGGACATTGTGATCACCTGATTGTCCTGCTTATTTTTGTTTCTTTGTGTTTAAATCTCCACCTTTGTAAGCGTACTTTTTCAGAGGCATCTGTTTTTATGGGCACAGTCATCGTTACAGAGTACTTTTGTGCAGGGAAGCTTTATGTTCAGCATATGGCAGCATTCTGTTTGGGGCAGGGAAGCAAGAGGGCAACTCAGGGATCTATAAAACAATGATTGCAACAAGAAATGCAATTTTCCTGTCTAAAACTGTGGGAGAAGCAGAATTGCTCATACATTTTTATTGCAAAATTTTACTTTTAGTTTTTATTGCTTTAGGAAGCCTAGCAGAAGAAACATGAGATTTTTTGGGATGAAGCACGCTATATAGACTCAATAGTTTCATTTTTCATTTTTGTGGAATAGCTGCTCCATATAAACAGAAAATTTCTGGCTGACTCCTTTCATCCCCCTCCGCAAAAGGCAGTGAAGTAAAATCCAGGGCAGTAACGCAATCACTAAATTGTTTATGCTGAGATACATACCTAATTCTACTGTTGCTTCAGGAATAGCTGCTTGTTAATTATGTATTTTCTTTTTTTTTTGGTTGTGTAATTAGATTTTCTACTCTCTGTAATACCTGTGTGGTAATGCAAATAAATACCTCATTGCAAACACTAAGGAGTAATTAGAAGATGGGAATAGTAGACTGGATTGCAGGGGAATGCAGCACTGCTGACACATGGTGACTTTTCTCCTCATCATGGGAGGGACAGTATTTTGATTTTAGGTTTCAAAATTTTTATTCCAGGATTAAAATTACTTAACAAAATATTTATGTTGGATTTTGTTGGGAAAAAAAATGCACATCTGTTTTACAGGAAACATTTGCACATTATATTGTAGAAACACAGTACACACAACATACGGCATATCAACATAATCTACATACCCTCTAAATTTCCCAAAATTGTTATCAAAAGGGATCTATTATTCCTGCTCCCTGAACTGCCTGCAGATACATCAGTGAAGGCAGCACTCTCAGAATGACTGCATTACAAATACCCACATTCCACTGGTCATTAAATGTTAGGACACACCTAACCAAGTGTTACAGTCCGGTTATGAAAATTGTTTAGAAATTGCTCTGCCCAAATTAAGGTGCAAATGAGACCATATGGCAAAGACATATGTATGGGTTTTATTTAACAGTAAATATGAGAGAGAGAAAAAAAAATGAAGAGGAAGAAATAGAAAAGATGTGGGGGAACAGAAGGGTAGAGACAGTGAAATGTCACCGCTCCATGGAATTCAAAGATGTTCCATTGATCCTCTCCATGTGGTCTTCTTGGTGGTGAGGGTTCCCCCAGAAACACAGAATCCAGTGGATTAGTATATGTTCAGGCCAGGTGGGAATGGCCAGGTACCTCCCTGGGGCGGGGGAGCAAGTTTGACACAGCCTCTTGCATTAGGCTCTGGATCTGTTGTATCACTTTGCATCACATGCAGTCCTGTGGTACAAGACATCAGGTATGAGTCTGGGGTGCACTTCAGGGGATCTTTGATGGATTATGACACCTCCTCAGCTGCCTCTCACGTGAATGTCCCATGAATGTAGCCCTCTTGGGGTTGAGGGTTCCACAGCTGAGCCAGTTTGTTTAAGGGAGGATGGGTGTCCATTGCCTCTGACCAGAGGTGATGCCACCCAAAACCTCCTCCTCCCCCCCTCAGCTGGGGGGGAATCTGTGCAAACCTGGCCTCAGCAAATGGCTCTGTGGGCTGTGGCCTCCCCCACCCTGAACACAGCCAGGGATGATTCTCAGCACATCTGCTGGGTTTGGCTGTCTTGTGGATGCATTCTTCTCCCTCAGCCTTGTCTGTTTTTCCCTGGACCTGAGATGTTTGAACAGTAGTGTCCCCTTTTATTGTAGCTAGGCACTTAACTCACAGTGCAAAGTCCCAGTCAGGCATCTCTAGGGAGGAGTGAGCTTCTGTGGTCATAGCTTCTTTACACAGTTTTTGCTATAATGGGCAGAACTTCTTTATAACAATATTTATTCAGTCTCTGACACCAAGCCAAACAATTCACTACAAAAGACTCAAATCCACAAAAATTATGTTTCACAGAAAATGAGCAAGACATGTTTTGGGTGCTGAAATGGCCCTCAGTCTTTTTAATGCTGTAGAAGTTTCCTAGTTTTCATCTGAATCATGTAAACATTATCTTTCATAATATCTTCAGAAACAGTTGTGCAGTTTGGTGTACTACATACATAGAACTTGCTGAGCATGACATGTTTAGCATTAGCAGCTAAATTTGCTGCAATCTTAGGCTGAAAGCTCTTAACTTCCACCCAGGTTTGCTGAACTTTTAACTAGTTAAGTGGAAAAAAAAGCACCAGAGCCAGTTGGAAGATAAGGAAGGCTGCTACAATCATCAGTTGTTGCTGCAGCCTTGGAGGTATGAGAAGAAACAGGGGCCCAGGGAAGAACAGGGAGACCCCAGACCCTGATATTACCCGTGGTCAGAACTATTGTCAGAGGGCTGGGGAATTTAGATTGTGAGGGTGTTATTGCCCAGGGATGTTTTGGTTTGGGCTACCTCTTCAGAGGCACCCAACTCTGACTGCTCCACATGGTGGACAAATAAACCACTTCTTTACTCAGCAGCTTGGCAACTCACCTTCTTCAAGAGCAACCTAGAACTGAGTCCTGTTGATGGTGGCATAATTTGTGGAAGGTGGTGGAATTTCCTCAACAAACAGACTGGGTCAGTGTTGCCCTGAGTTTTGCAGTTCTGGATGTTATCATTCTTTTGTAACTAGTTCTCACATATTCTCTGTAAACATAGCCATGTTATTGTAACGGTATCTTATTATTTACATTCCTTTCTCCTGGGCACAGAAGTCTGATGGACATTTCCTTTGACCGGTGTGATTGAGGGGAGGCTCATTGTCTCCTCCAATCCACAGTGGTTTATTAGACACTGTTGCCCTGATTTTTGCAGTTCTGGATGTTGTCATTCTTTTGTAGCTAGTTTCTCACACTTTTCTATTAAACATAACCATGTTATTGTAACTGTATCTTATAATTTACATTCCTTTCTCCTGGACACAAAACTTTGATGGACATTTCCTTTGACCACTGTAATTGAGGGAGGAAGAACTTGTTTCCTCCAATGAATAGTGATTTCTAAATGTATATAAAATAAAAGAAGGCGAGCCTTGACCCCCTTCCTGCTCTCTCTTTCTTGCTGGTAACAAGTGTCTCCATCTCTTCTTTTGTGTCATTACTGCGACAAGACACATATAAAATAAATTGTGCGGCTCTTGCCCGGCACTTGTTCCTTTGTTCTCAGCAGGTGTCCGTGTCCTTCTTTCATGTCGTTATTGCAACAGGTCAGTGGACAGGGAAGTGAATGAAAACCTCACTTACTACTGAGCTCCACAGGGTTTTGGTGAGGGGCACAAAGTCCACCTGGAGGCCAGTCACAACTGGTGTGCCCTGGGGTTGGTACTGGATCCATACTCTTCAACAAAGGATGGTGGGGCAGGAAGGTCCTCAGCAAGTCTGCAGATGTTGCAAAGCTGGGAGGAGTGACTGGTACACCAAATGACTGTACTGATGTCCAGAGGGACCTTAACAGGCTGGAGAGATGGGCTGGCAAGGCTCTGATGAAGTTTAACAAAGGAAATTGCAAAGTCCTGCACCTGAGGAAGAACGATCCCGTGCACCAGGTCAGGGTATGGGTTGGCCAGAGGAACAGTAGCTTGGCAGAAAAGGATTGGGGGTCATACTTGACAAGATGAAAATGAGTCAGCATTTGCAACAGTTCCCTGGGCTGCATTAGAAGGAGTGTTGCCAGCAGGGTGAGTGAGGTGAGAACCAGACTCTTTTCAGGACTGTCCACTGATGGACAAGATACAATAAGCACAAATTGCAATAAAAAGAAAAAAAATGCATTTAAACATAAAACAAAAACATTTTTACTGTAAGAGTCATTGAGCACAGGCACAGATTTCCCAGAGAAGTCATGGAGTCTCCATCCTTGGGGATGTTTGAAACATGATTCAACACATTCCTGGGCAACCTGGCCCTCCTGCTTTGAGCAGGAGTTTGGCCTAGGTGGTCCCTAGAGATACATCCCAGTATTAGCAGTTTTATGATTATGTTATTCAGATACATGTGCTGGTAGGCAAAGTTTATGCAAGAGATAAACAGATACAGAGTTCATTTATAGCTATTCTTATCAAGAGTTTATTGTAGCAATTATTGCCAAACAGCTTCGCAGCTCCACTCAAAATTTTAGCAAGTTAGCTGACACTCAGTGACTCATCTGTTTTAACTTTGAAACAAAGAATTAAAAAAAAATAATTGGAGACAAAGCAGAAAAACCAGAATTATGCACCAAAAATAGTAAATAAATATACCTCTCTGAGCAGTGCACACCCTTTAAAGTCTCCCTCTGATTTCTTGGTGGGAAAACTATGTGGGCAGCTGCTTGTCAAGCTCCTCCTGTGACAGAATCATGGAATCATAGAATGGTTTGGCTTTAAAGGTAGTCTAACACCAAATCTTCCTCAAAGACTATTGGTGGAAATTTCTGACGCTCAGTTATTTACTCCAAGATGCCTGCATGGGAAAGACCTTTGCCAACTGCAGTTCCACCTGATTGCAACCCCCCTCCAAACTGCAGTATTCACCTGAAAGAGGAGTTAGCCTCCCTTCCTCTTTATAAAATACTTTTTAGTGGCTTTCTGCTCCTCAGTAGACAACCACCACTCACTAGATCACTCACAGTTCTTATTTCTCACAGGGAAGTTAAACAATTATCCTGTTTTCTTCAGTCACTGCTCTTGTTGCTGCTCTTGTGATGGAGGAGAATGAATACTCAAAAATAATACATTTAGTCCTGTCAGGTTTGCCCCACCTTTTGTAACTATGTAACTATCTCAACCTTAAAGACCGATTAATTTCAGAAATACTTCTGATGTATCATGAAACAAACACTCAGGAAACACTGCCATTTCATGAACAGTGTTGGTTCAAGGAATTTTTTGATGCTGTGTGAAAGAAAAAGCTTAATTCACCTGACATTCATGTCAGTGCAGAGCAGCTTAAGGGGAAAATACATAACAGCAGTTTGCAATGATGAGGGATGAGCTCTGTTGTTGAAAATTCTCATCACTGGGATGTTGGCTGGTGAGGTGTTGCTAAAACTCAATTTGTCACTTCAGCTGGTTTCCCTGATGCATTCAGCGGTGGTCCAGATAATCAACTGGTTTCTATGGCTGTACCTCCATTGATTCAATCGAAGAGCTCAGACTCTGAGGATCCAGCCTGAAGATTTTCACCCATCATTATGACTTTGGAAAGTTGGTGTTTGCTGTCTTAAGAAGGGGCAGGAAGTAACTTCAGTGTGGTGTTTCCATTGGTCTCTGAAATATTCTTTAGCTTGCTTCAGTCTCATTTCATCCTTTCCCAGATTTCATTTATTGTTGTCCACTTGTAAAATCCCTGGGGTTTTCTGGGCTACAAAGAAGGAAGAGCTAAATGTGGACATCTGATACTTGCTTCTTATCTCTCGAAAGGCTTTTCAGAACATGCAGTAGGGGTTTGTGCACTGGATGGAAGATTGGTTGGGGAAGTGTTGCCCATTTTTACTGTTAAAAATAGCCAGCTCTGTGCTAGACAGCTTTCAAGGACGAGAATTCTGTAAACATAGCTATGTTGTTGTAAAATTATCTTGTTTTACATTCCTTTCCCATGGACACAGATCCTTTGATGGACATTTCTTTTAACCACTGTAGTTAAAGACGGAAGTGTTAATTTTCTCCAATGAACTGTGATTTCTAAAAGTGTATATAAGAATTAAAAGAAGGTGGGTTCGCCCCCTTCCGCCCTTTGCTCTGAACACGACAACTGGCTCGGCTCTCCTTTATTCTGCGTCTCCTTACATCCGCAGCTGATAAGCGGCGGATAAGCCGTAATAAGGCGTAATAGGGAAGGGTTTCTGTCCTAAGGAGGGACATAAACCAGAGGATGAATAGAATGCTCTCTCTCACAGAAACTGAAGCCCTGGCAACAATAGCCAGCAAGCTCAAGGAATCACAAGAGTGTGCAGTGTGGAGAAATTTGTCTGACTAGGGACAATATGTGGATGACATTTCACTGACTGCCTCAGACTGGATGCAGCTAATCACCCCCTCTGGTCCCTCCCCCTTTATTCCATTCCAGAGGCATTGAAAGGCGTTCAAGGCATTTGTGCCTTGAAAGTGAAGATGTGTGTCACAGTAGGGTCTGCTGAGGGTGGTTCCTGCTCCGTGTGTGTATGGTCTGTCTAACACATGGGCCATGTCAGATGGCCATTAGTTTCCCTGGAACAATTTTGACCGACTTGCAGGGTGTGTGGAAATGTCAAAACTTCTCAAATTCTTGTCAGTCATGGTAAAACTTCAAGGGAACTAAACCATTTCCAAGACACTTGCTTGAACCCATCTGTGATTTGCAAATCAAAACACAATTAGGTGAGTGAAAACAGTGAGCAGAGACACTGGTGTATTTTATTTTGACCTTTGTTTAGCAGAGTCTTGCATTGTACCACCACTGCTGTCTTAAATGCATGAGAAAGTTGCGGGAAAGGGAAGAAAAATCTGGCTGCAGAGAAATATAGAAGAACATCTACCTAAGTAATTTTTATGTGTGGACCCTTCCTTAAAAAAACAGACATAATATCTGCTTGGTGATAAGCAGAAAATGAAAAAGGAAAAAAAAGAGAAATAGAGAAGAAATTGTTTTTATTTTTCATTCTCTTACTATTCAATTGTATAAAAAAGGTAAAACGGTTAAAGAAATGCAAATAATAAACATTAGAGGCCAGATAGGGGTCTATGGCATATAACCACCTAATTATTCCATTTTGAAGTCAGTGTGAATTAACTGTCTATATTATGTTTGGGGACTTGAATTCCAGCTCTGATTTTCTTGCCTGCATTTGGCTCTAGCAGACTCCTCAGCACTAGAGCAGTGGTGAGAACTTAGCACCCTCTGATGGGGAATCCTTCCTAGTAGTATCCAACAGTTCTGTGAAAGTTTTCCCAGTGTCATCCCTGGCTCTGTATGGCTCTTCATACCTTCCCCCCAAATGGGGACCCTACCTGTGCACGACCAGCTGCTCCTTAAATAAAATAAGAATATCACCAGAAGTGCAGGCCTTCCCACAGGAATTTTGGATGTATCACAATTATAAGGCCTCCATGGGGAAAAATATACTTTTGGTCTGGAATTAGGCAAGTGCCACTGGAGCAGCACTGCCCTACAGACTGGATTTTTCTGATGAGCCATCTTTCAGAGCTGTGTAAATAAAGAACAGTGGATTCTAGTATTTAAGTGGCCTCCAGAACTATTTGAGTGATGTCTACCCACCCAGTATTATTATATGTACCTCCTCTCTATGGACACAGATGCTAATGTTTATGTTAGCTGGTCTAAATTTTCTACTGCCATTTATCAGGAAGTGAGCACTAAGCTGGATTTGGGAGCAGTTCCAAATTCAGCCAAGGCAGTTTATTTTCCAAAGAAAACACCGTTGACAATAGGATCGGGGTTTAGAGATTGGATCTTCTAAATGCACACACAGATCCAAAAGCTGCTCCCTAAAATATGGAGTAAATATACTAATTGGCTTCTACATACCCTCCTAACACAGTACCTATGTATTTGTGTACATTGGACTGTACTTTTTTTCTGGTGCTTTTGAAAAATGCTCAAGGTGAGGGATTTCAGCAGTTCCCAAGGTTTAATGTTGCATGGCACAGTCTGATGTTTTTTGCAGGTTTACATTGGCCAATATTTATTGAAGAGCTGTATTTTGTTTACATTCTGGCTGGGATTTTGAGATACCTTCGCCAGACACCCACAAATACCTTACTACTTCTAGAAGTACAGGTTGTACAAAAGGAAGCAATATACAGCCTGTCAAAATTACATTAAAGGGAGCAGACCTTCACAGAAACTCCAAAAGATCCAAGGAGCCCCACGACCCTGCAGTTTTGGTGGCACTGAGGAGCTTTGCTGTATCTGCTCAGCCTTGGTCATTTAGCATGGGTGGTAGGAGAAAGACCTGGCAAGACCTAGAGAGGTTTCTGGAGCCTCCAGGAGCAAGAAAACAGAAGGAAGCACAAGGCTTAGAGCTAGGCTGACACTCCTCTGCACATACCCAGCTCACAAAGATGGCAAAGAGCCCATCTGACCTTGGATCTCTCAAGGAGCAAAATCACAGCAAAACAATAGGAAAAGAACCTTGGAAACTTTTTCTTGCTTCTTAAAATAACTCTCCCCTGTGTGCCTGCTCCCTCACCCTCCCCACCATTTTTTTTGGCAGCTGTAGCAAGTAATTAAAGAGGGACTTTCATGCTGGGACAAACATGCAGAAACGAAAACATTTTACATTTTTCTTTGCCAGTATGTACATTTCTGAGTAAATATTATTAAAGATACTTGCATGAGCAACACAGCTTCTTCTCCTGGAAGCCAGATGACTTTTTTCTGGTTTTATTCTACAGTTAACAAGGTGATGTCTGATTACAGTAGAGTAACAGAGTAATTATTCCCTTATAAAATTATAAGGTAAGGCTTCATTTTACAATTATTCAGGAATAGAGTGAAGGAGGTGATATTGTATAAATCAGAAAGAGCATTTGTCAAATGTCAATCACTACAACACATTGTGTGGAAGGGAAAACTGGCTTACACTTTTTTAAGTCTTGGCCTTGGCATTTTCATTTTAAAATTTTATTTCATTTTCATTTTGAAATCATAAAAACTTGACCGAAAACACCACCAAAATCAAACAAACAAAATGCCCCAATCCCAAAACAAGTTTAAGAAAACTTTTTAAACCAGCATATACAGCAAAATCCTTTCCAGAAAAAATTTTACTTGCACCAAGGCATCAGGACCACTCCTGGTCAAACTTACGCCAAACCCCTTCAGAATCACTGGTCTCCTTGAAGGATTTCCTTTATTTTCATAATGTTACAACACATCCCAATCTTCCACTTTAGTTTGCTGCTTGTTTTGTGATGGAAAACTGTCCTTGCACGACAGCAGCATCAGCTTTAGTTTTATAAATATCCAGCTGCATGATCAAGATTTATGTTTGTAAAAATATTTGTGCTTCCTCCTCTGTTAGGAGAGGGAAAATTTTATTTTATAATTAGGCAGGGGCAACAAACAAGACATGTAATTTCATTATTAGCATGTGTGGATTTAGAATAGGAAGTCCTATGAAACTTTGCTCAGGAAAAAAAATGTCCTGGGCTTGCAGAGTAGGTGACTGTTAACTTGCCAGCTCTTGCCAGTCTCAAAATACCAAGATTTACCATGTTAGTTCACTATGGGTCAGTCATTCCTCAGCAGTGCACACTTGTGTTAGTTAAGTTTCACCGAGCCTCTGACAGTGAAACGTCAGTGATCCCTTGGCCTTTTCCATGTGTTCTCCTCATTCATGAACTTCCCTTCCAGATAGATTAGCATAGCAGCAAAGAAACACATAAAGAAATAAAATTAAAATATAATGAAAAGAAAATAGCATTAAAGGAATCCCTATTTATGTATCTGTACAGATATATCTGTGCATGTGTTTATCCACAAAAATAGGCTTACCTTACTTTAACTTCACTGACTTTCACAATTACCTTTACCAAATACACAAATTCATTAACACAGAGACAATAAAATATATCCTGAAAGCATTTATTTACAGCTGAATTAAAATTTATATGCTTTAACACAGCCCCTAAGATTAGTGAAACTCTTCCACTTAGTTATCTTTTAGTGCTGCGTGCCAGAGTTACATTTTGAGCACATAAGATAAAAGCAGATACTTTGCATTAAAATTCCTGGACATCACCTCTTACACAATAATTACACTGAGGTTCAGCCTTTGAATAAGCAAACTCAAGTTTGTTTGAGCTGTGGTTTAACCAAGTGAGGTTCAGAAACCTGCATAAAAGTGGGTGTTGGTTAGCCAGGGGTTACATTTGCAGTATATGGTAATACGTATTACTTCTGTTCAAAAGGCTTTTTGTTTGCCCATTAAGGTTCAATGGTTTTGTACCTTTGAACAAAATAATCCCAAATTCCTGTCTTTTCTGACTTTAGGGAAGTGCTTATGAAGTCTTCCTCTTAGTGAAGTATCAGTAATTAATAAATGTCTTTTTTACTGAGAGCATTGCTGTTAACAGGGTGCAGTCCCCACAGCAATGAGTGCATACCAGGGCAAGCCTGAAGCCACCACCCTTCGAGAGTGGATTCATGACCAGTTTATGTGGTTTTAAGTGTGTGGTGCTTCGAAAAGGCTTAGTCCTGCCCTCCCTGTGCTCACAAGCCCTGAGAAAACAGTAGTTATTGTGGGATTTCTTTCCTCACTCTCAGCAGACAGATGTGGTCTGCCTGGGGTGGCCTGTAAGTCCCCAGAGGCAGCTCATGACACCAGTGACAGAAACAGCCACTGAGTGCTGTGAGAATGAAATTCCCACGAGTGACCATCGGATCCCTCTGGCAGCTTGATGGATAATTATCCCAGCTGTAAATCCCAGGGCTGCTGAGTGAACTGGCTGGGTGGCTGGCAATCCCTGACCTCAGAGACACTTTTGGTTTGTCCATTTGTGACCACACGATCCTCCCTGCATGGACCCCCATGGGAGGCAGCTGCTGAACAGATGACCACTGCTGATGGCTGCTGCCCTGTGTTCTCTCTGCTAGTTGCTCAGCCTCATCTACAAACTCATGGCCAGCGGTGTGGGGTGGCTTCAGGTCCATTCAGACCATAGGGATTTCTTGGAGGCTTCGAATAGGTCACCCATCACCTTCAGGTCACACTGCTGTGAGGGGTGAATTTCATGGATAGCATTCAGGCTTCCTGTGCCGGCTGGCTCACCTCAGCTCTCTGGAGGCACAAATATTCCTTGTCCTCAAACCTTCCAAATAAACAGGAGCAGTGGCTCTGTGCTTGCAGCCAGCCTGTCAGGCTTTCACAGGTCCAGTTGGCTTCAATGTTAGGTTTAATTTGCTGAGTTGTCACTGTGCTGGTCAGGTTCGATTTTGTGAGCTGCCCAACGCAAGCAACGTGTGCTTGGCTTGCCCGTTCACATTTCGTAGCTGTGCATCCTCGCACTCACACCCACCCCGCACAGATACAGGCTTCTTTTATGGTTATGTTGCTCTGTACTTGGACATCAAGACTTTTCCGGCTACTGCTTTATCCCGACGAAAAGACACACTTCTGAAGAACTGCCACAGGAGGGCCCCCATGTTTAAGCTTTCCAGCTAGGAACATTTCGGCAATGCACACAAAGGGCTTTATTTCCCTTCTCTCTTGCCTTCTGCGTTAGGGAGGTCTGGCTTACACGTGTGTCAGGGGACAGTCGTACTTTGAGCCACTCACAGTGGCTACTATGATCACTGAAGCTCACGGTCCATGTCTTTCCCATTATATCACTCTTCTCCTGGCCTTTATAATTTCCTTATATTTCCAAGCTTAAACTCATGGGGTGGTAAGTTGGATGATGTTCTTAAAGAAGTGCATGATGGAGGCCTGTGAAATGGGTTTGCTGAATTCACTTTCAGGGGCCAAAGCAATTTCTCTGCCCCAGCCAAATCAAATGCAATTGCTCTATCTTCCTGGTCTCTTTATCATAGAGGTCTAACCATGCTGATCCCTCCAGAGCAGCTGAATGAATCAGGAAGGAGTTCCAGAAATGCTGTAGCACACTGTTCTGTTCAGTTTGCCCATAGGATAAGAGAGTTCAGCCCTGACAAAAGATCTGGCCCAGGATCCTCACGAAGGGGTTAGCTCCACAGAGTGATTTCATGAAGCAGTTTGCTGTCCAAAGATGCAAACACCAAGAGCCTTTTTTGGAAAAGAGTAGAAAATAAAGAGCAGAAAAAAAGAGATGTGGAAATGTGAACTTTTACCTGTTTTTTTCTTCTTTTTTTCTGTATGAAAATTTCTAGCACATCTTAAAACCTCTAACACAAGATCTTTTTCATTTCTTTCTCACTAAGTCAATTTTTCTCTAGACTCAGCAAAACAAGCTGTGTTTATTAATGTGAGCTCGTCCCAAGACCTGGTTTTGCCAAGACTTGAGCATTAGAAATCCCCTAAAAATCCTTTCCTTCTCATCCATCCTCCTAGCCTTCCTCTCCCACAACATACACAAGGCACTTCCTTAAGGTTTGCTCTGAGATCAGAGTTTCCTCAGGATGTTCAGCCTCAAAGCTTAAGAAACACTGCAGCACATTAGTCACCTCCCTCACCACAGTTCCCAAACAGCAGCGAGCCAGACTTCCAGCTGATGCAATTCATCAGCATTACCCTGTCATGTTTCACTGAGGACCTGATCCACAGCCACTCGCTGGCCTTGTTTTGTGGGTGACCTGAGAGGCACCATGGCCAAAACCAAAGTGTGGGAAACTCATCCCTTATGCTTAGGGTCATCTGAATATTAGATTTTCTTTAGAGTCAGATATAGATGAAAAGAAGGGGATATGTGTGTGTGCCTGTTGTTGAGAAATGTATTGATAATAGTAGAAATGTGTTGATAATAGTATTATCCTGTAGGAATATCTCTTTGCCTTTTGCATCCCACATTACCTAGCAATAACAAAAGCGTGTACAAAAACCATCAGCACAGGGAGTACATACCAAATGATATTTACTTTATCATAATCATGTGTGAGATATAATTCACCCAAGGTGAATTATTTCTTTTTCCCCCCTTGTGTCTTCTCTGGATTTCCAGGTTTAAAATGCCGTTTGCAAAAGGACAGTCTGTACTGTGGTATACATCTCATCTGTGCTGTCACCTCACAGCACAGACCAAAGGGTAGGGACTGCACGTGTTGCTTGCACAGTGATGACACTGACATTCCTCTGAGGAACAACACATTCACATTCCCAGCACATGCCAAAAGATAACTCTAATGCTGTGGTGAAATGGTATCTAACTCCATTGTCGCCTAACTCAGTACTAGAAGAGTGAAATCAGGAGAGATGCATCAGAGTACATCTACTATGAGTGAACAGAGGATCATGCTTTAAAAAAGTTCTAATCAGCTTTCTCATCAAAGGCCAGCTGTGTTTTCTGCTCATGTTTTCCTCACTGGATGTGCAAGTTAATATATTCCTAAATAATTTTTCAGAGAAGTTTTGTTTTGTTTTCCAGTTTCACAGAATGGTCGAATGGATTTTCCTCAGACTTTCTCCCAGAAGCCATTGGCTGAGCAGAGTGATGGAAAATTTCAGCCTAGAAAGTAGAACCTTTCAGAAACTCAGGAGCACAGGGAAAGCACTGGACTTGGAATAAAAACTGTTTTGAAGCCTGAACTACAATACTACATCAGCACCCATGTGGGTGCTGTGGTACAGACGTAGCATTGATTTACACACACAAGTTTGGAAGCTGAGGCAATCAGTGTTAGTTACTTTATGGACCAGTAACACGAGAAAAACAGAAGATGCACGCAGCTGGGTTGTGCTGCTGGCCTGATTTGACTCACCAGACTTTCTCAGGAAATGCTTGAGCGTGTTTCATTCAGTAGGTGCAGCCGGCAAGCCTGGACACAGCACCCCTCTCCTGTTTGATGTGGTTTCTAGAGCTTGCACATCCTTTGTATCACACAGGCTCGTGGGTGCTCAGGGCAAAATGGAGTTGGCTGGTGATTATATGGCAAGCAAATACAGTGGCACCCTCCAAAAGTCCTCTGATACTTTTAGAACACACAAATCAGAGCCTGGGTGACAAACCCATCTCCCAGTTCGCTGCCTGAAACCACATGATGGCACAGGGAATGAGAAGGAGCAAATCCAAGGCAAGAAACTTCATAAACACTCATGGAATTTAGTTCTCTGCAGGGACACCATCATTCATATTCTGTATGAGAATCAGGGGGGATCTTGCTTGTGGGGCAGGCAGCAAAATGATCGAGAATTGTCCTGGATGTGTGATGTAGCCTTTCCATTTTGCTTTTCACCATCTGTGAAAAATTTCTGCTGATAGGTGAGAGAGGGATTGCTAACATAGCCTTAGCAGTTGGATGGCAGCTCACACTGCTTCACATGAAAGACAGACATCCTTAGTCTAATTGTGCAAGAACAAGTGTTCACAGGGTAGCAATTACCGTGTCCTTCCATGCTGTGTGACAATTATTGCTCCCTTACAGCACCAGCAGCAGCTCAGGAGAAGACAATTTGCTGCTGATGCAGGTTGGAGCAGGAAGAATAGTTTACTTAAACAGAAGCAACCTAAATCAAGTGGTCCCTGACCTCAGTGGACAGAGCTTCTGTGCTATCTTACAGCTGGAACCACAAGTTGCCAAGATTCATTTTAGTCTTCGGGTTGGTGAAGTAGTTTTGGGTTCTGTGCAGAAGGTGGTTATTTTTTGTAAGCTTTGATCTGCAATGAAAAAAAAATATTTTTCATTTTACATTTAAAAGACAGCATATTTAGCCATTCCTTTGAGAGTAAGATAGGGCTTGCATAAGCTTAGCATAAATACCCAGAGAAGAGAAAATACATGTTCCCTACCCTAACTGCATGTGGTTGCTTTGTCATTATCATTTCCATTAGAGGGTGCCCTTGTTTCAAAAATTTCCCAGTCCGGGATTTCTTCCATCAAAGGGTTGCCTTTAAGGCAGGTCTTCAAGTTAGGTGGTCCAGTCCAGTTAGTAAATGCTAAGCAAGGAAGAAGACAGCATGATTAAACAAGATAGCATTACTTATTTTCCCTGCTGTACAAGTTAACAGCACTGCAGACATTAAAGATCAAGGGGCAGCAGATGTGTAGAAACTGTTCTTGGAGTCTCTCATTACACAGACCCTGCACAGAGACTCACCAACAGGCTAAAACCACTTTTCACAGTTTCATTCTTTCTCTCTTTTAAAAGGGAAGAAGCCAAAGGACTGTTTATGTTTGCATTTTAAATCCATTTATACAAAAGCCTTCCACTTTATATAGAATATTGGAAAGAAGCTGTATCTGATATTTATAAGACTTTACAAGTAGGTGCATTTTAAACAAACCCAATAAGGCACAATCAAGAACTGGATAGGTTTTTCTACTGTCACATTGGCAACAATGACAGTGCAGGAAGAGGAGATGCTTGATCTCTGCAGCTGTCCATCCTAATAACCCACACACAATATCCTCCTTCCTGCAGGATAGCCTTCCATCCAAAAGGCAGCAGGACATTACTTGAGGGAGAAGCTGGCACTTGCACAAAAGGCACGACACAGGCACTTGCCATTCCTCTCTTCCTTTCCATTCATCCTTTCACTGTTTCTGTAGATGATGGAAATTGCCATCAACTGTCCTCAATAGCTGTCCTTCCTCACCCCAGGATCAGGTGACACAAAGCCTGTAGCCCAGCTCTATCTTCATGATCCCTATGGATACGTTTTTTTAAGTGCTCAAACTTGAATGATTTTAAAAAGAGATAACGACAATAAAGTTGGGTTCCTGGAAGTACAGTGTTGGATAAGCACTGTCAGTGTTTGGGAATCTCACAACTAAACATGTCTGCATCTGCCTTAAAGGAGACAGTTGACCCTTCAGGCATTGTGGAAGCTCCCCCCACCCCCAAGTTCCAGCTGCAGACTAAGGAGAAACCAAACTCTCCCACCGCCTCAGTTTCAGGCTGCTGCATTTACAAGTGACACTCCTGGCTATGATTTCCACCAGTGTTCAGCAGCAGCTGTGCCCCCAGCTGGGAGCTTTCACTTTCTATTTTTAAAATCAGTAAAATCAGGAGCATATGTGGCCTATAATTTACCATGTATTTTTAATAATAAAATCCACTCAGCAGTGTATTGGTCTGTAATTCTGTGTGGGAGACTCTTTGCTCCCTAGGAGATCCTTTATCAGGGCTTAATATACCTGATTATATTGGGGGTGTGATGTTCTCTGCCATTTGCCATCGTCAAAGTGTACAGTTCCTCACACAAAAGCTGAGGCCATACAGAGCTCGTTGCCCAGGACCAGGCTCAGAAGCAAAGAAGTGAAAATAGCTTCTCACTTTGGTGCAAAATTGGAAATGGTGCCTGACAACCCAGATACCTTCTTATTCCTGGATTATGACAACAGTTAGTGAACACAATATATTTTGACTCATAGCACATTTGTGAATTTAAGTACTTTGTACATTTAAGTGCATATACATCTGAAGCATTGTTCTATTTTCATGAGGCAACTATTTCTAGCTAGAAGACAAAATTCAACAGGATAAGGCGGAAGAAAAAGATTTTAAGTAATATCTGACTAAGGGGGAAAAGAAAACTGAGATGACTGGCAAAGGAATAATATAGGTGGCATAATTTTTGCTGGCCATAAACAAGAAAACAAGTCTTTGGGAATTAGAGAGTCAGTTCATAATGTCTTGGTTTTGTCCTTGCCCTTTAGAACTAAGACCACATTTTTCATTTCAGAGAGGTGTAAACTACATATCCTATTTTATGGACCAGTAACACAAGAAAAACAGAAGATGCACAGTGCTGCTGGCCTTATTTGACTCACCAGACTTTCTCAGGAAATACTAAACCCAGCCTAATCCGGGGGTCTCTGTCAGAACTAGGCCTGCTTCTGACTTAGGCTGCTCTAATGTTTGTATTTTAAAATTTTGGAATACTTTTTTTGTTGAAGTCAGGAGAGCTTTACTGATGTAAAGCCTGTAAGAAAAGCTAGTATGTCAAATCCCACAAGTCTTCAAAGAAACGCAGCATGTTTCAAGCATCTCTACATAGGCAGGTAAGCAACTAATTCTACAGCAACGCTTCTGGTGTTCCCATGTGTGTAAAGGTTTTAATTTTTACTAAGGGACCTTTGTATGTTAATTGTCTTCCCTGTGTGAGTTTAAAAGGCCACCCAAAGCTTTCTACATTCTGTCCCATGGGTGCTTAGAAGACTTAAGTAGGCTTATGAGGTTCTGTTTATGAATGATCACTGATGTTCAAAGAGTACTATTTCTCATTTGCTTTACCTCATTATGGTCTGCTGGAATGAGTTAAGCCTTTAAGGTTTCCCTTGGGGACCATCCATCCCCCTCTGAAGTGCCAACACAGAGGAAACACATGTCCCTGAGCTGCCTCTGAATTGCAAAGGCACCAGCTCTTTCAAAAGCTTCCCTGACATTCTCTGTATATTTACCGTTGGACTAAGCCCAACAGGCTTTCCTCTTTCTGGAGATGTTATGTGTACTAAAACCTGGTCACGTCTCCATCCCTGGTGTACCTGATGGCTTCCTTATTGTCACTAATTAAATGAAAGTGAGCTACTTGAATGACCAATCAAGTTTATATTCAGTTCTCAGTAGTGTTTGTATTATACTTCACTATATTATAATTGTTTTTGTTGCTGCCTGGGATGGAGAGTGGAGAAAGGGTAGAAAAATCCTGCCTACCCTCCTGTGTGGAAGTTTATACTTGTCATATCTCATTTCTAATTTCACTACAACACTGCATTGAAGAATAAGTGTTCAGAAAGATCATTTTAGGGCCTTACATCTCAGGATCTGTGAAATGATATATTTGACTTAGAGGCTTGAGTATGAATGAGATGGGCAATGAGTTCTGTCCTCAGGACTAGGATATCTTGGCAGCACAGCCAGGGAAAGCTTGCTGAGCTGCTGCCTGGCTCATAGGTATACAGAGAAGCCAACATCTAAGACAGAAAAGCCAGCTCCTTTCAACAGCTTGAAATTCATGTGAAATAAAATTATGTCAAGCAGAAAAGCCTGGATCCCGTTGGCAAACACCAGGAATGGAACAAAACTGATGAGGATGATGTGGACAAAGCTACTAAGTTGAACATCCCTAGACCTTGGAGTCAGAACTGTTTTCCCCATGTGATCTTCCTTGTTGTGAAGCTTCTAGGAATGCTGTTGCTGACCCAAAGGTTACCTGGTGTAAAATAAACATGGCCTCATAGCATCATATTTGGCCTCTGCTCAGTCATCAAATTGTGTTTGTGTCTTATTTGCCTCTCCTCTCAAAATATTTCCAGCTTCATTGTCTTTGGGTTTTTTTGTTAGTGGTTTTACCTTTCACACTCAGCCAGTTATCTGCAAAACTCACCACTACTGGGACCACTACTGTTTGATGTCTTCCTTAATGGCTTAGACAAAGGTATCAAGTGCACCTGCACCTTCAGCAGATTTGCACGTGACACCAAGCTGAGCGTGCAGTGACACACTTGAAGGACATCCAGAGGGTCATGGACAAGCTGGAGAAGAGGCCCATGGGAATCTCATGAGGTTTAATAGGACCAAGTGCTGGTGCTGCATCTGGGCCGGGACAACCCCCAGGATCAATCCAGGCTGGGGATGAGCAGATGGAGCAGCCCTGGGAAAAGGACGTGGGGGTGCTGGTGGGTGAGAGCTGGCCCTGCCCCGGCCCTGTGTGCTGGGACCCAGAACCCCCCTGAGCTGGGCTGAGCCCCCAGCGTGGGCAGCAGGGCAGGGGGGGATTCTGCTCCTCTGCCCCCTCTGCTGAGACCCCACCTGCAGAGCTGCCCCAGCCCTGGGGCCCAGCACAGGAAGGACATGGAGCTGCTGGAGAGAGTCCAGGGCAGGCACCAGCATGATCAGGGGGATGGAGCAGCTCTGCTGTGAGAAAAGGCTGGGAGAATTTGGATTGCTCAGCCTGGAGAACAGAAAGCTCCAGGGAACATTTCAGTTCTTAAAGGGGACCTATAACAAAGATGGAGGCAACCTTTTTATCAGGGCCTTTTGTGACAGGACAAGGGGGGATGTTTTTAAAGCAAGGAAGGTCAATTTAGATTAGATTTGAGGAAGACATCTTTTACAATGTGGTCAGTAAAACACTGTAATAGGTTGCCCAAGAGGTGATGGATGCCTCATCCTTGGAAAGATTTAAGGTCAGGTTGGATGGAGCTCTGAGCAATGTGGTGTAGCTGAAGATGTTCCTGGTCATTGCAGGGGAGGGAGGAGAAGGTGACCTTTACATATTCCTGTCAATCCAAACTATTCTCAAAGCAGCTATCTTCTGTGTCCCATTTATAATGATATTCCAAGAAGAAAAAAAGACGAAAGAATTCACCCATCTCACAAAATGTGACTTTGAGGTGCTTAAACCTTCTGGTAAAAGAAGAAAGAGAAATTGAGGTTGAATTTTGGGACAGAGGCTTCCAAATATCAGAATAGCGGGTAGAAAAGAAATAATCCAGACCAATACACCCCTCTTTTATCTCCTGCTGTGCTAGGGGAGGCTACTACTCTGATGAAGCAGTGGAAGGGCAAAGGTATAGAAAAGACTGAGTAAAAGTGAATGTGAATGCTGATGTTGGCAGCAGGTAAAGCAGCACAGGGCAGAAGGTGCCAAGTTGCCCCTGTCAAGTTGGCACATCCACATGGCACAAAGCCTTTCTGTGATACTAGATCGGGTCCAGAAGTACTGCTCAGCCGCCTTAGCTCTCCTGCTCATTCCATGGCATGGTGAAAATAAATGCATTGCACCACCGAGCCTGAAATGCTGAGCCATTGCTTTTCTTTCGTAAGGTCCCTTTCCAAGCTGGCTGTGCTTCTGTGCCAGGTGGAATGTGGGTAACATCCACTGTGAAACACTGGCAGTGGGTGGTTTTCTGGGAGGCTCCTCTGCTCACTGGCAGTGAGGAAATACCTCCTTCACACCCCCATATATGGCTCTATCAGATGAACAAAGAACAGTGCCTTATCCAGACCTATCTGTCTAATAGGAGTGTGACCTCTCCCAGGAGCACCAACAATGTCACCAACTGCTCGGGAACTGTGACGTTCGGAAGCACCGTCCCTCTTTCTCCACATCACCACTTCCACCCCTCTCTCTGCCCATGGTATCATCTGCTCAGAAGTGGGTCTGGGGAGCCCTGCGAAACAGAGCTCTTACAGCAGAGGCTGAGGAGAGGGGGAGATGCTCTGCATTAAGTCTCTTTAGGAAGATTAAAGAGTAAAGAATATTAGGATCTTTTGTTTCCTACCTCCCTTTGTGCAAGTAAATGACTCCTGAGAGGAGACAGAAGACCTCACCTTAAGCATTTTCCAGAAAGTAAGCAAGCAAGCACCCCTACCCAAGTCTGCCTGTTAATGTAAATTGTCAGAAATTATCCTTTTAAGAGATAAAGGGGAAAGAAGGAACAGAGAATATTATTGTGCCTTGCAGCCAATTTGAGAGGGAAGCCAAGCTGGGTCTGGCATGATGCCAATTTGCTGGCTCAAATTTCACCTATAAAAGCCCTGTAGACATTAAAAAAGCATTCATTATCCACCCAGACACAAAAAACTCATTATGCTCTATTTTTCCAATCTTGCTAACTATGCATGAACTGTTCCTGCTGAAGGACAGTATTACCTGCTTCCTTCAGATTGCTTTGCCATCACAGCAGCTCATGGGGGTTTGTTTTTAAGGAGACAGAAGGCTCTCGGCTGGACTTCTCCCAAATGACCATAGACCTACATGTATGGATTCCTGGTTCCTCTTTACAGTGTTTGGGTACAAGCATGATCCCAAGGCCTGCTCATCTTTGCCATTTCTTGGGATATTCACACATAACAATCAAGTGACTTGTTTCCCATAGCCCTAAGAGTGCAACTCAAATCTGACAACCCAAGTGAGGCATTTTCCACATTTCTGTGTATAATAAATCCTGTGCTGTCTGACAAAGGATACTAAACGTGTTCCATAATCTATTTAGGCGGTTTTGTACAAATTTGCCCCCTGCATAGTAGAAAAAGATCTAACTTGAATTTAATGGTGAATGTAGACATCCCTATTCAAAGGCTTAGCTGAACCCTATAATTAGGTTTATTTCAGTTCTGCCTAGACTTTTATTAGCACTTTGGCTTCAAGAGGAAATATGTTGTAGCTCCCCTTAGCCATGACATCACAGCTGTTAGCACAGCAATAACCCCCGAGCACCACAGGGGTGGTTTCCCCCATCAGAGGCAATGTGGTCAGATGCTAAGATAAGCTTTGGCAGTGAATTAGGCTGCAAGTGCCACCCTGAGTGTGCTCCCTGCCAGTCATCTGCAGGCTGAAACCAGAGTCCTGCCATCTGAAGGCACCAAGTCTGTCAGACTACCCTGGTCTGACAACAACCCCTGCAGCTCCAGGCTGGGGGCAGAGTGGTTGGAAAGTGCCTGGTGGGAAAGGCCCTGGGGGTGCTGGTCAGCAGCCAGCTGAACATGAGCCAGCTGTGCCCAGTTGGCCAAGAAGGCCAATGACATCCTGGCTTGGATCGGCAATAATGTGGCCAGCAGACCAGGGCAGTGATTGTCCCCTTCTATGCTGGAGGACAAGTTTGATGAAGAGTGGCTGAGGGAGTTGGTGGGGCTCAGCCTGGAGAAAAGGTGGCTCAGGGAGGACCTTCTTATTCTTTATAACTCCCTGACAAGGAAGGTGCAGCCAGGTAGGGGTTGGTCTCTTCTTCCAGACAACCAGCAACAGGACAAGGAGAAATGGCCTCAAGCTGCACCAGGGGAGGTTCAGGTTGGACATCAGGGGAAATTTCTTCACGGAAAGTATTGTCAAGCATTGGAAGGGGCTACCCAGGGAGGTGGTGGAGTCCCCATCCCTGGAGGTGCTCAAGAAATGGCTGGATGTGGCACTCAGTGCTCTGGGCTGGTTGATACAGCAGTGTTTGATCAAATGCTGGATTAGATCATTGAGGTCTTTTCAAATCTAAATGATTCTGTGATTCTATGGCTGCATAGACAGAACCTTATCTGAGCTAACACCTGGCTTTGTTTTGGTTGTATGAGCAGTCAGGCGTTTCTACCCAAGTTACACCATCACAAAATGTCCCTGGCTGCTGTGTGGCTGCTCTGCAGGTCCTTACACCAGAGCCATGCTGGTGGGAGAGGAGTGAGTGTATGGTACATGGTGGTGAGCTTGCTCTGGGGCTGAGGTTTCCAAAGAGGTGGCAAGTTCATACACTATGAGCCCCCAAAGGCCTCCTCCTGTTCATTCATATGTGGGACAACTGCTGCCTGTTCTTCTATCAGAGTCGAGTGCTTTTGGGAACCCTCACTGTAAGCATGTTCACCTCTTTCCTCAAGACACAAAGGTAATGTGGGACGCCACTTTTTTCTAAAGAATAGAATTCCAGGTGGAATACACTCTTCTGTGCAGCTCTGATTTCACAAGAGCAGGCACTGACAGTAAGCAATGCTATAAGACACCTAAACACCAACCAGTTTCCCACAAATGTGGAAGCACAAAAGAAAGAGAGGTGTAGGGGAGGCTTTTCTTACCATGGCTAAAGGTATCCTGCACTGCAGGGGTTTTTCCCTATGCAGATTCCTCAGAAGGAACTAGGGTGGTAGAGTCAGGAGGACACAGTAGATAAATCACCCCTTATCTGGAAATCCAGGTCCCAGAGTGGATAGGTGGCAGAACACTTGGTGCCATCCAGTGTAAGGTGGTCCCAGAGCCAGAGAGAATCTGTGATGTGGTGCCAGGTGAAGTGCCAGTCCTGCACTGAGGGGCTGTGAGACATGAGCCAGCTGAGGAAATCTTCAATCAGAGACTGTGAGACTTTACAGGTCTGTGACTGTCACTGCAAAGCTGTTCCAGAACTAGCCTAAGGTGACAGTGGGGTGTATAAAGATTCTTGTACTTCTTGTGCCTCAGGCTTTCTTCAGCTATATGGTCATTTGTAAACCCTAGCAAAGCTGTGTTTTGAGGAAAGGGCAAAAACCTAATGAAGTGAATGAAGAATATTCAATTGTTTCCCTTTTGGTCTGTGCCTCTCCCACTAGGTGACTGAATTCTTATTAAAGAAATAGCATGGTAAACCTTTGCACATACATGCATCACATGTGAGGATTAAAACAAAAGTTCTTCAAGCCCATGTTTACTTCTCCAAAGGGCATGGAGGGAAGCAGCAAGAAAAGCCTTGAATGGTGGGAAGCATTTGGAGCTGGATCCCCTGCACACATTACCAAAGGTTCTGTCCCTCTGTAGCTTCCGTCTTCTTCTTTCTCCTCCCACACTTGGTCTCTATCTGTTTTTCCTCTTGAACCCTAGGAGTTTGCTTTTCCCACAAGTTCCCATGCTGTACGCTTACAATGCTACAATTTAAGAGGAAGAGAAGAGAATTCCTATTTTTAGTTCCAGCGTATGAAATGTTATCTAGGGACAGGTCATTTTGTCCTAAGTGATCAAGCAGAAAAAGGATATGGCTACAAATCAAAACTTAGAAAGGATATTCATGTGGTTAAGGCATTAGGCTTTTGATTCTGGAGATCTGTGTTCCTTTTCTGGCTCTTCTACAGCCTCCTTAGGCCCCTAATGGGTTAATTTCTGTTCCTCGCTTCTCTTCCTGCAATATGGGGATAATGCTAACCTATCTAACAGCTTAGTGCAATGACGGTAAATTAATTACTGTGTGACAGATTTTCAAACACATTAGTGCTTGCTGCCATAACAAAGCCTTTTATGTAAACAAATACCCCTGGGAAAACAAGAGGCTGGATTTAAAGGTAGCTTTTGAGATGAATTCCTGTACCAGCACTCCCACCATGGACACACACCCACACCAAAGGAAAAAAAATAGGATAAATGTATGGTGTCATGCTTTAAAGATCTTGAACATCAGCCAAATCTGTGAAATGTTAAGGAGACTTAATGCAATACTTCTACATCCTGGGGCTAGTTCTCAGGAATGCTGAGTACCCTCTGCTTCCCACTGAATCTGAGTTGTGGGCACTCAGCAAATTCAGATGGAAAATAATAATTTAGTGAACAAAGGGCATTTGAATTTAGCCTTGTTCCTCAACCTGAGCGTTTTCACAAATGCAAATGCCCTTAACCATAAGAAGTTCCACAAAGCTCAGCTGTGATAGCATCTGCATGCTTGGAGATCTGTATCCTAAAATACCAAATAGGTAGGGATTATCTCTTTTCTCCCTCTCTGATTGTTCCCCCAAGCCATGTAAATGTCATTGTGTGGCTCCTAAGAAAGCAGCCAGAAAAGAAAATAGGGTGAGGATTTTGCCATTACTTTCTCCAGTCTCTAGGATGGTCTTGGGTCTCCCCTTTTTTCTCTTGTGCATCCTGGAGTCCCAAAGTTTCAGCAGCCTGTGAGCACACCCCAAAACCCACTGGCAGATTGGAGTCCTTCTCCCTTGCACCTATTTTCCTTCTTAAGATGTGGGGAGCAGAACATTATTTTACACCTGGTTAAAACCAATATGGCAGCTTTGAGTTTTTCAGAAAAGCAGCTTGTTTGTTTCTACTTGAAAATGGAGCTTAATTCCTTTCTGATCTGAGACAGCTTTTAAAACTGAATTACCAGAAACACCTGGCTTTTGGGGATGTGCTTGAAGCAATGCTTGCCTGTCTGAAAACATGCGGCCTTTGAGGAAGCTTGCTCGGTGTGTAACCATGGATAAAATGCTTCCTTTGAGCACGTGTGGAAGTCGGACTTTCTGGGCACAGGGAAGGTCCCGAGGTATGAATTGCTGATGAGGAAGCAGCATGTGACTGGACGTGGCCACACTGAGGCCATTGGAGGGACCTGAAGGCTGGTGTGATACCGCAGCAGGGCCGACGGGCTTTAAGGCTGGCATGACACCACAGCAGGGCTGACGGGCCGAAGGCTGGCATGACACCACAGCAGGGCCACTCCCCTCACTGTCAGAGCGGCTGGCTGAGCCCAGATGGATCAAAACCTGAAAAACAAGTCACAACCAACGCCGGGCTGAAAGGCACACAAAGCTCATGCCCAGCGCTCAAACCCCTATCCTTCATCCATGCATCATGGAACATTTGCTCGGAGTGGCGCGTGCCGAGGGAAATGCCGGAGGGGCCGTCAACACTGCGCTCCCTGTTTACCAACCAGGGCACGCTCCCTCGGCTTGGCCGCACCACCGCTCCTCGCTGGTGACCAGCCCTGCCTCAGACCCACCTCAGAGCTCTGTTTTTTTTGGCGGGGCCTGCGACCCCGGGCAACCCAGCCCGGTGTTTGAGCCTTGCCCGGCGCGTTGCAGAACGGAGAACACATGGGGTTTTGTTTCAAAGATATTGCTTAAAATAACTCCATCTCTAGAAAGTTGAAGCTGGACACCACCCCCTTCCACCTCTTTCCCCTCGCTCTCCCCTCTTTGCACAGCTGCAGCTCCCATGAGGACCCAAAGACAGATGTGCCATGAGGATCTGGTTATCATTCCTTCTTCCCACCCCCACCAATAAAAGAAACATATACATGTTTCTTTCTCTGGGCTGCTGGACAACGGCAAGTGTCTGTGAGAAGAAGGGGTGAAGTAGAGCATTGGCTGGAAAACATCCCCTGCTCCCTTTCTCCCCCCTCCCTGACATCCTGTGCTTTCTTCAAACACGTTTTTAAACATACCAGTTTTGGTCTGGTTTCCTGGATGGCACATCTTCATGTCTAGCTGGGCATCATCCATTACCTCATGAGACAGGGTAGAACCAAGGTGACAAGATTGATGAAACGTTTTAAGCAAGGGAAACGGGTGAAGAAACACTCCCAGGAAATAGTAGAAATGGGGCAAGGGAGGATTTTTATTGAAAGGCACTGAGCAAATCTAGTTCAGGAGAGAAAAGGTAATTTATATTCTAGAGAGATAATTTGGCATTTCCTCTTGTTTGTCCTACCAAAAATGATGAACTGACTAGTTTAATTTTATTTTATTTATTTTTTATTTTAAATTCAGTACCTGAATTTGCCCATGTTTCATTTTCTTTTGAGGTTTGGAGGTGGGTGAGTTAAAGTGCCTGCCTCACCTAGAGTTCAGAAGCAACTGAGTTACTTCCACTTCTGGAGGGTCCTGTATTTTATTCCAAATTGGCACAAGATCTGTTCAGTTATTCTTAGCCTTCCTGACACCTTTTTGCTTTTGTTACATTAATGCATGGATGTGAAGAGGGAAGGGACTCTGAGTTCTGGATCCTATTCCACTGAGCTGCTAATTCACATTAAGAAAGGTCAAGTCTAATAGAGCGCTGCCTTATGCTGAAGCCAAGAGGAAAAGGAGTTCATTTGAAAATTCGCTTTCCAGGTGTATTAACCCCTTCAAGTGCCATTAGGTTGTGTATCTGTCACAGCAGCAGCTCTTTTATGGAGGAGCCCAGATAAACTGGCTTATTTCTCAAGCTTTCAACTCCAATTCTCTCTAGCTCAGATCATAGCTCTGCTATGTTCCTGCTGCTGCTTAATCTCACCTTGTGTCTGTCTGTTGCCTGCCAGGAGTAAAGACACTCCTCCCTGTTAGGGTGTGGAGTTTGTACAGGTCTGTTTATTTGTCAGGGAACTATATGCAGAGTGAAGAAAGGCAGCAAAACCAACTACACAAGATCATTGAATCAAAACTTTTGGGTTGTGGTTTTTTTTTTTTTTTTTTTTGGTAGACACCCTACATATATGATTGTAAAATATGAAGATGAAAGAGAGGAAGGCTGGATAGCTGCTCAGAAGGTGCTCAGGGAGATGGAAACAAAGTTTGCCAGCTGATGGACAGAAACACATCTGTTTATCTTGAGCAGAAGTAAGAGGTATGAGGAGTGAAAGAAAATTTGCTTTTGTTAAAAAAGAGAAATACAGCTCATGGTATCTGGCCACATCACAAAACCTGAAGCTGATTTGAACACTTTAAAAAAACAGAACTCCGGGCTCAGCCTCAAGGGAAAGAGCAAACAATTTACTTTTCACTCTGCCTCAGTTCAGACTAAGTTAAGAAACCCTTTTCTATGGGTGGAACAGTGCATGATGAACAAAAGAAAGCAAAACTACCACTCTGGGAGTGTGCTGGTTCTGCACAGAGCTCGGTACTGACCTGCCTTCTGCAGGGGAGAGCCCCAGGCAGTCTGGTGAACATAGATGCTCAGCCAACATTGGCTCGCTGTGCCCAAATTACTTGTTAAAATGCAAAAAGACTGCAAAAGGAAATGGAAACAAAAGAAGAGATATATCCCATCTGTATATATTCTACTCTTTCAGGATGTCTACTTCTACAGGGAATCTTTTTCCTTAACCTCAAAACAGTTAATTTTCAAATTTCTTTTTAGAAGAGGAGCTACTTTAGTGGTGGCTTTTTCTTGTAAACATAGGATGTTTAATTTGTCTCCCAGTGAGACTATGTGTGACACTTCTAATATGTATTTCTATGCACATGGGAACTTAATGGTTCCTAAAGCATTTAATGGAAGTTGTGTATGATCCTTTATAAAGCTTCTCTGGACAGTGGCGATCTCAAATAAAGCCTAGAGCCACCCACTAGCATTGGCACAGTACACCAGATGTCCCTTTCCTCCTGAGCAAGGACAGGTGAGAAGCCCCACTGGCTAGGTGAAACAGTGGGGGACAGGGGTGATGTTGTGGTGGTGCCATTGCTGGAGAGCAAAGGGATGATTCCCAAGCCAGCAGCACACGGCACTCCTGGTCAGCGCTGCCCTTTTCCAAGCACTCTGACACCCCGCGAGGCTGGCAGGCACCTTCCCTGCAGGAGGGGAACTCCCTCAGTGTTGGCTGGGAGAAGAAATTCAAGTCTTTGCCCTGTGTCCTTCGAGAAAACAAGAATCTCTCAGTTTGCGTTTATGAGAAGATTTCACATTTGATTCCAGCTGGAGGGAAATAGAGGGAGAAAAAACACACCCTTTCCTTAGCCAGGCTGGAGGTTGTCTGCACACAGAGGCTGGGACTGTATGTTACTCCACAATGGTTCGAGTGTGCCCCACTTCCCACCCCTGCCGAGAAAGTCTTGGTCCCAGGGGAAAGGAGCACATCCTCGGGTGCGAAGGCCTTGGGGGTGGACGAGGCGTGAGGTCTGGCTGAGACTGGCTTAGTGTGGCTCTGTTTGGCACAGCTGAGGATAAGATTCCCCTTTGGCTTGCCAGGAGGGGCTGCTGCCTGCAGAGCACCTTCAGCTGGGAGAATACTCATGCTCAGAAAGTCTCCTCAGGGTTTTCATCGCCAGTTATTGGTTTCATGAAGGCCAAGGTATCTTTGCGCAGAATCAGGAATCCTAGAAAGAGTCCCAAAGCACAAAGTTGTTCAAGATCTAAACTGTTTCTGGGGGAAGAGGCTGAGTTCAGGCCATTATAGACGGAGGATGCCAAGTCTGGATCCAGACATGGATTTCTTGGGAAAAGCTCAGGTGTGAGACTGCAATATCTTCCCAGAAGGAAATAAGGGTGAGATATGTAGTTCAAATTTTGCCACACCTTACGTGTTCAGAAATGTGAAGCTCCAGGTGAGACCTCTCTGCTTAAATCCACTTAGGACTCCCCAGGTGCAGGCATAAGACAATAGCCAGTGGTCCAGCTGACCTTGCAGCCCTCTCCAGCTCTGAAGGACAGGATCTGCTTTGGAGATGAATGGGAAGTCACATGGAAAGAAGATGAGAACCAAACTGAGCACAAACAGTGCAGGAGTGGGAGAAAGCAGGAGGATCCAGCAGATGTTGTCCTGAAGACTCAATTCTTCCTAGTTGTCTTTAACATGCTGCTGTGACTAAAATATCTGGAAAATTGCATTTTGTGTCATCTCTCCTTTCTCCTGCCCCTTCACCATCCCCACATCCCTTCTGGGTAAGAAGAGAACATCTGTTACAGCAGAGTGGTCTGCACCGGTGGGTGGCTAAATGGTTCCATGCAACACCAGCTGTGGGCTCCAGCAGGATGATGTTTAATCTCCTATCTGCTATTTTCTCTACCTTCTGTTGTTATCCCACACTATGCTGTGGCTTGCAGCAAGGCCAGGGAGGAGAGCAGGATGATTAGATTCAGAGCAATAATGATCCTGATAAGAAGAACCGATGTTGAATGCAATTCCCATTTCTCATTACTATGCTACTGTAGCTATGGTTTGGCTCTCCTCCTGGCCTTGGCAAACACGATCCACTTCATCTCCTGCTTCTCCTGTTGGCCGGGCTCCCATCCTTCTCTTGGCTCCTGCAGCCAAACTCCTGGCTGGCTGCAGTAATCCCACATAATATTTCACGCAAATTTATATGAAGCCCGTTACAAAGCTCAGCAAGGAGACACTGTTTCTTTTTCTTGATACAATTAATCACTTGTAGCTCTGCTCCAAGGACCAGTCTGTCTCCTGTGTGACTGCTCCTTTCTGTCAAGAAGGCTGAGAAAGTGCAGTGCCCAGGGAGAAACCTGGCTCTCGCTCCCTCTCCCACAAAGCCCAAGGTGAAATCCGTCTCCCGAAAAGCCCCTCTGCCTGCCTCCTACCTGTCTTACCCAGAGCTGGAGCAGAGAATCCCCCAACCCACAGCCCACCCTCCCTCCCTGCAGCCTGGGCTGCCCTCCTGCCTGCTCAACACCTTGGTGAACACACTCCCTTCCTCATCCCAGTGCTGGGAATATTGCATGAGATTGCTCTTGCCTCTTTTGGTTCCCATTGCTTTGTACTGTCTGGTTAATCTTTTGGTACAACTCCTTCTTCCTCCCTCCTTTTGCTCTCCTCCACTCTTTTGAAGTATTTCTGGTGTTGTGGCTGTTTGTTTGTTTGTTTGTTTGTTTTTGGGTTTTGATTTTTGTTTTTTTTTTTTTGAGAAGAGGTTTGCAGAAAGGAAAGAGNAAACCCAGAAAGTTAACCCACAGTCTCATGTTTCTGTGGCTAAACAGAAGACCCAGTTCTCTGGGCTTGTCAGTCTAGGACCTCACACTAGTTCTGAAATTCAGAGAAACAGAAAAAGAAAAGGATCTCTTTTCAGCTTGTAACTGTGGGTGTCCACTTCTTCACTCATTACTTCCTTGCTTGAGTCCATCTGGCACATCTCCCACTTTCTTATCTTCCTCTTTGTCCCAAGTATAGCATCAAGAAAGTAATTAAGAACCATCTGCTTAACAAAAACCTATATGCCCCTTTTTAGCATTAGGCCCAGAAAGCAGTTGAAAGATGCAGTCAGTTTCAGTATTTTTTTTTCTGCTATTCCTACAAAATTTGGAGTAGTCTGGTTCAATAAGAGATAGTAAAGGAAAGAGTAATTTAATTATGTGTTTAATAATTTGTAAGACAAATGCTAGAAGAACTGGTTTTATTTATTTTTTGAGTTAAGTACCCAGAAGGTCCCATTTTGCCTCCCAGAGCATACTCAGGCCATGTGTGGTAAAAGAAGGAAACCAAATAAGAAATTGGCCTTTTTCTCTTCTTTCCCACTCCACAGATTCATTATGGGAATATTCTGTATTCTCTGAAGCACAACCACTGATTGCTCTTAGGTGAAACACTCTTGCTCAATAGCTAAAGTTCCTGTGTTCAAAGCATATTCACAAGTTCCCAAGGAATTTGGGGAATAGATCTCTTATACTCCAGAAATACTTTCCAGTTGTCACAGGCTTACCTGCCTGAGAAGTATTTCCTCTCAGCAGATAGTTATCTTTCATTGGCTCTCCAAACTCATGCATTTCAGGAACCTCTTTGCAACCTGAGATTAAAACTATAACCAAACCAATGGGAAGGGAGGTTGCAGTCACACCTGTATGGCAAAATAATTTCTGAGAGTCAAATTTGCATGACAGCTTTCTCACACCTATTTTTTTATGATGCAGTCATTTCCTTCCAAATTGATCCAGTACCTGAAGGGCTGAACATGCAACAGTGCTTGGTAGCATTTGCTTAGAAATTATGGCATCACAGTGAATAAATCTTAGAAACAGGCTGTGGAAGAAATCCCTTTAAAGACTCTGATATTTATCCAATCTTTTGTCTTCTGATCAGGAAATGTCCAAACCATTGGCTTCCAGAGGATGAGACAACATACAAAGGGAAAGATTACACCTGGAAGAAATAGGCACTGATTTCTTATACTTTTTTTGGTAAGTAGATGATAATGTCCACTGCCAGATACAAGGTACTGGGCTTTAGGAACCCTTTTGACCAGTCTCATTTTCTTACTGCCAAAGCTGCAAAATCATTGTGTGTGTGTCTGTGTGTGTTGGTTTTGTTTGGTTTTTTGGGGTTAGGTTGTAGGTGGTTTGTTTTTCAGTCAGCAGCAAAATACTTTTCTGTCAGTTGCTTTTTTCTTTTTAGTTATTATACATATATTTCATTCACACAATTTTCAAATTCTGCAAATTTACATTAAAACTGAAAGTGATAACTTCTTTCGAACTTCTATCTTATCTTTGTAGAGCACTTTTTACCACTTTCAGGAATGGCCTACACTGGAGACTTCTATTTGAACTGTTAAAAGAAGAGAAGTGAATTTTCAAGACAAATTTCATATAAGGAGAAGGAATTGAAAGATACACAGTGCTGTATATTTTCTCTCCTGTGTTTTTGAAGGATAGCAATTTCTTACCACAATCTTTTACTTTAGACTTAGACCTGACCAAAGTTGGGGTTAAAATGGTTATTACAGGACCTTGAATCAGCCAGAAGCTTGAGGGAGACTTGCTTGTATGTTTTCCTTATAGCAAGAATTCCCCCAGAACACCAGAAGGAATTCCAAAACTCCAGAGCTGGGATTTATGAGAACCTAAACTAAAGCAGGGATTTTTTGCAACACAGAAAATTAAGATCTCTGAGTTAACTTGTATGAATTTGACAGTAATACTCCCTGCCCATTGAGGTGATCATTTCCCTCAAGTTTGCTCATATCACAAAGTTATTTTGATGTGCAACATCTGCTTCCTGGGATCCAGCAGCTCTGCACAGGCTTCTCTGGCTCCCTGGGAACAGTACCTCTCTTTCCATCACCTGGGAGGCCTGGCTTTGTGCCTGCTCCCTCAGCAGTCCACGATTTTCTCCCTGACTCAGAGTAGATGTTTGCAGTCACCCTACCCCAGGATGTGTCTGTTCAGATTTTCCCAGGGAAGGAGCAATATTTCTGCTTTCCCTCTTGTGCAGCAGTCAGGGCAAGGAAAAGAGACAGTTCTCCTTTCTATTGCTCAACCACTGCATCTAAAAGATATACCCCAAGGAAGATGGTCTTGTACTTGGGAATAATAACTTGCCAACAAACAAAACCAGAAGCTTCCTGTTCCAAGATAGAAAAAAGTCCTCATTTCTTGTTCTTTTAAAATAACACGGCTTGGTGTCCCCTCTTACTTTCTTTAGCTTCCAACCAATGTATCCTGCTCTAAGTACCTTTGCAAGATAACTACCTGGTAACTGTTTTACATATTGGAGAGTTCTTCAAGTGAGAAAATTGTGCCAGTATCTGTGATCTCGTCTCCAGTAGTAGATGAAATATTGCAATGACAGGCTATGGCACCTGCACCTCTGTCCTGAAGCCTGTCTTGGGCACCTTCAAGGTTGAAGCACAAGAGACCTGGGTTTCACAAAAGGTTTTCAAATATATTGTTATGATATTTGAGTTTTTTTTTCTTCTTGTATGGCAAGGGGAAAGATAGCATTGCACCAGAATCTGTTGATCTCTCAGCTGGAAAAGAGTAGTGATCGTCTTTGAACGGCACGGCTGGGGCTCCTGGTTCCTGCAGGGTGAATGCTGCCAGATGTGCTTGACCTGGGCCATGTATAGGGAGCTGAGGAGGGGCTCCTGAATGTAAACCTGCCAGTACAGCATGAGAGGAAGCAGTCAGCCCAGCCTCTATTTTTTAGCCAACTGTGTGTGATTTCAGGGCTACCCAGAGATTTAGCTTAAGTGCTGTCTTCCGTACATCAAAGCTGTGAATCCTGACTGGATGACAGAGAGAGCCACAGCCTACAATATGATATATGCATCCCCTTCAGACATGCCAGGAAGCGCATCTGTTTACTTAACTTTTTAATGAAAGCAGTTGGGAGGAAGAGCTGCTATTTGGCTGGAGAGATCTATTTATTTATTTATTTGCTCATATTTATAAAAATAAGTACAAATGATGTGAAAAAACGTCACTCTTCCGGTGACAGAAGTTACCAAAAGAGTCTTTCAAAAACCAGGAGCGACACCACCAAGAACTCCCGGCAAAACACAACCCACCACTATTTGTTTCTAAGCAAGTTACCTTTACAAGCTGCGCTTTCTCCTTCTTTTTTTCCCAAGACACAAGCCAAGTGTTACCAGCCTTCCAGGACGCTCATTAGCTGGATACTGGGGAAGACTGGAACACACAGTACCTCTGCAAGCAGAGGCAAGCAGAGGAGAGCACATGGAAACACTGCTGTGCTTTTGAAGGCTCTATCTGATGTCAAGTCATTCACTGGGCAGGGACCGTGGTTGTTCAGAGGATGGAGGGGAGTTTCAGGGCACAGTGAATGCAGAGCAAGTTCCTGGGAAGACTTTTCCGTTTAAAGAACATCCTAGAGCAGCACAACACCAGCTACAGTGCTGTGCTGCTGCATTTCTAATGTTCTGGGAGCTACAGGCTCTGTTTGTGACTTTTGAGCTCTTCATGTCATGCTGTAAATATTTAATATCCTATCTGTCTCTGCACACTGACAGAATAGTCCCCTGGGCATAAGCTCTGGCAATTTGAGATGCTTCTTCTCCCATGGATGACCCATCCCAACACAGGGCATTGCTGCTCTGTGGCAGAGGTACAAGAATGAGCTACAAGTTGTTTCACATAATCTTCACTGATAATCTATTGTACTCAGGAGAAGGACCGCTTGCATTAATTGGGCCCTGAAATGAGTAGTCTGAGCCAGGGACATATGTCCTTATCCCACCACTCCCTCTGCTTGGCAGCCAACCCTGCCAGGTGGCCCCAGCGTGTAAGTCTGTGCCTTGGATAACTGAGAGCTGCACTGAACACACCACGACAGTCACAGAACCCAAATGAAACAACACACTTTTCTTTACTCTGTTTTGAAGCTCTGTTTTGAAGAGCTTCTGTGGAAAAATAGAGAAGGTTATTGCCATATTTTCAGCAAGAAAACAAAGGAATTCACATTTGTTGAGATGTAAAAGAATTTTGGCCTGGAAAAGAGTCTGTAGCTATTTGCACAATTTTACTTGTATGGACACCCAGGTACAGATGCTTTCATGGAAACTCTGGCTACATAACAGTACTAATTTTGTCTGAGTCCTGAGACTATTTTTGGAAGCTTTCAAAAATTTACAGGAAGTACCTTTCCTTTTCATTTATGTACAGATTTATTGTTATTTTTATGTATTAAACAAATAAATGGAGATACTTTTACTTTGCTTCTACTAGATTTCATACTAAGAAAGACGATGTGGTGGAGGGGATAAAAGTCTTGGCTTAACTAGATCAAGAACAAGGCTGATGGCAAGCCAAAAGTTGAATGCTCTTTCTAGAAAACCTGGTCTTAAGAGCAGTGGGCTCCTCTGAGACTGCCTGGGCTACTGCTTGTGTTGTGGCAAAGCAAACAAACAAGCAGAGTAAAGTAAAGATGAGAGGGTCCCTTGAGGTTTGGGTCTTTCACTGTCTCTTTCATGAGTAATGAATGGGGTGACCGCACAGACTTGGAAAGCCCTGCAATGCTTGAAGCTGCTGCTGACTTTCAAGCAGGCAGAGTGCAGGTTTATCTGGGATTCACTGACTGTGTTAGGGAGTCAAACTGAGGGGCTTCAAGGTAAACCAGGAGTTTTTATTGGTCACACACACGGGGAAAAAATTTAACAGCCGCTCTTTACTCTCACTGGTGGTATGTAAGCTGGAATTACACAAGAGAGTCCTAAGAAACTTCTAGAAAGGCTGTCTCTCCAGGCTGTCTTGAGACCCTGTTATGAGTGTTCTCAGCAGCAGTAGGGAATATCCTGTTCAGCCTGAGGTGACCATGTATCCCAAGGTACTTTCCCAAACACCTGGGTGGTCTCAGCGCCCCTGAAAGGAAAACTCTTTCTCCTGGGCTATGACACACCAGGTACATGGAGCACATGCTTGGCAGGAGAGTGACACAGGGTCTCTGAACACAGGCATGCTGTGCTCCACTGCTCATGGCCCTTGGTTCTGTTTTCTCCTGGAGTTCTCTCAATCTGTTCTCCGAGACCTGTAATTACAGCTTTGAGGACATACTGGAAGAAGTTCTTCCACGCTACATATGGAATAATGGGAAGAGCTGTTTGCTTGGCAAAGGACATCTGGTCCTGTCCTCTATGCCTACCTGAGAAGACAAGACTGATCCTTTTGACTGCGTCTTGTGGCTATAACACTGGTTCCCCATTTGCAGCCAGAAAGGTACTTGGATATGGCCTCTGTTTCGCTGCTGAAGTTCCTTTTTTTCTGCTTCATTAGCTCCCCGGAGAGAGTACTAACAAAACTTTAAAGACAATATGCAGGTTTTGGATGTTTCTTTGTAATAAATCAAGACACTTTTTGTTCATGAAGGTAAAATACACTATCATATTCTTAGACATAGAGGATTATATCTTATATGGTATTTCAGGTACTTGCTAAGACGGAAAAGTTTCTGGAAGTGCCTCATGCTGTAGAATTCAAATAGGTACTCTAAGGGTAGCAGAAGGAGAAAATTTCTGTCTCTGGTGCTGTCATGGTCTGATACCTTTCATGACCAGCAAATAAATTTTTCAAACCACTGTAGAGAATAAAAAGTCAAAGCTGATAAACTTAAAAAAATATACTATGAAAGAAAGCCAGCATTAAAAACATGCTGTGAAAGAAATTCAACTCCCTTTGAAGCAGGCAATAGTATCATAAAGAGGGAAAAGTATAAGAAAAATGGGGAAAACTAAATTAAGTTATTAATGACTAAAAGAAAACCCAGCCCTGGAACTGAAAAAAAAAAGGAGGCTGCACGCTGAAAACCATACAAGTTAGAAGAGGAATTAAACCAAAACCAAACAATAACTTCGCAGTACTCTACTAGTACAGAGCTTATCCTGACCACAATGCTCTGTGCCTGGTGGGAATGCAGAACAATGGAGGGCTTTGAAGATTAATGGTTGTTAAAGTCAGAAGGGACTTGTTGGACTTTCCACAGAAAATAAGTCATGGATCCTCAGCCAGCAAGAGGCCACAAAATGTCACTCAATATCAAGCCTAAAATATGAAGACTGAGGTCTTAGATTTGTTCTGTTCTCAGCTAACTATAGGTTTCCTGAAGGAAACTAGATAGCTAGATATAGGACATTTACAATAGCCAGAACTGCTATTTATGAAGTGAACCATAATGACTAATCCTGAATCAGTTAGGCTGGTTTTAGTCTCTTTTCCCAGTTGCAAATGGAAAAGATGTTTTTTGTTTTGTTTTGGGGTTGGTTTTTTTTGGGGTCAGAAATATTTGGCTTTCAGAAGAAAATCAAAGTTGCAGACAGTCATAAAATGTTGAGATCAGATTTGAGATAGTTTTTTGAAGAGCTTCTTTTCCGTTAAAGAGATTCATCTCATAAAATTGCTGAGATCGGATGAATATCAACTAAATCTCTTGATATCTTAGAGGTGGCTAATTATTCATATCTGCTGTGAAAGTAGTGGGGAATAGTGGATATTTGCTGTGAAAATAATAAGGAATGGTGGATCTTTGCATTACTGTTGCTGTCAGGAACGCCCTCTAGCTTCAGAACAAAATGATGGAATTACATACATGCTTTCTGTTCCTAAGGGCCTGGGAGAGAAAGAGAGTTTGCCCATCATAAATCTGAGAAAAGACAGAAACAACCCACAAAAACCTAGCTTTCTCAGCCTAATCAAAACCTATTTCCCTGAGGAAGTCCTATATGAAATGCTGAGGGAAATCTCAGCAATGTAGACACCATGGTGTGACTGAGCCACATATTCCCCCATACTTGCTCCTTCTTCATATGTGCTGAGCTGGAGATGGCCATGGCCATGGTTCAGCTGTGCAGTGATTTTAGTGCAGGGTGCTAATAAGCAGCAGTTAATTGTTGGGTGCTGTAGAGGTTGAGGAGCAGCTGTAGCTGTGTCAGGCTTCCTTCCCTGGATGAGGAGCTGACACTCAGCATTAGTAAGAGGCTCAAAATGCTCATGTCTGTCACTAATCAAAGGTCCAGTACACAGCACTGTCACTTTTTCTGCTGTGTTTCCATGACTTCCTGCTCTCTGGAGCAGCTGGAGTCAGAAAAAGAATGTTTTATGTTACCTGGCATACATCCACTGTCCACTTCCAAGAGTCCATGTCAGGTGTGGATGATTTTCTCTGAAAAGTGGCATGTAAGTTTTGTCCTGAATCAGATGCACAAGGCTTGTGTCCATAACACACAACATTACTGCAGATTGGAAAAGAAACCAACTTTTATTTCTTAGAACTTGCCGCCTGCCATAACATCTCAACTTATTCCACATGTTCCCTACACTATAAACAGAGCCCTGAGTAACCTGACACAGTGTCACAAATTAAAATAAGAAATACTGCTTTAATTAAAACACTATAGTGAATTTGTTCAATAATTAGCAGTTGGATTTGTCATGGAGGTGGTGGGGTCTGCTGTGAATGTTCAGAAAGGGACCACAGGCTAACATATACACTATCTCCCTTGAGGGCATGAAGTAAATTGATTAAACAGTGCCACAGGTCATGGTAAGATTTATAGCCAAGGTCTCTAATGTGTTTTTTGAATGAAAGAGTAAAACCCCTATGGTTTTCACTTCAAAACTTTTGGCAAGCTCCCTATTAACTCTACTCACATGCCAGCATGGTGGGCAGTACTGGGAGGGTACTTTATTCTAAGGTACTAAAAACTGTGATTAGGCAATGATTTATGGCTTTTCTTAAACTCTGAAGTGACTTTTTTTAATAGGGGTATTTTTGGCTGGGCTAATTGAACTAAAAGTTCACTGATTTATGATTTAATTTACAAAACCTTTTGCCACACCTTTAATGATGAAACCTCCTTTTTTTTTTTTTTT
>VZRZ01002434.1:1548803-1632017 GCA_013398175.1 Climacteris rufus
TTTTTTTTTTCCACTGAGGCATATTTTCCATTACTGCTGTGCCAGTATGGCATTAAAAAGCAGTTGCCATCTCAAACATTACTGAAAGGCTCCATTTCTTCTTGGAAGCTGTTTAAATTATACATTTAAACTCATCTTTCCTCACCTCCCTCTCCCCCCAGACTGTAAAAGAAACAATTCCTACAGCATTTTTAAAGCTTGCATGAAGCCTTAATTTTTGTCTTGCATGGGGCAAGTCAGTGAGATTAAGCCTTGTTTTATAATTTTCTTTATAGAATATGTGGGCTTCTCATGCTATGGTACATACACCCAGGGGGGTGAAATCACCCAAGAGCAATCTCTTTAATACACCACTTCAAGCTGCTGTAAAAGCATAACAAAACTCTTTCTTCTCCAACGACAGTTAAGCATGGAAGTGACCAAGCTGTTGTCATGGATTGATTTCACGGTGGTTTGTCTGAAGTTAGAGGAGAGCAAAGACAGGATAGTTCTTTTCCAGTTCCTCTGGCCTCAGATTGGAGCTCTGGAAAGTTTGAATTGGTATGGCAAGTGCTCCACTGGAGAGTGACAGTGACTCATCCCTACCTGTCCCTTTTCCTGGAAGCTGAAGTAGTGAAGGATGACACGGAATGGGCGATGTGAAGACTAAAATCTCCTGCTCCCCTATTTCAGTCACGTCAATTCCACATCTCATGAAAATCTACCCATACCTTTTGAAAGCCTACCCAGTTTTAACTCTGCTACAGGCATTTCAGACACCCTGGAATGTAATTCTACTCTTTTAAAGACTTTTCACCCTTCACTTCTTACTGCTTCTTAACATTGCTGCTATAACCTTCTACATTCACCATTCAAACAAAGAGCCACGGGGATCCACAGTTTTTCAGAGTCTACCTGAATATTTTAGCTAAGTTTGGGGCTGCCAATAAGCTAGTACTTGAAAGAGCTCTCATTGTTGGGTAAGATGTATAATATCAGCAGCAAAATTAACTGAGTAATTGGAAAATAGAGCAGCTCTGGTCAAACTGCCCTAGGTATATGGAGAGCAATTTGATAGTATTTTGAACAGCACATCAATCTACATATTATATTATAATATGGTGAACAAAAGATACCAACCATAGAGACACCCTCAGATGATAATCTCATTTTTTACAGAGATTGCTTTCATGTACTCGCTGTTTTCAGTTTCTGGTTATTTCATTACGGAACAGTATTAAAAACATGAGAAAGGGAAGGACAATCAAAAAGGTTTAAAAACAAAGCTATAAAACTTGTTTGACTCCTTTAAGGAAAGCTCCAAAGCTATAAAAAATGGGCCTGGGGGAGTGTTGAAACAGGGATTTATGTCAGAATGCCTTGCAGAGCTTGTCAGAAGTCACAGAAATCAGTAAACAGATCTGTGGCACACATAATACTCCAAGACAATGATCAGTGTTTGGAGAAAGACGAGAGAACAATGAAAGATTTGACTCTCAGCGATTCACATTCATCAGACAAATTGTTGATAGCCAGAATTGACCACGGGTCGGCAAATGAAATTTATTTTTTTTTGATGATTCAGGCAGGAAGCTGTTCTATCTTTGCGATAAAGCTAAAAAGTAAGGGAAGTGAAATAGGTGGAATTATAGAGATATGTAGAAAGTACAGATAACCCACACTGAAGAATATAAACTAAAATTAAGTACCATCATGGAAAAAGGACCATTTCTAATATTGCTTGGGGAAAAAAATAAATGATAAGTTACAAAAAAAAAAAAAAAAGAAGTTTTTTTTTGTTTTTTTAGGGGGTATGAATTTACTGAAGCAGGACAGGGAAGGTTTTCTTTGAACAGTGTGGACAAGAGAGGACTCAAGTGTCCCACATTATGGTCTTTGTCACTGTAAAGGTGATATAAGGAAGGTAGTGTTGCAGATAAGGTAATTTTCTGGGAATCAGGCAACTGATGGAAGAAACTACAGAATGCATACACACACTGGTAGATGGGAACAGAAACCTTGATTTATGTACAGATACAAACAGCCTAAGAATGCAGCCCCTCTACATGGTGCTGTGTGCTTGAAGAAGGTCCTGGTGCCACATATTTTTTCTGTCTTCTGTGCCTTTATATGCCTGTGATTGTTCTTTGGAAAACAGGCCATCCACCTGTGTGCACAGCCAGTTCCACTTTTGGACTACTGAGGCACTGTGGCAGTAAAGCACAACAGCAGAACTGCCTGGGAATATTTCCAGGGTTGAACAGCACAAATAGAGTTAGTAAATTTGATAATTGCTGCTGTTGGACAAAGGTAATAGCCATGACTTTAAGGAGACCTGAAGGCATAAACAAGGATGATACTGCAGAACTCCTGCAGTGCTCCTTGGCTACTGACTTGACAGGGAAAAAAGTCTGGGAAAACATGTAATGTTTAATCTGATTGTTAATTACTGCTTTTGTGACATTTTCTCTAGAAAGGAGTATGTGAGGACACTCCACCATCACAAAGCATCAGTGTGAAGTTTTTGGAAGCAGCCCTCGGAGGCTCTAGCACACAAGAACTGCAGCTCAGACACTGAGTGAGGCTCCCCATCTGTGTTTACTTTGCAGGTATCTGCGTATCCTTGCGGTGGGTTTCTTTGCTGCAGTTGTTATAGACTCATTTAGAAAGGTAAAACCCAAAAGCAATTGAACTGAACAACTTAAAGACTTACCTGGCTCATCAGTATTAGTGAGATTTAAAAATAAAGATGGTCTGGAAAGGGTAGTCTCAATTACTACACAGTTATGTGAGGAAACAACGTCAACAAATTTTTAGTGCTGGTATTCCTTAATTAAAATCCTCAGAAAGTGCATCAAGGATAAAGAACAGGAATGTTTTACTGTATGAATGCAGGTAGCTAACTCTCTTAATTTGATAATGACTGAACTATTGTCTCAAACTTGGCATTTGACATATAAAAGAAAAAGATATAAAACTTGACTTTAGAAACTAACATACCTTGAAGATTTGTGCTCCAATCATTCTCAAACTTCTTCACAGAGAAAGGATAGTCTCTTTTTCACTCTTTTGTGTGTGTGTGTGTGTGTGTGTGTAAGAACTCAGGAATGAGGGAATAGAAGCACATTTCTTTATGGCATAAATTTTTCAGTATCAGAAAATAAATGTATGAGCATATGAAAAATAATAATAATGGGTTTTGGAATTTGACTAGAGCAGATGTTCTCTTCACCTGTTATATTTAACAAAATGAGATTCAATTTAAAATACTGTGTTTGCCTGCTGATTTGTAGAGATTTTTCTGTGTCATTGCAGATGTAGGATGTAGGAGAAAAGGGGAAGTACATAGCAGCAGCATTGTGGGTACCAGTCAAAAAGGGCCCACACAGTTCATGGAAAAAAAATGTAGTGCTCTTGGGTAGAAAGTTAAATTTGATCTTTGGGAAGTCAATGGCAGAATTTCTATTACCTTTGATGCTGTCATGACTTCACCCTTTCTAGTCAACAGCTATGCTCAAATCTCAAATTTTCAACATAACTTTTGCTGCAGTTTGATTTGGTAATTTTGAAAGATTGTGCAAGCCAATTTCATATCTGTAAGTCATAAATTTCTTGTTCCAGAGGGAAAAAGACTGACCTTTTTTCTTTCTTATTTTTTTTAATACAAAACCCCACTTGCTATAAGGTCTAAATAAAAGCAATATTTTCATCAACTGTTTTCTAGGTCTTGATAGAATATTGGAAAGAATGCATAGAGGCAAAAAAAAACCGGAGAATTTTGATCATAGGATTTTTTTTTGGTCTGGTGATGGAGAAAGCTGATGATCAGTCAGTATTTTCACAAGACTGTACCTCCATTGAGTGGAACAAATCACATATTTTCCACCCAGGCCATTCAGTTTAGTCTTTTAAGGAAAATTTTATGTCAAGTAAATAAAAGTGTTCATCATAAAGTCACAATAATATTTTTTAATATATTTCTTTTAAAAATGTAACTCAGTAAAGGCTTCTGGAATATTTGCTGAAAATACCTTAAAATTTTCTGAGAAAGCAAAACCAAAAATTCCCTTTTATCCACACTTTTCAGAAGAGAAGAGTTATCTCCAGGAAAAGGCTCTTTGGGCATACGTGCAGCTCCAATTGTGTACATCTCCAACATGTGTATATGGGCAGGCATGGGCAGATTCAGCCCTGGGCAAGCCACACATTCACATCAGAGAGCACTGAGAATGCACAGAGCATTGGGCTGTGCTGCAGAGCAAGAATTACAGTTCAAGAACAAGTTCAGAACAAGAATTACCCACAGTCTCTCTGGGTACATTCACACCAAGTGGTGTTTGATGGCACTTTTGCTGATAACTTATCAGTGCCATGTTTACCTTGGAAACTTTCTCCAGGATACAGAATCACAGAACCAACACCACCACATCAACCAGACCAGGGCACTGAGTCTTTCTCCAAACACGTCCAGGGATGGTGACTCCCTGGTCAATCCATTCCTGTGCCTGACCACCTTTTCAGTGAAGAAATTCTTCCCGATGTCCAACATGAGCCACCCCTGTCTCAGCTTAAGTCTGTGTCATCTTGTCCTGTTGATCCCTGGGAGCAGAGCCTGACCCCCACCTGGCTGCCCCCTCCTGCCGGGGAGTTGTGGGGAGGGACAAAATCCCCGAATCCCTTCCCTGTTCACTTCTTATTCTTAGCAAAGTATCAGGTCATAGCTGTACATGACTTTCACTGGTGGCCTTTGCTGTCACATGAATTGTTCTTGCAGCTGAAGAAGTGAGGGACTTTTTAGTTAAAAAGATGAACACATTGGCATAGCTGTATGGAGACTAAAAAATTAAAATTAAAAGCACTCTGTGATGTCCCAGTATGACAAAGAATACTTTTGATACATGATCTCTCCATGCCAGCCACTATTAGAAGCTGTTCTTTTTTGATTCCAGTCTCAGTGAGCTTTCTCATTTAATTTCTGCATCATCCTCCCCACACTCTGAAGAAAGAATTTATGATTCCTATTTTCTAGCTGGGAGAAAAGAGAATGCCTCCAAAAGAGATTTAGACCAGATTTTGCATAGGATCTTTCAGAAGTTCTCAGCTTTGAAAATTAGGTAGGTGGGCATCTTTGAAAATGTTTCCAGGCAATATGGGCATATTTATGTGACTCTTTATCATAAAAATCCCACAACCTTGGCTCAAAATGAACTGATTACCATTGTGCAGAAAATCTTTTGCAGGACAAGGAAAAATTTCCCAAGTCCACAACCAGTTGTTTTCTTTCCTGACATTGTATGTGTCAAAGAAGCAGAACATTTTAAAACTTTTGTGTATGTGTATCTCTGTGTTTGTACTTGTCTGTCAGTAATACAGATTTATGAAACCCTATTTAGAAAGTACTAAATCAAATACATCTCTGCCATATTTTATAGAGCTGACAGGTTGCTCAAAGAAATAATCTGACCCAATGAGATTCAAAACATGTTTTAAAATAGTTTTAAGAGTTTTGTTTTCAGTTTGTTTGTTTGTTTCCTCCAGGTTTTTATACAGCCTGGAGATGTGTCAGCTTCTTGCATTTGTGCAATTTAAAGACTAAAAAAATTTCTAGGATTAGCAGGACACTCCCAGCTAGGTCAGAGCATGTTATTATGTGTCAAAGTCTGAAGCAGCAGGAGGAGCAGTAATTGCTGAGCTTTGGCTGCTTCCTGTCTACGCTCTGGGCGGTTCAGGGTGTGTGTACCTGTATTTGTTTTATGCATGTCTGTCATAACTTGCTTGAGGGATTCAACCAACCATTTGTCTGCAAACTGGCTTAGTAATAACTAAGTCAGAGGAAGGAGGGGGCCCAGGGGGAAAGAAGTTAAGACCCTACAGAAGCTTGAAAAATATAAACACTGGAAGGGAAAGGAATTACTTAGAAGGGTTACACTGTGGAGTACTAAGATTAAATTCAGCAGGGAAAAACTGATGAGAAATAAGGAAAGTATTCCTGTCACTAAAATGACATCTACAAACTGGTCTGGACAAAAGTATTACTAAATGTACCGTATGAAGCCAGTTTAAATAGATTGTCTGATTTTCTTATACAGTCTTTATTATAATTATGGAGACCTACATTGAAATGAAGAGATTCAAGGCCTCTTTCTTTCTCACAGTCAAACTACTGTCCTACAGTTGTGCAATTGCTACATCATCCAGCTTTGCTTCATCATCCAGCCTTTATACATGGCATATTTGCCTGTCAGTCCATCTGTGGAAAAACACTGGCTAGTATCCATCTCTTACCTCGCACAAAAAAGGCTCTGTGGTCTAAATGTTTTCAAACATGCATGAGACATGGAGTAAGTGCCTTGCATGATTGCTCTTTTGCTTGCCCCAGGGTTTTGTAATCCATCTATCTGTGCCACAGCCCCTATTCAGCTGGGCAGCTGGGCTGTTATGGCTGCTGCTGTCCCTTTTTTAGTCCTTCTACAGGGATGGTCTCAGGGGACAAGCAGAAAGTATGTCTGTCCTGTTTCATGAATATACCACTGGATATGTTGATAGCCAGAGTGGTCTGCCCCTTTGTTCATTACTCTATGCAATATCTAATAAACTAATCTAATAAGTTTCTATGAAGTTTGATGAACAAAAGAGCAGGCACAGAAGCTCAGCCAAATGGCCCCATATCTTTTCTCAACCAGCAGTCACACTGGATGCTGAAGGAAGAGTAAAATAGCTCAAAGCGGTGACACTTCCTCAGAATACCCTCCCACGTTTCCAGCAATTTGTGGCTCAGAGGTTTCCTGAGCCAGAGGCAGTGGGGAATGCAGGAGCTCACAGCTTGTCCTGAAGAGACTGCCAGCAGAAGTGACAGTGATGCACCACAGCTCCCCAGGCACTCTGATGGAAGTGAGCACTAAGTGAAGTAAGGAAGAGAAAACAGATGTCTATCCCTACAGCATGCAAAATAAAAAAAAATTTGGGGAGGTAGATGATGGGAAAAAATGTGAGAAATGGTTGAGCCTATTTGCATTTCTTAGTTCTACCATTAGATGTTTAAAATTTTTTGCATATTCACTCATGCAGTAGTTGATTCTTTCTTTTGCCATTCTGGATTTTATGCTGTCTTTCCTTCACACCTAAGAACAAGTGTAGTCACACACATATTTTAAGTATATAAAAGTCATACTTCATTCTTCCTGCCTAAAGAGTGCTTTATCTGCATCATGCTTTCCCCTCTATTTCATAATGTCACACAACAGTAAGAAATTTTTGTTGTCTTTTGAAAATAAAATAATGTGCCTGCATGAAAACTAGACAAAAAGCAAGTGAAGGATCAATCAATGGAATTACAAAGTGGAGCCTTGCATAGGTTCATCTCCTTCACTTACAGAAACTTGTCTCCAGATGCACCAGTCATAGAAAATTTCAAATCTGGGTGATACCCTGGCTGCCTGAATGGTCCAGGACTGAACTTTAACTCAGCAGGTATGGGGAGAAAGGTGTTTCATGTGCCAAGCTTCAGTCAAGTGTTAAGGTAATCATTGCTGAGGAAGAGAACTAGATATGCTCCTACAGATATGCTTGATGGGGAAAAACTGCCCCAACTTGAAACTGAGAACCATTGATATCAAGCCAAAATTGAGATAGGTCTGTCCTGATCTGGGGGTGAGCGTGAGCAGTTTTGGGGGTGTGGCTGAGATGGCTGTTAAGCATGGGGCGCAGGTTTCAGTGAGGTAAGCAGCAGAAAAGATGACACTTCAGTATAGGATGCACAGTCAGATTTAGCATAGATTTTACTTCTATCCACAACTTTGCTTGGAACATTTTAATATATCAGTTGCAGAAATAAGAAAAAAACCAGTCAAACCTTATTGCTTGTTTCTGTGTCCATTGGCTTTTTTGGGAGGGCACATTTAACCTCCAGTCATACTGGGTTATTTCCTGGGACCTTTACACTAGATCCAGATGGTGTCTTTCAGGAGGGCAAGGGGAATGTTTCCTTATTCCTACTGTGCCAGGAACACTTTGGCCTCCACTGCCCAATAAACAAAATAATACCTAACAGGATCTGAGGTTTTCCAAGGAGCTGTTGTAGGAACCTGGATACGCACAAACTTTTGCTGCGTGGCTCACCTTGATCCAACACCTTGGGATGGCACTGCCTGAACGGCCAACCTTTCTGTTAGCATCTGGTTGGCCAGTTGGACTCTTTCTTAGTCAAGCCAAGCTCAGTACCAGCCAATGGTAACTGTAATTGTCTTTTCATGGTCTTTAAACTCAGGGACATATGTCATGATATAATGATGGCTATATCAGTCCCACTAAGCCTTACTCCTCTAAAACATGTTGTTTTCTTTAATTTCTTCTCTGAAAGAAAAGTTAAGACATTAGAAGACATGACAAATCAGTGTGATTTCCTTATCTGTTGTCTAGATCAGAAGTTAAGACTTAAAGCTACATTTATTATCTTTTAGGAAATGGATGTATCTCTGCTATGAAACGTGTTTTCTTCGCAGAAAACTATTTAGCCTGATATAGACAATAAAAAGGCAACAATATTAAAGTCTTCCATATAATAGGCAAGGTATTATCATTATCAGCTACTGTTTCTGATCTTCTCTAGATGAACCTGCTGAAGTGCAGATAATTTATTGGTGCCTCCTTCAGATCCAGAGGAAAAAGGAAGCAATTTTGCTATTAAAGATTGAAGTGAAATTCCCCAATCCCTCTGCATGATACACATCCTAGATAATTCCCAGCTCTTTAAACCAAAATTCAGGTATACAATAGTGGGTACTTCACCATAAGCATTAAATTATTCTGTCTGCACTGCATCATTTCTTACACTGCACTGATTAAACTCCCAAAGACCTGCCCAAGCAAGCTTTGAACTTAACTAGTAGAAAACTTGAGAGGACTTCTCTTGGGGGGCAATTGTTTGTTTGTCCCTTTCAAAGTCACACTGGGGAATTAGAAGGAGATATATTGTGAGCACTGCGCTTAGAATAGGAAACCATCACCTGGCAACCTATTTGTGAGGCACAACCATGCCACAGGGATGAGGAGACAGCAGGCAAGCAAAGACTCTAATATGAATTTTATTCCATCATTCCAGCTATGGTGGCATCCAACATTGGTGGTTCTCTTGTGCTTCAGTACTCTGAACCAGTTTGCAAAGAGTTCTGTAGAGCCTGAGGTTTATTTTTCTTTTTTTTTTTATTTTTTTGGTAGGGAAAGAAGGAGGGAGAAGCTGGGGCAACAAAACAGCCCAAAAATGCAGTCAGTGCAAAACAGATTAGGACTTTTGGGAAATGCCCAGCTTATAAATTCTGTCTTTACGGTGATACCACTTTTTCAGTTCAAGGGACATGAAACATTGACACAGCACAATGAAGTCTTTTAAGACAGGTTCCACACTTCAGCAAGTAACCAAGGCCAAGTACCATGCATCTAACTGGTAATTTTTTGCTTCCGTGCATGTTCAAATACCCGATATGCCCCTGGCACAGGCAGAGCAGGTTTGATAGCATCCGCAGGAAGGAGACCACTTATTTTTTCATGCGTAATTTATCACCGCAGGTATTTTTGCCTACCTATGTGTCCTCTGCTTAAACTCCTGGTAGCACGTACATTTGCAGCTGGACGTGCTGTTGCTGTAGAAATCGGGCTCCACCCTTCAGCTCACTGGCAGATCCTGAAACAGGATGTCAGCATGAGTTGCCTCTCTGCAGAGCTACTGTCTATCAGAAAGAAACAGTCTTGAGACACCCTGTGGGGCACTTTTTTAGAGGAACACGGGTAATTACTTAGGATATTTAAGTATAACATTCAATATTTACTTCTCCTGAGAAAACATTTAAAGTGGCAGTACTTTATACGATTCCTGCAAATGCAAACTCACAAGCTTGGCCGGCACATTTTTCTCTCATTCTTCATAAAAGAAAAGTTCCACCTCTTATTTCATACATATCTGCATTTTTAAGGTTTATTGCTTCTCACTAGCCACCTTACTAAATTACAATTTTTGTAAAGCAAAAGATAACAGTTCCGAGGCCCTCTTTTCATCCAGGTCTTTAACCTGTTTGACAAACCTCTGTGAGCTTTGGGGAGTTTTGCTCCTGGTCCATGTGACAAGATTTCATTCTCTTTACTTTAGATGTAGGAACACACACCCTGTAATTACATCTGTGCAGCTGATTTTCCCTTCCCTCACTGCTTCTGCCTTGCCTTATCATGAAAGGTCATGGGATGGAGTCATATCAATTGCTGTGAAGGAGTTGTGATGCGTTTGAAATACAACTTGCAGCTCCAAGTACGTGTGCATGTGCACACACCCCTTTGCTCCAGACATAACGCACTGTTCTTTACAAGTCTAACCAAAGCGCACTACGTTCTCTTCCCACACACTCCAAGTACTTCCAGTTTGACATGTTATCTATGTACAGCTTCAGTTGTGAACAATTACCCCCCACCTTGTGTTATAGACTTTAATAGCTGGTGTCTGTTGTGACAGGGCATGTGACAAGGAAGAGTGTCATAAGATGTCTGTTATGTACCTTCCTCCACCTAGGAAGATTTTCCTCCATCTATTTTTTTGGTGATTGAGCTTGTGTGGGAAGACTCAGGGAGTGTGAGACATGGAAAGTTAAATCTCCAATTATCCAGAGGTCGTGACAGTCAGCCAAATTGTGTGCTTCCCTTTCCACCTCTACACCCACTGCACTGTCCTGCTGCTGACCCTGGAATGGAAAGACCACCCTCCTTTGAAATAAAATCAAATGTTCAGAACTTGCTCATCCTTGGGCCTCTCCCAAAAGCTCGTGCTGCCAAACATGCCTAATTCTGCAGTAGTTTCATAACCTGGTGGGCTTCTACTCTCTTGCGACCTGAGCTGAGGTCACTGCATTCATTTCCATTTACGAAGTTGTCTTGCAATTAAATCTGTGTTGTCCCAGAGGCAACTGTGTGTCTGAGTTTTTCCCACTGCGTGTGCGCTGCCCTCCTCACACAGATGAGGTTTTTCTGGCAGCCCTCTGTCGTGTTGTTATGCTTTCAATAATTGTTTTTTTAAAACTTCTCCAGTCCAAAGTTCACTTTTTTCCCTTCTCTCATGCTCTCCCCGCTTCACTCCATTTTGACTCCATCGCCATCCTCACCCCCTCCAATTTATCTCTGTGTTATTCTTGGCCGGTCTAGGTGCCGGTGGGGAGCTAAGTTAATTTAGGTACTTGTCTGCTTGCCTGTCAGGTTCTATCAAGAGTAAAAAGAATGGCAAGTTAATAAACTCAAAATTATGTCAGGCATGAAGCAGACTCTTATCCCATGCTGTTTATCTGGCAGCAGGTGGAAAAAAAGACCAATAAAAGCAAAGAAACAGGGCCTTTCATGGGCACACAGAGGCACACACGTGCACAAGCTTTGCAAAGAGGGTGAGTGGCTGCGTGTCACTGCCAGGTGGCCAGCACAGGATTAGCTGGTGGTCTCAGGCCAGACTTTATGGGGCAGGTGTCCACGTTACAGAAACCACAAGCACCATTCACAGGCTCCTTGGCAGCTGTGGCGCAGGGACTGACATGCACTCGCACTGCTTCAGGTGAGTCACTCAGTGGGAATTCAGGAAGAGAAGTGGGGAGGAGAAAAGGACAAGTTTTTTGTGCTGCTGGTCAGCCACCATTAATAAAAGATATGGCCTCCACAGACAACAGCCTGGCTTCTGTTAGGAAAATGGGAACCATGGAGCTGGCCTGGACCTAAGAAGAGTGTGTTGTGGTTTCATGAAAAGTGGAGCGAGCACTATTGTATTGGAAAGCTGTCAAACAGCACTGTAAAAATCTGACTTCTGGCATCATGGGGATTTTATTCAGCTTCCTTATGAGAGATAAGTTAAGTTTGCCAATATATTTTAGGTAGTTCAGAACAACATATTGGGATCAATTGTAAAAATGATGCTCTAGGATGGCAAAGTTTAGGAATAAGATGGTTTGGAGATGTCTAGAAATCTACTGAGATTTTGACGCAAATAACACAAGATCACCTGAACGGAAGGAAAGGAAATCCTCTCTCCCTTTCCTCTTGGTTTGCTTTACTGAGCTTCACACCCATAATTTCCCTTCTTCTTCACTGTGAGCAGCCTAATGTCATCCTCCCGGGCTTCAGGGCATGGTGTTTTTCAGGCTTAAGGAAAAACCTCCTTCCCTCGGCAGATAGACGTCTTACTAGTTTCTCTTCACTCATACTACTTTTACTACTGGAAAAGAATGGAAAACTGTATCTTTCATCATAGCTTTGGACAGAGTGCTCAATATGATCTTGGATGAGGTTATCACTTGTACCCAAGGAAAAAGCTATGACTTCAGGCAACCGAAAAAGAGATATTTTCCCCGTCCAATGTCTTCCTATTTAGGTGGAGTTATCCTAGGCAACTGACTGACAAAATCATAGCCTTGCAAGTAAATGAGAACATCTTAGTGATATCACTGCCAATGCATCCAGCTTTTCAGGACTAAATTTCTGAACTGCATCAACAATCCAAATTTCCAGTGGACTTTATTGAATGAAAGATCAGCATTTAACATCTGGGTAGTTGCTGAAAAATTAAAGCCTTAGTATGTGAGAAGACTTCAAAGGTTTGGCATCAGTAGTGGGTGGCAAAACACACATAATTAATTCATAGATCACAGCATGCCTTTCAGCAGCATTGAATATTATGTTTGATTATGTATTTTATCTGTGTTTATATGTCTATTCATAAATATATAAATTAAACTTGTATAATTATGTATAATTACATACTTTTGTTTACATATGTGTCTGGGAGTTTCCCACAACCACTGCTACACTTTTGAAGTCCCACACTAGTTGATAAGGATATAAAAGCTCCAGTACCATCTGGAAGTTTATGCAGAATATCTTTCAGGTAGATACCGAAGGGACCTGCTGAAAACATTACCATTGTATTTAATATGCAGTGGACAATTTCATTCAAACCATGAAGAAAATGTACATTTGCTGTCTATATCTTTTAAACTCCTACTTATTATTAATATTCTAATAAAACCTGACAAGTGACCAGTAATGACCCAAGGGTAAACCACAATCTAAAGAATTCTCTTTTTGCCCAGGGTTGTTCTTCTGTTTATGTTTGTTTGAACTTGTTTTTATTTTACTTCCTTAACCTTACTGACATTTTTTTTCAGTTCCCCATCAATGTCCTGTCTGGTCATGCTGATCCTTGCTTTTACCCACACCATGGCTTAAAAGTGTAGAAAGGGTGTTCTTAAAATCCTCCTGATTCCAAGTATTGCTGCTCAACGTGGCTGCATATTTGAAGCACTTCATTGATAAACCCTGCCTCACAAAAGAGGCCTTTGGTAAGGTGACAAAATTTGCTGTGAAGGCAAAAGTGATGGAACAACTACAGTAAAGGCTGTCTTACGTCAAGAATACAAACTAGTCTGGTTGTCTAGGGAAATGGACTTTTTTTGCCCATCCCACCTGTTGGGCCATCTGCATCCGCATCTCTGAGCCCATGGGCTGAATCCATCAGATAAACCTGACAGGAGGATAATGGTCTCATTAAGAACATAATGGACAGCAAGCTACTATTACTTTGGAAAAAAGTTGATTTTTAAGGGATCGGAGGAAGGAAGACACTCTGACAGAGCCCTGAAGGAAGGACTCAGCCTTCACTCAGTGCCTGTGCTGAATGGAACAAATGAGAAGTAGCAGTCAGGAAAGCTATTGTATGGCACTCTCACAGTACTGCCCATCTCCTGATGAGATAGCAAGGCTCCCAGAAATATGTAGGGGCTGAAGATGTCATGGGAGTGGGTGGTTTGGGAGAGGTGGAACCAGTTACTGTCACTTTGGGGGGTAGTGGGGAAAGTTCCTATAGTGTGACGATATAGGGCATACACAGTGTGTCTAAATAAGAATCTAGGCTTCATTACTCCTACTGGTCATAGACCAGCTTCTGCTTCCAGGCTGCTGGGCCCCAGTTCATCACCACACCATGGTGGGTGATTGGCTTTATGCAACTTAATGACAATAGTGGCAGCAGTGGGACAGTTGGCTGCTCACAGGGTTTGTGCAGAGCAGTGCTGGAACATGGCCACAAGTGACCGCAACAAAGAGCTGTGATGTGTCCCACAGATAAAAGACACCAGTTCAACATGTGTAAACAAGCCTAGTGTCTCTTGCATTGAATTCCAGTCTTATTCAACATATCGTTTACAGCACCAGACCTCATCCCTGTGGAGCAATTTCTTTCCCGCTTGGTCTGCTTCTGATTAGTGTAAGAGAATGACGTATAGAAATGACACTGTAATAAAGATGATGGATAGCCAGTGAAGCAGCTGCAGATTAGGAGAAAAGGAAGCTGACTACTGAAGATTGGCTAGGCAAAAACCAAAAAAACAAAACCCACAAACAACAATATAAGGTTCTAACTGTGCATGTAAAAGCCACTTGAAATTCTTCTGCTGGTACTCTCACTGGCATGACACTCAGAGCATGTAGAATAGTAATTTCCCAGTGGAAAAAAACTATTCAAAAGCATGTTAGGGTTCTAAATGCCTTTTATATCTGGCCTTTAGATCAAGCACTTACCCTGAAATGTCTTCTTCCCTGAAACTCATACTTCATAGGGAATAGAAAAAAAAGATGAAACAGCTTTGAAATAAGCAAACAACATTCTCTTTAGATAAAGCTGTTAGACTAGGGTGTTAGCAAATCTGTGGCTTCCTTAAGCTCATACATGGATTTTACAGACCAGGCTGAGTCAGTCCAGCGTGGGATGTCTGGATGACTTTATATCCTTAATCAGATTTTGAGTGAATAGTTATTTTCCTTCTGTTTGCACCTGAGGAAAAGCTTACAAGTGTTTGCACCGCCTTCTAAGCAAACAAAATGAATTGGGCAACAGCAGCCTGGAATACTTTACTGTACTTTGGAATCTGCAGGGACCTTTCCCACTTTTGCTGTGTTTCTCTATGAAATAGCCTTTCATTTCAGAAAGAGGTTCAACATGTCATTTTGAATATGGGGGAGTGGAGTAGAAGAGAGGATGAGACCCGGGAGGGAGGGGGGCCAGAGAAATTTTTACTTAATGAGTCAAATAGCTCAGCTGTCCAAAAATTTCCCTGAAGACATTGACTTATGTCTGTGTGAGCTCCTACAGAAAGGAATGGAATGTGCCATAGTTTTCCATAAAATGCTCCAAAGAGAGGATTGATCCACTGCTCTACCCTGTGTTTATCCTCTGGCTACAGTAGCCTACAATACCTTAAGGCCATGGTCTGTTTGTTGGGTTTCTTGAATCTGACATATATTCTCACAAAAGGATTTGAAATGATGTTTCTCTGCAGCAGAACTGAAGATGATAGCAGCTCAGTCCAGCTTTGTTGGTCTGTTTAATCCTGTTCCAGGTACTAAAGTAACACAGGATCAATCTCAACCTGCGATCTCTGGACATATTAAAGAAGCAAATATGTCAGACATGCAAAACAAAGAACAACACACTTCACTCAAAGGGATAGGAGGTATCAATTTATTTTAAATAAATCTATTTGAAGAAAGTAGTTTAGTGCCTGGTAAAGAAGCTGGATTAATCGTCCAATGATGGACATCTGATTGATAGGGTGATTGATCAGGAATTGATTTTTCAACAGCCTCATGAAGGATGATGCTGCTCAATTTGTTTCCTGTGTGAGCAGCAAGTCTTCCTCCAATGGCAAGACTGGAGCTAAGATGTCATGTTTATTCTTGCACTTTGTATTCAGATTTCTTATGGCAATCTGTTGTGCTAATGATATTAACGCTAAGAAAAGTAAGTTTTTCTTTAAGGTAGCTGTGCCAAACTTTATTTCAGATAGTTTACTGGATCATCATCATAGACTGCTGCTTTTAAGTCATTAGTTTATCTGAACTTAATTAAAACATGTTAATTTAAGTCTCTTCAGTTCAACTGGTTGGCTTCTAGTCCCACAGCTGTAATAAATTTTGACTTTTTACTGGGGTTTTGTGTAGTTTACAAATTTTCTGTAATTTCTTATTATGCAGTTTAAATAGTTGAGGCATTGCTTAAAGGTTGTTAGTGGTTTCTCTGTTATGATTCGAAAATCAAAACCAGTGCCAGCCAATGTGTCATGTATCTCAGCACATGTAATCGGTTCCTAAAGCAAGTTGATCTTCACACTAGCACACATGAACAGTGTTACGACAGTCCTTGAACAGCACATCAGCTGGGAACAACTCACTATTTCTGGAGCAGTACTTCAATGACAGACTGGCGTGCATGCCCCATTGAAATAAGATATTTAAAATTAAGACATATGTTTTGGTTTCAGGATTCCCTAGAGCTGATATATAGAGCAGCTGGGGGTGAAAAAATTCGTTAACCTATTTCATCAAGAATAAATCCCAAAACCTTTGAATGATTCTGTATATCATTAATGAGTCATTTTAATGAGTAATTTTTTGGTAGCCAAAACATCACTGGCATTCATGGAAATTCACTTCGTGATGCTGGCTGATCAAATTTTGTCATCATTGTTACTGGTTTTGCTCAGATGCAGAAGTGGTCAGAAGTGAAAAAAGCATCCTACGCTAACCTCTAATTTAAAAAAAGTGTTTGCACTATTACCCAGACACTAAGCACCCTTTTGTTTTTTTCCCTTCCTACTGGCTTGCTGTAAAACACCCCTGGGGTGGGGAGTGCTTTTCTTCTGTGTTTTGTTCTGGGAAAGTCTGAAGTAAAGGGAAAGTGTATCAAGGTGTCAGAAGTGTGAAACTGTATTAAAAATAAAGGTTGAGAGGCTGCTGACTTTGCTGGACTCCAGGTTTTGCCCCATCATTTGGATTGTACTCTTCTGAATTGTTTCAAAAATTTCTCTGTCGGTGATCACACATCAAGTTTCCAATACAACTTCTTAATCTACTTTTTGAGAAGACAAAGTAGATTTACAGATGCCCTCACAACTAACTAGTGCAGAACAAGTGGGAGAATAAAGATTGTTGAAAAAAACCCCCAATGCCTTCCTTTTCAGGAAGGTTTGTGTTACATCCTTGCACCTCTATCTTGCTTCCTAGTCCAGCCTATCTTTGAAAGTGGAGGAAAGAAGAAAGTTTGATGATTTTTCTGGAGTAGCTACTGATCCTCACCTCACAAGGAAATTTATTCCCATAAACCATCCCACTCAGTTCTGCAGAACAAGAAAGGCTGAAAGTTTTGAATAAACTGTAAAGTTGCTGAAACAAAGGTTTCAGTTGTTCTTAAGCTCTACCTTTGAAACTTTGTCAGGTCTTTCATTATCACTGCTTGCACATTTATGAGAAAGGAATGAAATAGATCCCATTATCTCAGTTGAAATTTTGTGAGCCTTAGTGACATATTCTGCCTCATTTTCCTTCAAGGAATATTGAGTGTATCATTGGATAAGCCACAAGTATACACCATGACTTTGGAAAGTAGACAGGAGCGTCCCAGATTTTCTCTGTACCATAATAACATTAAAATTTGATACTGCACCTCCTGTACAGATTAAATGCTATTGAAAACAGGGGATACTTATTTTAAAAAGCCACTACCTCTCTGTAAGGAAAGTCAAGGGTGCCAGGGCTAAGGCCACCAGCTTGAAGTTATTAGAGAGAGGGATCCTAACACTGAGGTACTCAGCCCGTACCAATACCTAACTGGTATCTTGTTTTTAGGATGACAAGTACCTGACAGCTTTAAGGTCCCATACAGCTGCTATAAGAACCTACCTGCCTGATAATATGGAAGCTGGTTTAGTAACATAGGCATAATCCTATACTTCACATTTTTTAAAATCTTGGCTGATGACTGTTGGCAAAATTGCTGTGCTTTCAATAAGGGAGGTGGAAAGGGTCATAATTTGGTCATCAACATTTGATGCATCCCAGAAGAGGACATAAAAAGGTATCATGCTAGGAGTGATGTGTTGTTGTTGGCTGTCCTTGTCCCCAGCTGTGATTGAAATGGATTCAGCATTTTAGGAGTGAGAATAAAAAAGTAAATTGTTAAGTCCCTTAGCTGTTTTTTTAACTTGGTTTTAAAAATTAAGAACTACTGTGATTTTCAGTATGAGAAGAGACTATTTTGTCTGTTTGATTGCTTTGAATAATTGCCAGTGAAATTTCTTTCAGTGGGAGAAAGACCATGGTAAATGTCTTACTTTTCATAATTAGATTTAAATAAAATAAAACCTTTCTGCCATTCTGAATTCCAAGCTACTCCCCACCTAAATGTAGCTTGTGGGCAGCTAAGCAGCCAACAATCTAAAGTGGCAAAACAATCCATTCTTCTCACATCTTCTAAAACATAACCTTCCCAAAGTTCTTCATCTTGCCTATCTCTACAGAGCCATGTAAATGCTGTGCAATAACAGAAAGCCTTGTTTCTCTTTAGTGTCCAGTTTTCTTTTTTGATAGTTTTTTAATTTTAATGTGCTGTTAATACATTATTGATGAAAGATGCCAAATCAGGAGTGATGGGCAGGCAGGTCAGTTCTCTAGCAAGACTAAGTCTAGTTTCTGCATTTTAAGATGATTGTCTGAAATGATAGCCTGAAAATACCCCCCATTATCTCACACTTTTCCACAAAAATCCTTTTACCCTGTTAGACCACTCAGATTATCAACAACATTTGGACAGTCCAAGCAGGACCTGAAGTAAGCAGTACGGGTGAAAAGCTCTGCACCAACTTTTTTTTTGGTCGTTTTTTATGACATAAATGCAGATAAACCTATGCAATTCTTAAAGGATTCCTTCTGTTAATTTTTTTTTTATTTTTTCCCAGTAGAGAAATTAGTTAAGTGGGACTACAAGCACTACAGAAAACTGTACTGAAAATTCAAACTAAACCAAATTCAGTTAAAATATCGAGTGAGCCCTAGGTAGAAAAATTACAATTTAAATGGTAACGTCCTGTACATTTTGATTAAAAGATACTCTGAATTGTGGTCAGTAATTGAAACATTACATTTTAATCAAAAGAAGGAACCAATGGGTAGCTTTGTTGTCTTAATAACATCCCTGGGCATTAATATTAGTGGTAAGTACCACCCTCTCTGCAGTATGCTGTGGTTTGATGAAAAGGCCAAATGGTGACAAGCACTTGGTTGATTTGTTAGATCTGAAGAGATTCTGCAGTGAAGTGGATGCATTATAAGCCACTTAGAAATGTTTGACTTGAGTCACAGAAGAAAAATAACTTCAGTTTGAATATTGTACATGGAGTGAAGACATAGAAGTAACCTTAATTTCGCACCTCATCTGTCCAAACACAACCCTCTCCTTCTAGCAGAGGAAAGGCCAACAGATTTCCTTTTTTTTCCCGTGTCATTTGTTCATCTTGTCTTGCTTGTATGACAGCAGCTGTGTTGGGAAGATAGTAGCATTGAGGAGCAGAAACTGTGACTGTACATGTCCAACATGCAAAGATATTCCCACAGCTTTTTGGCTTGGGTCTTCTTTTTAATCCAGGGATTTGCATTGGTTTATTTAGGAGTAGGGAGACTTCACATGGGGACAGGCAACAGTGCTGGGTTGCAATTGGAGGTTGGATTCTTCCTTTGTAACTTTGTGTATAAAGTGCAGGAAAGTCACAGAAGAGGCAACCAACTATATCAAAGAGTGAGAGGTGAGTTGGATACTTGGGGCTGTGCTGTGCAGGGCCAGGAATTGGACTACAATGATCCTTGTAGGTCCCTTCCAGCTCAGGATTTTCCATGATTCTAGGTGTCACAGATGTACCTGGGCAAGTACAGCCCGATTTTCATGAGAGCCAGAGTCTAAAAGATTTTTAAGTCGTACTCTCCATCACTGAAACTTGTCCAGTCTGAAGTATGCCAACAAAGGAGCTCTACTCTTCTTCTCTCCTCTATGTGCAAATTCCTCCTGCTAACCTCCTCCACCACTCACTGTGTTTTCTGTGTCACCACTGAAAGCGAGACACCCTCAAAAGAGAAATAAAACAGCAGGAATCAATGGCAACACTGCCCATCTGTCTGCCTCTGCAAGCATCCCAAGTCAGGCAAAAATGGGCCAACAGCTCAAAGAATGTCCTGGGAAAGGAGAGTCACAGCAAAAGACAGCGGGACACAGATTGAAAATGTGTTTGTGCATTGTCAGTGACACTTCTGAGCAGAAGGCAATGGTGCAGTCCAAACATGTCCACAAAGCTAGAGAACATTTTCTGGTGAAGGCAGAGCAGGGTAAGAAGAAATGCATGTAACTCAGGCTCTCGTCAAGACAGCTCCTAATTTCTGTAAGATTAGGATAATCCTTCCTTAACACTGAGACAAAAGTGTAGTTGGTGCCATAGAATATTGAGGAATGGAAAGGACCATAAAGATCATCTAGTCCCTCTCTGCTATGGGCAAGGACACTTCCCTCTAGACTGGGTTGCTCAAGGCCTTATCCAACCCAGCTGTGAACACTGACAGGGATGGGACTTCCATAAGCACCCTGGGCAGCCTGTTCCAGTGCCTCAACACTGTCACAGTAAAGAACTTTTATTCTAATACCTAACCTAAATTTCCCCTCTTTTATCTTGCACCCATTATTCCTTTTTCTGTCACTACAGTTCCTGATGAAGCATCCCTCTTCAGCCACCCTGTAGGTCCCCTTCAGATATTGCTATGAAGTTCCCCTGGAGACTTCTCCAGACTGAACTATCACAACTTTCTCAGCCTTTCTTCACAGCAGAGCTGCTCCATCCCTCTGATCATGTTGCTGCCTCCTCTGGGCTCTTTCCAGCAGCTCCATGTCCTTCCTGTGCTGGGCCCCAGGGCTGGGGCAGCTCTGTAGGTGGGGTCTCAGCAGAGGGGGCAGAGGAGCAGAATCCCCCCCTGCCCTGCTGCCCACGCTGGGGGCTCAGCCCAACACACAGAGGGGTTCTGGGCTCCAGCCCCTCCGTGCTGGCTCATGGGGAGTTTTCTACCACCCATCACTCTCAAATCTTTCTCCTCAGGGCTGCTCCCCATCGCTTCTTTGCCCAGCCTGTTGCTGGGTCTAGGATTGCTGCATCCCAGGTACAGGACCTTGAGTTTTGCTTAGTTGAACGTCATGAGGTTTGCACAGCCCCACCTCTTGAGCCTGTCCTGGTCCCTCTGGGTCCATCCCTGCCCTCCAGGGTGCCCACTGCACCACACAGCTCAGTGTCATTGGTGGATGTGCAGAGGGTGCACTGATCCCACTGTCCATGTCACTGACAGTGCTGCTAAACAGTATCAGCCCCAGCACCAACCCCTGAGGGACACCACTCGTCACTGCTCTCCACGTGATGAGTTAACATCTAGAGTTACTTCCAGTCTTTTCTGACTTTCCCATCTCTTTTCAGTAGCTTGCCTGTTTGAAGAATGCAAAGACATTAAAAAATCAGCTGCAAGTAATTTATCCGTAATAAAAGCAAACAGAAATACTGAAATTAATCCCAAGGCAGCAGCAGGCTATGAACTAAGATCTAGTTCAAAGCCGAATCTCTATCTGCTAATACACCCAGTTCAGCCAAAATAAATCTTTATTTTCACCAGATGCTACATGTGGCTTAAGTATTCCCACACATCTGCATTAAAATAATGTTCAGAGAGAAGATAAGTCCTTTCTTGGACAATGTGAGTGTAAGTTTTGTGAACTGGTCTTAAGATGATTCTTGATTTTCCAGTCTTTTACACAATCCTCTGGCCTTTCAGGGATTAGCACATTCAACAAAGGTGGGGTCACCTCCTAGACAGACTTTACTGTTGTGCCCAAATGATTTCTGATCATGATCCAGACAGGTTACACTGTGCCAGCTGACACACACAAGTGCAGTTGAGTCAAGCAACGTGACAGAACTAAGACCAATCATTTTGGTGTGCTAGTCACATTTTTTGAAGGGCTTCATGGGTTGAGACTTCTAAATTGCTCTTATTTTTTGTAGAGAAAGAAAAAGTTTCTGATTTATTTAAAGACCCAGTCTTCAGTGCTCTTTTTCTCATTGTAATCTTAAATTGAATTGAGAGCAATATTCTTCAGGCCACCACAGCTTAATAAATTAAAAAAAAAAAAATAAAAAAAGAGAAAGCCTGAAAGCATTCTTAATTGGCTGGCAACCTTAAAAAAAATTAGTTCTCAGAACATATTTTCCTTAAATCACCAGTTTCTCAAGAAAGAAATGTTGCTTGCAGGACAGCAGGAATGAGGCGAGAACCTGGGAAAAAATATATTACTATTTACATTAGGAGAGGGAGAGCTGGAATAGCATTCAGATGTATTGAATAAGAGTATCCAAGACTTCTTGTTCATTTTGTTCTCTCCTGCTAGTCCAGGACCTTCCTTTCCAAGGTGGGAACACACTGTTGGTGTTTGCTGCTTAACCCTAGATTTAAGTATGTTAGTACTTACCTGTCATAAGGGTATGAAAAAGAAGGCAAGGATCTCTAATTAGATGTGGAAGGGAAGAAACAATGAAAAAAGTTGAAGGTGAGGTAGAAGAGATCTGACTGCGTCAAGGGGAGATGTCAGTACCAGAGACCCTGCCCAGAAGAAAGACACAGTGTTTGAATGATGCGACCTTTGTCACCAACTTCAATTCTTTAAAATTCTTTAATTCTGTGTGTGGAGTCGATCTAAAAAAAAACCCCAAAAAACAACAACAACAACCCCCCCCCAAAAAAAACAACCAAACAAACAAAAAAAAACCCCCCCCAAAAAAATCCAGAAATCCAGCAATTCTGATTGACAGCTTTAGCAGTGAATGAAAATCCCCAACCCTTCTGTGAGATGTGGTGACTGGAAAAAGTAAATATTAATGGAAAAGTTAGAATGAAGGACTTCAGGGAAAAGAGGCAGTTGTCATCTATCCAAAATGTCTGTTGAATACTCTGAAAATGCAAGTTTCAGAGTCCCCAGGCAAGACTTCCAAGCCTCTGGAATGGCCCACGCCACATGAGTGTTAGGGAAGTATACAAAACCACTGCTTTCCTTTGGCCCATTCACCTAGAGTTGTTAGAGTTTCCTGCCTAGAGAAAAAGAATCTGCTACAGGGAATTCAGGAAAAATAGCTGCCTGGAACCACTATGGTTTTTTTCCTAAAACTATAATGATGCCCAATTCACAAAAAGCAAAAATAGTAATGAAAGTGTTTTAATCAACAGCAGGGGATTTCACTGATTCCAACACTAACCAACACAGAAATATTGCATTTAGTAGTAATCCTTCATAAATAAAAATATGTCCCCACAGCAACAACAAAATGTAACAAAATGTAAACATTTAGTTCTACCTTTCTCACTCATAAAGTGTCGTCTTTCTATGAATCACTCTTCTTGCCTCTGTTTTGTACTAGATATGAGGCCACATCCTCAAAAATTTGGCTCAAGGAAAAGCTGGTAGAAAAAAAGGGGTAAGGGAGAGGAGAAGGAAAATAGACTGCAAGGAAACAAAGAACCAAACCCTGCATTTTTACTGAATGTGCTTATTTGCAAGAAGTTTTTCACATCAGCACACTATTCAAGAGGAGGAGTATTGGTCATGAAACCTGTTTGTAAATCACCACAGGCAAAGCAGTGAATGGTGACCCTGTTGTGCTAAACATGTGTTGTCCTCTACCACTTCTACAACATTCGTCTTCATTCTCCCCCTTATCCAGTGGAGTTCAGTGAAATCAGGGAATGAAAGAGACATAGCATGGAATCATAGAACAGGTTGAGTTGGAAGGGACTTATGCTTTGAGATTGCTCTTTTTTCAGGTTTCAGTTGGTGGTTCTTATTCCCTCCTCATCAGCTAGATAGCTCACCTGGATACTCTATTCTCTATTCCCTGAACTATCCCATCATCCCCCAGACAAAGCTTTCACTTTGTTTAATTTCTATAGCATCTTCCTTTTCCATCTCCTCTACCAGTCTCCCTTTCCTGCCTTCCTGATGTTGTCTCCTTCAGCTTGGACTTCATACAGGTCAGAAACCATTTTGGAAATATCCTCCCAACCCTCTCCTGCAAGGAGTTAAACATAATGTTAAAGGGCACACTTGAATCCTAAATTTAAAATTCCAAATTTAAAATTCCGTGGCATTCTATCTGCTTGGGCCAAAGTTCCTGAATGAAAAAGTTTGTTCAGAGGATGAGAGGCAGCATGTGATACCTTTTGATTTCTTGTTGGGGAATGCATGAACTCAGGCTGAAATGGGAAGCTGCAAAAATATGACAGCAGAAATGCATCTCTGCGAGAATGATGCGTTCACTGAAGGGGAAATGAGGGGATTGCCAGCAGGTCCCAGCAGCCTATTGATGCACCATCAAACTTTTCACCCTCACTGTTCCACCACACCCCATTTTAAATCCCCGCTCAGATTGTTTTTATTTTTTTTTAAATAGTTCATGATTTCGTTGGGCCCACAGCTCACAGAGGCTGTGTTGCCACTAAAAACACATTGCTAAACATGAGCGGGTGGGATTCAAATGAATGGAGCAGATATATTTATTTATCATTTATTAAAAGGCTTTGAATACAGATTAATGTTCCTTACTCAATACATTTTTTTATTGTTTCACCTGCTATAGAGTGGGGATTGGAAAGGCTCTCTGGTCATCTAATCTGGCTGTAGCGGCTTGGAGTGTCTGAGGATTCTCTGAGGAAATATAAACTAAGAAACCACCCACAGTAATACTTCCCAGCTGCCCTCTGAAGGTCCAGGCTCCCTCTGAGGCTGCTCCAGGCTCTCCCAAGTCACAGGAGAGCTGCTTCCCATGCTCCCAATGACAACCCCTCCTTCTGCTGGTGTTTGCCTGGCTGGATCAGACAAGGAGGCACAGAACATGTCCTGCTGTTCCTGCAATGAGCCAGGGGTCTTACCCTGCACTCCCCAAAACTGCCCTTTGAAGTCCTGATTATCTGTTTTATACACAGACACATTTTTTGAATGCTCTGATGAATCCTCTTGACCTTCTGTGTGCTGGCCATCTGGAGGTCAGGAGCAGCAAGATCAAATATGGCTTTTTCACTCATTCTTGCAGGCACACGCAGCACAGAGGGCAATATTTAAGGAATCCCAAGGGGTGCACTTTGTTTGGAGTTCTTTGTTGATTATCCTGTTATGTTCTTCCATCTTCCCTCCAGGCTCTCATTTTTTGCTTGTTTTCAGGTTTGTCCCATGATGATGATGGCTCCCCTATGGCTTCTTTCTTTTTCTTAGACGGCTAGACAACCCTATTTTTGTATTTTCTGGACAATCTCTCCGTTATCAAAGCCTGTGTTGTACCATTCCTAAAGCCAAAGTCTCCAGCGTGGGATATACAGCATTTGGTGGGGGAATCCTATTTTTAAGATGATATTAAAAGCCCCTGCATGCAGCCATTGTTTTGCTTCTGTGAACTCAGTCTGTGCAGAAAAGTAAAAAAAGTCGGATTAATATTTCAGTCCATAGTGAAATATTTCCCCCACCTAAACCAGCCTGCACACCCACTGCCCGTTGGGCACACATGACGCCTGTATACTGTTTTTATCTCCCAGTTTCAAGGGCCAGCTGTCACCTAGTGGCAGACCTTGAGCTTGGCTGAACATTCTTAGCTTTGTCTGGAGAAGAATCATTCATGTCATGATCAGGCTTCCAGTGGTGAGGAGTATTTCTTAAGGAAAATATGGAAATTTCAGCAATTAAAATCATTAGACCCAATCCCACTGAAGTAGAATTGAATGTTGAATAACTCCTGCTAACAAAGCCAGGATTTTTGTTAGAAGAAAGCAATCTCCTTTTCCTTTTGCTCTGGGACTGTAGAATCTTACATTAGGCAAACAAGTTTAACAGAAAAACATTTAAAACTATAGCACAAAAACTAATGAAATGTCACTTTTGGGTTCAACATGTTCTGTAACAACAGTCCTGCCCAACTGGGAAATTATAATTTTTTTTAATACAACAGAAAAAAAATCTCCTGTGAACTTTTGAACCTTTTAAATTTTTTTTCCAATAAAATATCTAAATTAACAGGGGAAAAATAAAGTTTCTAAATAAAGTCTTCCCCTAGGACGGCATTTTTGTCTTGCCAAATTAAACTAACGAAAACTTTTGTTTCTTTAGCAATTTAGCTTCCCAAGAAAAATACACCTGCAGCTATCAGTAGCTTTGCTTGAGCATGCAGACCTTCTATTTAATGAACAACATTGGAGGGCACTTCTGCATTGTGGAGGTTTCAGTCAAAGAAAGGGACAAGCCTGACCTTCCCAGATGAAATGTGCTTGAATTCAGAGGCATCCTGAGATCTGTTCCAGCCTTACCTGATTGATAACTTATTTGCAGGAAGCCTCTTTGATCTTACCAAAGCTGATCCTGGAGTGAGGCATGAGGAAAGGTGGGACCTGGCACTTTGTAAGCAGGTCAGTGGTCCAACAGGTGAGGCTGAGACCTGGGCTCCCATCCTGTCTCCCATTCCTGTGCCCCTACACAGAAGAGCTCTCACCCAGGGCTTCACTGATTTTGTGTCTCTTAACATTTGGTGCTTTTACAGCTTCATTTGACAAAGGCATGTGATTAAGTTATAATCTCTGCTTTCACTGATAAAAAAACATCCACCAAAACACCCTTTCCAGCCTGAAAGTTTATAGAGGAAAACTTCAAAAGGAGACCTAAAAACTTAAAATTCAGAAGGTCATTGGGAGGGAGAGTGAAAACTCAAGCTATGTTTATTTATTTATTTTTAAAATGTCATGACTTTTAAACTAATTTTCTCATTTTGAGCATGCTGACTCCTGTTTTATGAAAGTTTCAGGTTAGCAATGCTGGCAAAAGCAGACAAAAATTTTCAATGTAATTATATGACTCTAGTTTATCGGAAACTCTCCAAGCAGACTTTTCAATACGTGCTTTTCTTCAGTGATGTGATCCCTATGAAAGAGTCATACAAAATTATCAGCACATGCACAGGAACATTATTTTCCTATTTATCTGACCTATGGAACCAAACTCCTGAACCCAAACTTCTGGGGAAAAGCAGTTGTGATTTACTCTAAGCCTCTGTCCCCATTAGGAGGCAGGATTTCACAATATGCCTCAAGAGCAACCTTCAGTGTTTATTATTGTACAGACTGACCAGGCAAAGTCTGCTTGGTTTAGCCATCAAAATCCCATTTGCTGTGAATCCCCCCTTTCTCACTCATAATGCTGGGGAAACGTTCTAGGAACGGTTTCAGTATTTCCCCCCAAGTCTACCCTCGGAAGTGAGGAAGTGAACAAAGACAGAACATTGATGCCATTGTGAAAACAGCAGTCATTCCTTTCTGAAGTGAATGACCATGACCCCTTCATGATCAACTCAAAATTTAGACCTAAAATTCCAAGACTAAGCAGTTTTTTACCAGAAATTTTTTGCATATCATTCAAGCCACTCTTAAAACTCGGCCTCCTCTCTAACACTGCAGCTACACCTAGAAATCATAGCATTACAGAATGGCCTATGTTGGAAGGAACCTTAAAGATCACACAGCTCTATCCCTCTGCCATGGGCAGTGACACCTTCCACTATCCCAGGTTGCTCCAAGCGCTGTCCAGCTCGATCTTGAATACTTCCAGGGATGGGGCAGCCACAGCCTTTCTGGGCAAACTGTGCGAGGGCCTCCTCACCCTCACTGGAAAGAATTTCTTCTTGATACCTAATCTAAACCTCTCCTCTTTTAGCTTAAAGCTCCCTTGTCCTATCAGTATGTGCTGTGTACAAAGTCACTCAAATCAGGACAGATTCCCAGTTGGATGTGTTTCCTTGTGTGCTACCTCTTTTGCTGTGGGGAGATGCATCCCACCTTGCACCTCTTGTTCCACATCTACCACAAAACCAGAGAGCACAGCTTGAGGAGGCAGCTCTCTGGATCTGTGACATTGCCTGGGCAGAGGTGCAAGCTTCACTATAGCTATGGTGATTCAGACTTCAGATTTTTCCTGTCCTGGTCTTGAAGCCATCATTGCATATTTAGAAAAATTTGGGCAGCCCAGTGAAGGAGAGGTATGAAATCTCCTTTAGAATTAAGACAGCTCTGAAGAGCTTGCTGTGTAACTGAGGTCTGCATTCACCCACAAGACAGAAGTCCTGCAGAAGTGAGACATGAGCAGTAGTCCTACAAAACAGTGGGGGCCTGTTTCGGCCAAGCACAGAAGTGAACAACAACCTGGCAGCCATGTCATTAAGTTGCCCGGTACAATGCAGACAGCTCTGTGGGAGCACGAACACTTCTGCATCTGTTCATCTCCCCCCCTGCTCCCCATTCAGAAACTCACCTGTCCCTTGTCTTGGCAGCCACTATCTTCAGGTTTCAGCCATCTGATTCATGCAGCAAAAAGTCTCCCCACAGAAAACATACTGGCTGAACTGCTTTGTTTTTCCTAGAGCAGTGCAAACAGTTATTGCAAGGGGAATTTTAGGAAGATTGTGCCTGGCAAGGAAAGCTCACTAAATAAATACGTGATGTTAATTATCCTTTGCCTGTTTCAACGGAGCATTTCAAAGTGCTTTGCAAACCATTAATTAAGCTACAATTTGGTACCGTGTGGTAGTCAAATACTATCAACATTGTTTTCTGCAGGTGGGACACTATGACACAGAGGGTGAAATGACCTAGATGAAGTCTGTCAGCAGCAGACGTGAGCCTCAAACCTACTAATTTCAGCTCAGCCCTCCCTGCTCCATTAGATCTTTGTAACTGTGAAAAGATGTGGTAATCTTGCAGACAATGATGCATTATCTGATTTTGAGTCTTTCCTTTGACACATTTCCCATCAGATGCTCCATTATTTCCTATGTTTCCCCACCATCTTAGCCAATGTTCTTCCTTCACTTAATCACTTGAAGTCTATTCTCAGCGGACACTCTAAATGAATGAAAGAAAAACAGAACAGGAAAAGTTACGAATGAAGCATTCAGCTTTGAATGTTCATCTGTCAGATGGACATTTATAGCAAAGGTAAGTCAAAGTGCAAATGCTGGGGAGCTACTCGTGTATCCATCCCTCTTTTCTCCTTTTGTTTTATGCCATTTTGGTCTATATGGATGTTTGGATTGTAACAAAGGTAGGCAATATGGCAGATATACAGATNTCAGCCATCCCTCTTTTCTCCTTTTGTTTTATGCCATTTTGGTCTATATGGATGTTTGGATTGTAACAAAGGTAGGCAATATGGCAGATATACAGATGTGGGGAGCCACTAGATGGGGCTCCAGGAAGAAGAAGACAGATGTGGGATCATAGGCAATCCATCAGGATCAAGCCTGTGTTTAGGATCTTGGCCTGTGTGGGATATTTACTGGAAAAGGTCAACCATAACAGCAGCATGCAGCACCTGTGCTCTCACCACGGGAAGGGAAGGAAGTGTGCCTTCCAAGCCAAAATGCACAGTATTTCCCCAGGCAAAAAAACCCGTATCCCTTCAATTGTAAACTCTGGGTGAATGTGCTTATACATTTAGAGCATGAGGCAGATGGTAACAAACCACATGCTTGTGGATTATCCCACTTTTTCCACATTTGCATTCTCAAAACCACTTTTGGTGCCCGTGGTTTAACCTCTGTTTCCCTAACTTCTGTTTATGAGTTGAGTGGTCACATGTCATCATGTTGAGTGGGAAAGTGTGTACAGGGGATAAGGAGGTAGAAGTGGTTCCATATGGTGAAAGAAGCAACTATGCCAAAGCGTTAAAAAACACAGAAAGAGGGAAAAACAAGACTATAATCTTTTGAGGAGATCAGGAATCTAAAATGCTTGTGACCTCACATGAAGAAAACAGTTGTCTGCATCTGAAAGGGAAATTTATTATTTGAAATGCTGATAATATAAATTTCAGTTTTTGGAGCAGGGATGAAGGTTAAACAGATTTACCATTCTCTGCTCCAGCCATGATTCAGCCTGAAGGTTGAAAGATTCCTGTCAGTGGATGGGAGGCCACTGAAAATCTGTGAAACTATCAGCTTCAGTTCTTCCAATTTTAATCTGTTGATCAGAATGACAAAAAAATATATTAAAAAAATCTAGCTATGTTCACAATAGTATTATGAAGCTGCTGGCACGGTATTAAGTACATGCTTGTGGTTTCTTGAGACAATTCTTCTAGCAAAGTCAGAGTCCTTATGCTTCAGGGAAAGGCGAACAAAACACAACAGATGCCCTCTATTGAGTGTCTAGCAAGGGTCAAATTTATTATAAGAGGGGATAGTAAATGAAATACCATGAAACCATGAAAAAAAGCCCATACCAATGAAAAATGTTTTTTTTTTTAAATTCAATGTTTGAATAAAAAACAGACAACAATACAAAAATACTGTATTGCTGGGAAGGAATTTAGTGTTCTTTCCCCTGGCAACACCAGCTTCAGAACCGCCTCTGCCACCATAAGAACTTACCAGTCTTGGTAGTTTTATTTAGAAAGACCAACCAAAGAAATGTGAATGGGAATTCAAACCTAAAGCATACTTCTACGATGTAAGCACTCATTGGTGTTGTGTGCTCTAAAAATTGGGGAAATGAAAGGATATTTCAGTACCAAAAGTGACTGAGGTATCCAAACTTTTTATTATATGCCATGAAGCAATTTGAGAAGTCAAGACTTTTAGAAGTAGGGACCCTTTTGAAAATCAAGTGTCTCTGACAGATTTACATCTGGGCACCCAAAACGCAAATAATTTCTGAATATTTAGGTCAAAGGAAAGGACTTTGGTTTTTAGAATCAATTATGTAATCATAAGCCAGTCCCAAAACAGGGTTCAAAGAGCAGATCAGCTGGCATTTATACAGTTCATTATTGGTGGTCCTGAAGGTTGCAGTCTTGAGTTGGGAGTGGTTTCAGAAGTGAGACTAAGAAAAGCTGCATGTGGTTCCAAAGCACTTAACTCTGCCTTCAAGGGGAAGCAGACTTTGCTATAGTCTTTGCCAATACAGCAGATGATGCATAGACATCGAGCTGAAATTCCAATTTCTCATTGCCATCAGCTTTAATATGGCCAGGATTCAAACCCAGTTATTTTAGGGACACATCCAATACTCATTTTATCTACTCAAAGGCTTCCATTGACTTAAAGGGGAGATGGATTGTACTCTCAGAAGTCAGTTAACTCACAATCACAGCTCAGGAAAAAGTGCTCCATTTCATTATTTCAGAAGTGGAAGAAAACTGGATTAGATTGGAAGGAGGGAGAAAGCAGAGTGACACTCACAGGTCCAGACTACTCCAGTTATCACCAGGGTGGCAAAACCAAAGCTGCTTCATCCCCACCAAAGAGATCTGGATTTCCCATAGCAGGTCTGAAAATTTCCTTGAGGCAGGTTTAAAGCTGCACATTGTACAGAAACACCTTCCATGCAACAAGACATCCTATTACAAACCTGTTCTATATTCTGTAAAGCTGGTGGTGGGTGGCTTTCGGTTGATGTCCTCCCCACATGCTTTGCTGCCAAGTCAGAAAGATGAAAAATCCTATATACTTCATTCACTCAGTGATCTCCAAAGCAACTTAATACTAGTTCAAGTCTTCCTTGTCTGATAAATCGGATTCTTTCTGTAGATTGTTTACCCACCACTTCTAGTATGTCTCCAATAAATTAAATCCTGCTGAAGTGGTAAAATGTATGAAAGATATACTGAATGGTCTGCAGGCTGTACAGTGGAGCCATTATTTTAAGAGGAAGTAGGAAGGCAATCATAAAATTTTGAAAAATTATGCAATAAGTTTGTAGTTATTGCCCATCTGTATTCATTACAATGATCTGTTTCACAGGCATATAAATAGAACTGGCAAGCAAGAGGATGTGCTGTTTGCCTCCAGACATGGAACTAGCAGCAAACGAAATTCAATTGAAGAGTTTAGAAAAAGTGCTGTAAGTGCTCATCAGCAGGTGGAATCTAATCACTCCTCTCCCTCTTCTTTCCCCCTCCCCATTTTATATCCCCCCATGCTTGTTCTTACCCCCACTCAGGACACCTTTGTAAGAAGGACGACAAAATTTAATTGCTTAATTTGCAGGGTAACCCTGATACACTACATGACTTCATTCTCACAAGGCAAAAAGTCCCATAAATCACACCTACTGAGTGCACCCATTACAGTTCCAGTATGACAACTTTATGCCTAATACTCTCCAAACAAGGACCACACAAAACTAAGACTGTAAAATTACTGTTGACTCACAGCAGCTTTTATAAGATGCACTCAGCTCAAAAAGACTTAACTTATATGGGATTTAATCATATTTGGGCATAGGAGACCTCTCACTGATTCAAGACAACATACATTTAAAAACGAAGAAAAAGCAGAATATACTTGGCATAGCTCTTTCCCTTGCAGTTCTCACAGAGAAATATACCAGAATAATGGAAAAATGACTGGTTTATTTTGTAATGAAAGTGGATTCTGGGAAGTGTGTCTTCCAAAAATTGGAAAAAAAAAAAAAAAGGTCAGGAAAGGTGTAGGAAAGGTGGTATTTTTGGGTAAGATGCGTAACTGCTGTATTATCTGCACAAAGTCATGGAACCAGTTGGAGCTACATACCCTCTCCCAAGAATCCCAGTGCTCCAAGGAGATGTGGCTTAACCCCAGCTGGCAGCTCAGCTCCAGGCAGCTGCTCACTCCCTCCTGCTCCGGTGGGATGGGGGAGACACTTGCAAGAGTAAAAGTGAGAGAACTCCTGGGTCGAGATAAAGACAGTTCAATAAGGGAAGCAAAACAAGCAAAGCAAAACAAGGAATTAATTCCCCACTTCCCATGGGCAGGCAGGTGTTCAGCCATCCAAAGGAAAACAGGGCTCCCTCATTCAAAATGGTTCTTCGGAAGACAACTCCATCACTAAAAATGTGCCCCCCTTCCCACTTCTTCCCCCAGCTCTATATGTTGAGCACAATGCCTTGTGGTCTGGAATATCATTCTGGGCCATTGGGATCAGCTGTCCCAGCTGTGTTCCCTCCCAACTCCTTGTGCAGCCTCAGCCTCCTCGCTAGTGGCATGGAGTGAGAAGCAGAAAAAGCCTTCACACTGTACAAGCCCTGCTTAGCAATAACGAAAAAATCCCTGAGTTACCAACACTGTTTCCAGCCCCATACCAGCTACTGTGAAGAAAACGACCTCTACCCCAGCCAAAACCAACACAAAGGTGCATCCTGCCCCAAGAATATTTGCCCTGTCAGGCCAGTGGGCAAGCTCCACTGTAATGGCCCCACTCATGCCAAACGCACGGACACAACTGCATTGTGAAGCTGCAGCAGTGTGCTAACACCACAGAGGAGCAAGTCCCAGTCAGGGGACTGACTGATGCTGTTCACACAGTTAGATAAACAGCTGGCCTGAAGCTCTGGGTATTCAAAAATATCCCGGCCGAGCTGCTCTGCAAAGCTGGGAGCCTTTGGAGCAGAGGCTGTCACTGCAGGCTCTGTGTGAACAAAGGGTGCCTTCGAGTATATCCAAGGATTTTCATGTGCTTCAGAGCAGGGCTCCCATTGCTTCTCTCCAACAATGGCACATGCATCACCACATTTCCCTGACAATCTCTTCTTTCTTTACACAATAGCTTTTTTCCCCCACTCTCCCTACGGCTACAAAGCAGATGGAGGGGGTGAATCTTTCATGCTGTCCAGCCAATTTCCTTGCATTTGGAAGGCAAAACCAAGAGTTTTATATAATCAGGCTAACATGCAAACCAATTACAATTACAATGGTATGTTAGAGTATATTCCTTCAGTATTCAAACCACATCGAAAAAAAATTCCCTCCACTAAACTACAAGGGACTGACTGAAACCCACAAAAGCTGGGAAACATGGTAAGGTCTGATTGAAAGCCTGTCCTTACTTCACCCCTGAGGAAAAGAGTAGGGAGTGTAGATAATACTGTCTGCTTTTTGGTGGGCCCTAAGTACATAGCAAAGTCCCACAAAATAAATAGGAGGCTTGCCACCATATCCTCTCTCCCATTCCCACACAAGCAGACTTCTAACTCACACTCTTGCAGGGCATCTACTTTCTTTCTGTGTAGGACTTCGATATCACAGGCACCAGTCATAGCTCTGCTTCTCTGTTTCATAAGTTTCCAGTTAGCACTTGCTAGGTTTTTCTCTCCCCCTGCCTTGCCTAAAGAGGTTTTGATAGCACCAAGTCAAGAAAAAACAACACCAAAAGAAAAAAGTAAGTAGAACATCTCTGGATGTCTGGTTTCCTATGGACTCATCCCCTGTTCCCAAATTCCCCATTCACACCATCATTATCACATGCACAGCATCATTCCAGCTTTCCCTCTCCTTGGTAGCACTTAGCAATAGGTTGGGGCAGTTGTCCCAGCTATTTTAGGGCATGTGCTGCGTGCTCTGCTGGTTGCTGCTTTTGGAACTAAGTTATAATTGCCTTTTCCTTGGTAAAAGCACTATCCCCAATCTTCCTTCTGCATCCAGCTACTCTTTTCCGTGAAAATTCATGTATACCCATCTTCACTTTTACCCCACTCCAAATGGAGCTGAAATGAAGTGGTGAGCTCAAAAGTTATCAGAAAGGATGGATGCTCACAGAAACATTCTTTCTAAAGGAAACTGAGCTTAAAATAGTCCCGTCACAGAAGCCTTTAAGATCAGTATTAAATGAACCAAAACTATAAAGTTATCCACAGATGCAACTGCAGACAGTGCGTGTTTTGTTTTCATCTGAGATTCATGTAACTGAAGTTACTCACCGGTGTAAGCCTCATAAAAGTTTCTCTGAGTCTTCTCAGGTGGCTACCAGGGTGATCAGTGAGGGAGGGATTAGATTCTTTAGGGTTTCCTGTCTAAAAATTCATTAACATATACACACATATGACTCAGGTAGGTGCACATGTAGGGCCCCCCTTATTTTTTCACAACTGCAGGTTCCAAGCTCCTCACCATCCTTTATGTGGTTTTTCTACAAGCTATATTTTCTACACTGTAAGGTAGAAGAGTAGTTTTATTTCTGTTTGTCAGTTGAAGAGTTGAAAACCCTCAAAGACCAGGATCCTAATAAAGTAACCAGTTTTTTTGGCTTTCAGAAGCATTTAATTACTTATGTGCATCCGAGAAATTTACAGCACAGGCCTCAATGAATGACTAAGGAGAAATTAATAAAAGAAAGGAGCTGAATGTAGTTCCAGATCCCAGATTAATGCCCTAGTTCCATTCATCCTTTAATGACTTATAAAGCAATTAGCTGAGAGCAAAAAGAAAAACCCGAACCCAAATATATAGGAAAATGAGATAAAATAAAGAAAGGTTTCAATAGTACTTGTACACTTGTCCAGTTCTTTGTGACATATAGTCTAGATGCAGCTGTATTCTGAGGGCACTTTAAATCATCCTAGTAAATGAGAGAGGTCTTGAATAAGGCAAAGTAAAGAGGCCTTAGAGAAGACAAAATCTCTTTTTGCCTTCTCAACCCCTCCCACTATTTAAAAGTTACTTTAGTCTAATGAAAATCAGATTCTAAGTCTCAAAAAACCCCCAGATTAAGATCATTAGAATATAATTTTTTCTATGATGCTATCTTCTGGAGAAGAGGCAACATTCTGTACGGATGGAAGCAGCTTCAAACTCTGCTTGAAGCTGCAGGAAGAAAAAGCCTCCCTGCAAACAAAAAATCATAAATTAAATTTAAAAAGCAATATTTCACTTGCTTTATTGGTTGGCATGAGCCTGCAGGCCCACGGTTTGAGACATTAAAACCATGGGTGCACCCCATGAAAGACAACCCAAAAGTTCTGACACTGAAGCATAATAGTTAGGGCTGCCTGAAAATTTCATTTTCTTTGCTCTGTTTTTAAATGAGTACATGAGAAATACTTGGGGTTTTTTGTGTTTTGTTTTTTTTTTTCCCCCTCAGAGCAAGAGAGGGTATTGTTTAGCTGTTAGACAACAGAGCTGGGAAACCTAAGGACACATGGAATAAATAATGTAGAAATTGCTATAAAGCCCCTTATATCAGATGTGGTCTTATCTATAATCAACTCTGGCTCAAAAAACTACATCAGATAGTTTCCAAGTTTGAAAAACTAGTGAAAAAGAAAGGATTTCTTCATTTTAGAGAAGAAGTAAATAGCAAAGGACAAGAGAAGACTATACAATATCACAAATATTCTGAAAAGTGAGAACAGACACATTCAGGGAAGTTAAAAGGCGAGTCACTTAAATATGGCGAAAATAAACACATTTTAGCAGAACATGTAACAATGTGCTTGAAACAAAGAATTTAGCAAGACGTAAACAAGTTATATATTTATTACATACGAATAACGACTCTGTTTGTATTATTTATGGATAAAAGGGTTAACAGCATAATTTTTGGGATTGAAGAGCTGGATAAACATTATTAGTTTTTCACATGTTTAGAAAATATAAAAGTCACAAGAGATGACTGAATCATCTCCTGCATAGTGCTGCTTATTGTCACTCCAATCCCCTCACACTAAACCCACACACTTGAGCTGTAAAATTTCTGTCCCCAAGAGATCATTCTGAGCAGAGTGAGTGGAGACCAGGAGAGACTGAATTGCCACCGATGCCTGAGGGAGGCCCTTGCAAGGAGAAAAGCACATTCTACAGGGATTGGATGCTGACTATTGAGGTACTTATCTGCATTAATGAGATCCCCTCTCGGTCTCTAAACTAACCAGGCCCAGCTCCCACAGTCTCTCCTCCCAAGAGAGATGCTACAGAGCCCTTTCATGGCCTACTCTGGACCCGCTCCTCATCTCCTGCCCTGAGGAGCCCAGAACTGCACACAGCACTCCAGATGTGCCTCACTAGGGCCAGGTAGAGGAGCAAGATCACCTCCTTGAACCTGCTGCCCACACTCTTCCTGGTGCATCCCTGGATCCCATTGGCCTTCCTGGCCACAAGGGCACTGTTGGCTCAAGGTCACCTTGTCACCTGCCAAGACTCTCAGGTCCTTCCCTGCAGAACTGCTTTCTAGTAGGTCACCCCCAACCTGTACTGGTACAATAACTGGGGTTATTGATGTCCATTAGGACTCTGTTGACCACTACCCTCTGGATGTCACTGTCCAACCAATTCCTTATCCACCAAAAAATCCACCCATCAAATCCATCTCTCTCCAGTTTGGAGACAAGTATGTTATGGGGGACCATATCAAAGGGTTTACACAAGTCCAGATAAATGACGTGTGCAGCCCTTCCCTTGTCCACTGATGGAGTCACTCCATCAGAGAAAGCCACTGGATTGGTCTGTCAGGACTTGGCCTTGGTGTACCTCGTACATTCTAGACAATTCTTTTTTTGCTTATTTATATCACATTTTTGTTGTATTTTGAGTGCTCAGTTTGTCAGGGACTTGTATTTTGATGAAGAGTCATAAACAGCACTTGCTGGAAAGAAATTTTGGTAAACACAGCTTGTGTGTGAGACAACTTCAGTGATTGGTCTTACCAGTAAGGAGACCAAATTTTCCACTTCATTTATAACAGAGTTTTACTAAAAATTTAGTTTTTATAGGAGGCAGCAACTGATGTATGTAATACCTTTGATCTCAAACTTCTGTTCTGAAGAAACTAGAAGTTCCTTGTAAGAAAAGAACTTTCTGACAAAAACCTCTCAATTTAAATATCTCTACACATAAATGGGTATGTAAACAGTATGAGTTTTGCAAGCTGCATGGAACTTTTACTAAGTCAGTTAAGTAAATGCATCAAGTGTATCTGAAAGATGCATTCAGACTTTTAACTCCAGGCCTAGTTCTCTTTGGAATATTGAAAGTCATACCAGTGTGGAGAACTATGGCCTTGGGGTTATAAGGAGAAAGAGATTACAAGAATTCTTATTGAAAAGTGCTACATAATTTGAATAATATTTGATCTAATAGAAAATCACACCTAATGTGGAAGAAGATACTTGTGAGTGTTTGTTAAAGCACTCATACGTAAGTCTTAGAGACAGGAAAGGAAAAATAATGAAACCATATAATTTGCAGGATGACCAAATGGACTGTACAGAATAGGTGTCTTCTGAAGAGCACAACAGGCTTTTAACTGCACTGCTCAGACCAGTTTTGTCCTAACATGTCTGCCCAGTAGGCAATGTGATGAATTACGTGAAAGCCAAAATATATGAGGAAATAAGAGTGAAAAACTGTTGGATTTATCCATAAAGAAGTGTGTTTCAAGTTTAAACCATTGTATTGGGTTTGAGTGGCAAGTTTTTGGTAGTGGGGCTACTATAGGGGTGGCTTCTCTGGGAAGCTGTTGGAAGTTTCCTCCATGTCCAATACAGACAGGATGGACCCACTGGCTGGGCCAATCAAGGATGGTGGTAATGCCTCTGGGATAACATATTTAAGCAGGAGGGGTGCAAAAGCAGCACATTTTGCAGCTGAAGAGAGGAGTGAGAATATGTGAGAGGAGCAGCCCTGCAGCCACTCAGGGCAGGACAGAAGGAGGAGCAGGACCTGCCCCAGGTGTTGGAGCCGAGATTCCCCTGCAGTTCATGGTGAAGATCATGGTGAGGCAGCTGTTTCCCAGCAGCCCATGGAAGGCACAGGGGTGCAGAGATACACCTGCAGCCCATAGGGAACACAGGGGTGCAGAAATACACCTGCAGCCCATGGAGGAGCCCATGCTGGAGCATCCAATGGGCATCCATGGCATCCATGGATGGGATGCCCAAGAGAGGCTGTGAACCTATGTCTCACTTGCTTTCCTTTGGTAGTTGCTAGCAAGTTAGTCACAAGACCAGGACTGAGCCACATCTGAGAAGTGCCTACTAAAAAAGCTCTGAACCCTATTTGCTTCTACAAGGTGTTGCCTTATTGACAAGTGCAGAGAGATACAAGCGTCCCTTGGAGCAACATATCCTCTCCCTCTTCTTGCAAGTGGTTGTAGGATGATGAGAGAAGTAACTAGGAACTTGATCCTAGTGTTGTGAAAATCATTCCTTGAGGTCTAAAAAGGTGTGCTTGAAGAGGGGAAAAAGTTCTGGCTGACAAGCCTTAGGCATGGGTGAGTTTGTAAAACCTCCTGAATAGCCCTAAGGTGTTTTTGGCCTTTCAGCTATGAGGAAGAACCTTCTGCATGTCAGGTGGTAGATCTCTGTGTGTCTGACATGTTCTGCCTGTTAGATGTAGAGAATCCTCACAGACATCTCTCATCTCCTATTTAATACCATACTGGGATACCATCCCTCCCTTCTGTGGGCTACTGGAACAACATCTGGAAAAACCCCACCTGTTTAAATCATAGAGGTTGTTATAGGGATAATTCCTGATACCTCTGGCTGCATTCCACCTTTCACAGTAAGGGTGGTATTCTTTTCATCAGGATATAAAAGCAAGGTGCCCAGCTGACCCACCATGCCTCTGTGTCAACAGACATACATCCCACAGCCCTCATAGGTCAGACTTGTATTCCAAGCACCTCTTGAGACTGACCATTTCTCTTCAAAAGCAAGACTACTCTAGAAAAGAATTATTGACATGAAAAAGGCAAAAGTTAGGTCATACAAACCACATCTTCAATGTACAGTGTTGTTTGTGTATTAAACATTATAGTGTAGCTCATCTCCTGGTGGAAGAGGCTGTGGTATTTTTTGCACAACCAGCACTTCTTTTGAGGTGGGTTTTATGTTGCTGGAAGGGCATTATCTAGGTCTGTTCTGCCTTCTGCCAGAGGCCTCTGACCAGAGGGTAGAGGGACCAGCTCTACAGGCCACAGCATGAGAACCTGCCTGCTGTCAAAGTAACCAGCTCAGTAGCCAGACTGGTGAAGGATTAAAAAGAGATGGAAAAAAACATTTGCAGTGAACGGCTATCAAAGCTTGAAAATAAGCAAATACTTACAAGAGTGGTAGTCTTTTTTTATATTTTTATTGTCAGTCATGTCAGTGGTAGTAAGGGCTACAGAATCTGGCCCTTTGTGGGTAATAGTTGTTTTAATTCCCAATATTTTTTAGGGGGATTAAAGAGGTTGGTCTTCCTCTGCCTATGTAAAACCATGATTCCTCCATCATGTCAATAGCATCATAATAATAAATATACCACCACAGCTGGTGTTTTTTACTAAATTTGGCAAGTGCACTTAGAAAGAAGCAAAATGCAAATTTCAGGAATTTCCAATTGGGCTTAGCAGGTTGTGAAAGAAGAGTGATGACTGCTATCAATGTAAAGAGTTATGAGCTGCCTGGTTCTTCTGTTTTATGGAACAGCTTAGCCATAGAGCAGGACCTACTTCACTGCCACTGTGGCCCGATCCTGGCCATGGTCTTAATTTTATGAGGATGTTATTCATAAATGTTCTCTTAATCAAGCTCAGGCCCAGAATTTTACTGTAGAGGCCAAACTAATTGCCAGGATACATGAGAAGCCAAACCCTAGAAGGTAAAGCTAAAAGTTGTGTGTCCTGGCTCAGAGAAGCACTATGTTTCAAACCTGAAATACAAAGTGGGTTTTTACATTTCTTAAATAGTTGATTTTTCCACTTCAACAATTAGAACTCTGTGCTTCTGAAAGAATTCACACTGTGATTACTTATATATCCTTCATTTTTTAATTTGACCACAACAAAAATCTCTTTTTTTAAAGTTTTTGGGTTTTTTTGAAGAGAAAGAAGTAAAGATTTATTCCAAAATTACCCCTGGCTAGTGTGCATGGTTACCACACTGAAACAGACAGCAGTTTTCTGGGTGAAATGGCATTGCCCTGAGTGCCAAGACCCACATGGAAGGTATGCCAAGGACTGTGAAGATTCTTATGTCTCTGCTGCCATCATAAACACAAATGTTATATCTTTCAACTTGGCAGCTGGCACGTTCCCCATTGATTACACCCTTTAATTGAGAAAGGGAGAGATGAATGATTTTCTGTATTCTTTTCACATGTAAAAGCTTCTACAGGATTAGCAATCTCTTGGTTCCAGATCAAAACAGTCTCCAACACAAAATGTTCTAAGATTTCATAATATCTTAATATTATATTCATAATATCATAAAACTCTTATGCTTGCATAGTCTCACCCATCCTTAAGGATCTGGAATGATATTCAATAAGCAACATAACATCCATGCTGGGGTTTCTAAGTTCAAAATCTGCAAGCTTTCACTTCTGTGATGGTGGGAAACATTTTGCTTTGCCGTCCTCAATCACATGTGTAAGAAGAAGTGAGATAAGGAGACCTGAGCTGCAGGGTCTGGACAGAGAAGCTGATGAACCTGAAAGCCTATACACCTGTGAATGGGATTCTGTGACCTTTTATAAATGAACATTACTGGTGCCATAGGAATCTAAACCTGTCACCAGGAGATACACAACCCAGCAAGCTATTAGGCAGATACATTAGATAGATATTTTCATCCTAAAGGAATTATTCCTACCTACCCCATTCCTCCACAAGGTAAACTTGAAATATTTAACTTTTCCTCTGGAGCCTTGAAAGAGATTCTTCTGTGCTGTGCAGGGAGTTCAGGACTCTAAAGGCTGGGTTGGATGAGGAGAAGCTGAAAGATTGTAGTCAGTGAAAAAAAAAAAGCTGTAAAAAAACCCAACCAAAACCCAGGAGAGAACAACAAAAAAACCTAATTCTATTTCCTTTAATATCAAAGCCAGAAGGAATTTTGCCATAGACTTGACTAAGAACTGTTGAATGTTGAAGCATGTTCTCATCAGCAGTTCTTAATTTATCCTCGCCTGTATTCCGGAGCAGTAAAATTTTGACACTAGCTGTAGGATTGGATATGATTTGAGGATCAGGACCTGTTTATAGAAGACATGAGTTAGACTTCCAACGTGTCAGGAGCAGGCTTTGTTGGAGTTAGATCCAAAGCACTCATACTGAAGGTTAAGTTCTACAAAAGAGTCCACTCAAGGTAGCATTGCTTTTCACTGCCCTCTTTATTTTAAGAAGTGGCGTACAAACTTAAAATATAAGTTTTGTAGTGATCTTGGAGAGGTCAATCTTAAAATGGAAGACACCTTTCCTACAAAGGGTCTATAGATAACCAAAGATTAGTTTTAGTGCCTTAAACCACGGTCATGTTGGAATTGCTCTCAGCTGCACATACAGGCTTTTTTTCCTGCCCTTATGCTGCCACCTCAAACCTACCCTCCCACTACTGCAGGGTCATGATGAAACCAAGGAACTAAATTAAGCAAAATAACCCATCAGGGAAAATAAGAGTTGACTAAAAAGGATAAATCAAGAAAGTCTACAAGTAATTGTTGCCAGAATGATAGACAGGGCAGTCAGGGAATGGAAACGAGAAGCTGCTGTTGGAAAGAAGGGCAAGGAATGGCTTCAACTGATATTTTCAATGAGAGAAATGTCCGTGGAACTGTGACGTGACAGTGTAAACATAACTGACTGCTTCAGAGCTTGCAACTTGAGGCACTGTTTTCAAGATAAAGCCACAGGTCCTAGTTTCCTTAAGGGGCTCAGAAGTGTTTCTCATTTGCCACAGAAGTAAAGGTATAGATTTGAGCTCACTATGCAAATTGCAATAAACCATTTAAGCAGTCATTTTCCCTCTTCCTATTTTTCAGGGTAGACTATCACAGAATCATAGAATATCCTGAGTTTGAAAGGACCCACAGGGATCATTGAAAGATGCCTGAGGACAGCTTACAAAATTCTTATCTCTGCTTTAATTCGAAACATTTGTGAATATCACCAGCAGATTGGCACTGTTGCGGAATATTGTATGCAATATCCATGGTATCAATAATATCCATAATTTCCACGTACACTTACAACAATAGACACTACAAGCTGCATGGCTGAATGGAAAATTGAAAGGTCACCTTGCTCTTGGCTATGCGGTGAAAGGTTCTGGTGGACAGCTCAGAATTCAAACTACAGTAAAAAAGAATGTGTTTTCCATGAAAATTCTCCTAGAAAAGCTCAACCATTCAGTAAAAATGTACAATGAGGGAAATGAAATGCGCTTTTGAAGTTAAATGAATAGTTATATGACAGAAAATTTTTTGTTTCATTCATTCAAGTCTATAAACATGCATAAAATTATAATGAATATGGAAAACACTGTCTTGTGATTCTGGATAAGCACTCAGAATGTCAGTTCCTATCCAGTTATCTGGATCATTTGGGCATGGAAAAGCTGGGTGGGGAATTGCATGAGATCAGGGAAGAAAAAAGGAAATCTCATGAGAATAGGGCTACAAGGACTGCTGCTTATGGTATTTTGGCAGTGTCTCAACCCAGAAGCACACAGCAAATGAAAAACAGCAATAACAAACTCCAGATACTGCTGGGAATTCACTGAACTGCCAAGAGCAGGGCAGTTTCTGAGACCCTACTCACAGATAGAGAGGGTTTGTGGCATGCCACCCTCCACTCAGCTGTTCGTATAATTGTGCAGGGATGGTGTTTACTGCTGACTCACGCTGGCAGACAGACCTTATTTACTCCAAGCATGGTACAAGAGGGTTTGGAGTGTGCTGTGGAACAGAGGAAACTTGCAGCTGCAACAGAGGAATGCCCCGGAGAAAGCTCCAAGAACCGTTAAGCTTGAGAAGAATAGCTGGACTCTGTCCTTACTGTGGCTATTGAAAAGACAGAAGCCAGTGAGGGGGTTTGACTCAACCTGTGGCACGGAGAGTCTGGTCAGAGAAGGGTGGGAGCTTCAGCTGCTTCCATTTTCCTAACCCATATCATTAATTTCTAACAGATTAATCATTTGCAAAAGTAGAGCGTGTTTGTGTGTTGTCTACTCTAACCTTTTGCATCATGCCAGCAATGATTTTATTGCTCTCCCTGTGACATATTCTCTTGTCATGTTGGAAAGGGAACTTTGAACACAAACATTCTCATGTGGTTTTTGTTTTACACTTCTCCTGCACTGAGTAGAAATTATTACAAGAACTATAGGACAAGGAAACTCAGAGTCTGAGGGTGTCTCCTGGCAATCTTGTAACCTTCCAGTTTGGTCTTCAGGCTCTGCTGTGGAGATAAGAATCCTTCACAGAAGGAGTTGCCATGTGCTTACATTGGGTCTTACTCTAGAATGGCAGAGGTTGGCACAGTCACAATAAGTTTCATGGAGCTACCAGGTTTACACCAGGTGTGGAGGCGCCCAGTGGGTTTTCGCGGAGTGCATTAAAAATACCCTTCCTAATAACAAGTTGAGATCATATGTTGGCATAGTCTCGAATGTAAAGGATCTAAAAGACCAAGCTGACTTGTTACCCCACGTTACAATGAATAATAGGACTCTCTATGTAGTGCACAGTGAGTAAACAAATATCCCCCCTCAAAAATACTGCCCCTCTGGCCCACTCAGGTGAGACCCACCTGCAGAGCTGCCTCCAGCCCTGGGGCCCAGCATAGGAATGACATGGAGATGCTAGAGAGAGTCCAGAGGACAGACACCAAGATGATCAGAGGGATGCAGCAGCTCTGCTGTGAGGAAAGACTGAGACAATTGGGATTGTTCAGCCTGGGGAAGAGAAGGACTCAGGGTGACCTAATTTTGGCCTGCCAGAAATGGAAGGGAGCCTGCACGAAAGATGGAGAGAGACTATTTACAAGGGCCTGGATAGACAGGACAAGGGGGAATGGCTTCACACTGACGGAGAGCAAGTTTAGGTGGGATATTAGGAAGGAATTCTTCCCTGTAAGGGTGGTGAGGCCTTGGCACAGGTTGCCCAGAGAAACTGTGGCTACCCCATCCCTGGACGTGTCCAAGGCCAGGTTGGATGGGGCTTGAAGCAACCTGGGATAGTGGAAGATGTCCCTGCCCATGGCAGGGGGTTAGAACTTGATGATCTTCAAAGTCCCTTTCAATCCAAACCACTCTGTGATTCCATGATTTTATGATCCAACCCCAGGCCAAATTAGCAAGACAGGGCCAGCAGCAGCAATGGAGAGGAAGCTTCCTACAGCATTCACCTAGAGTCCTTCCACCAAGTCCCATGAGCAAGTAGGAACAGCCAGGACTGGACACATGATGGGACTACAGTTTTAAGCAGAGCTGCTGGGGCAATGGGCAGGAGGAAGGTAGCTGGAGCCTTTTAGTGCCTTCAGGGCAGAGGTGCTTGGGTTACAACAGCAGACAAAACTTTATGTGAAACTGTGATAGAAACTGAAAGCAAGCCAGCAAAAATATGCTTCTAAAAATCTGTCTCTCCCCAAAATGGCAAGTTGTTCTGCTCCTAAGTTTGATGACAGATTCATAGTTTTGAATAACTTTAAAAAAATGGTTAATTTGAAAATTGTACATGCAGCTAAAACCACATCAGTCTTAGGCTATGCACCACATTCCCAAGTCATCAGCACATAAATGGCACAGAACAGCAGACAGGGACTGCACACATTTCATCTGACCTTCCAGTGTTTTGTACTTTCACAAATACAGCTTAATGGAACAGTCATTTGATGAAATTTTACTACCACATCTACTATTTAGATTTTAAAGGAAGTGCTTCTACTTCTTGTGAACAGTCATTACAGTTACTTCATATGACAGGACAATGGGCTGCAGCTTCAATATCACTACTTTTAGATGTACAGTAAGTTAATTTATTACTAAATAAAACTCGAGTGCTGTCTCATGGTACAATTATTGACTCTGAGAGTCATTTGGATTTGAATGAGAAAGAAAATCCTCCTGTCAGAGATACCTGAACAGAAGTAGCAAGCAATTTGACAAAGAAATACATTTTTGCTGACAAATCTACAGATTGAAATCATATCAGCTTCTAAATAGAATTTTTGGATAAAATAAGTAAGTTAACAAAAGCAGCCACTATTTAGGAAATGCAAGCCCCAGATTCATATTCTATTTTCAGGCAAGGACATAATGCCAGACTGCAATGTCAAGTTAGATCCCTCAAATTACAGGGGAGCAGGGAATCAACTAGGTCTCCTACAGCTTGTGTGAAATCATTCTCTCCAACAGACTATAAAGTCCTTCTCACAACTACAGTAATTTCTATGCTCATTTTGCTATCAGGTACTCAGTGGTTTTTCTTGTAAAAAAAAATTTAAAATGAAAATCAAAATAATTTCACTTTCTTCTGGTGAGAATCTAAATCAAATTCTTGGGCTCAGGACTAAAGGGGAGGCAGAATAGCTGAGGATGGCCCCTTTCTCTGGGAGGTGTCAGGGAGCAGCTCCCAGATTACTTTGCTGGGAGGGAGCAGTCAGGACTGATCCCCTTCCTGTGGGAGATTTATTTCATCTGTAACTCTAAGTGCCTGGACCCTGATTGCTCCAACTGAGGTATCTTCTTTTCAAAGTTAATTTTTAGACACTCAATTTGTGAAAGCCTGCCACCCCTTTCCCCGAATTGAAGCCCTCATGGACAAAATGATAAAACAGATTTTAATTTCCAAAGGGATTCAACCTTGCAGGCATTATACAGCTCTGCTGTGAATTGGAATCTCTCTTCTGCTATCAGCATATTGGTGTAGTGTGTGTGGGAAATGGCATTGCTGCTTCATTTATTTTAATGGATTAATTAATAAATTAACTGATTAGCAATTTTTCTAATGAGCTGTTGGAGCTGGTGCAATTTCAAACAAGATCTGATACTCAGCATTATTGTTTAGGAGACAGAGTATATTGGGTTGTAGAAACTGCTCTGTTGAGGACAGTAAGGGGGTATCTTCTGCCCTGTAGGCATCCAGCACCGGCTGGATGTACTGTGAGTACTCCAGAAGTACTCACAATCCACTGTGGCTGTTTCCAAAAGAACCTCTGACAAAGTTTTTGTGCTACTTCTGAGCCATCACATATCAAGCTGTGACTTTAATCATTCTGTTTCTCCTCAGGTGAGCTGGGTACATTTCCTTCAAACAACATCTGGAAATTTTCCCCCCCTCCATTGGAATAGTTCTGACCAAACAAATTCCATCTCAATTCAATAAAAAAGCCAATATACCAGCAATTTATGGGAAAAAAATGAAAACCGTAACAGTATTGGGTTTTATATTTTCTTACAGCAAATCACAGCAAAAAACCCATGGCAGGATTATTGGTGCATGGGTTGCCGCAGGTTTGTACTTCAGCCAGTAGTGTGTGGAATTCCTTCTGCTCATACATGGATATAATAATCCCTTTGACAGGACCAGAATGCATTTGAAATATTATGAACACATTGTGTCACTCTCCACCCATTGCATCTGAGGCTATGGCAGTCAAGATACCTGCCATGCACAAGGTTTTACAGTGGAATTGGCATTTGATCTGAATTCTTCTTCCTCCTGGAGCATTTCTTTACTCCCCTTAATTACTGTGCTTTTGTGCAGTCACACTTAATGAAAAAAAATTGGTTTTGTCTCTTAGGAATGCTTTGGAAATGTCAAGCACTTTGCTGGTATAAGGAAAGCCACTTTCCACCCAAGTTTACATTTATCCCTTTCAGTTTTTTTCCCCATGTTTCTTTGAAACTGCCATGTTTTGCTTAAAGCACTGATACAGCCTTGACATGATGACCAATACTTCTTTGCCCTCTTTTGTTGTCAGTTGCTACAGCTGGTTGAGTTTTGTGCTTCTACTGAATGCCTGGCCTAGAGTCCAAAGACTCACTGTTATTCCTCCCCTGAGTGGAACAGAGTTAATTACTAGTCCTGCAGAATAACAGGAAACCCACAGAATTTCATACAATAAGAAACCATAATAATTTTACCACCTGCGGAAGTTTTTTGAGCCACAGCCGTCCAAATTCAGGATTTCTGATGTAAGTCCACCAGGTATTCTGAGTTTTTATTTAATTAAAAACTGTAAAAGCTTTTACTCCACTGGCTCTGGGCATGAGAAAATCCAAATTACCCATGCTTTCAAAACACAGAAAGATCAAGTGAATTTCCGGTTGTCATGGAAGCAGATTGTTGTGCCAATAGCAGACCTCTGTAGCTGCAGATAATTAACCTTAATTACTCTGACGTACTGTTACCGAAAATATTTGGTTACCTATGATGCTTCCAGTGCTTAAGACTGGCAATTGTGCTCACTTTGGGCTATGTGGTTTGATAGCTAACCATATTTCACTAGCACACCTGACACAGAAATTTGATTGTGCAGCATGATAGCATTTGAGCAGCCATGCTCATGCTAACAATCCACTTTCCAACAGCCCTGCATCTGAACACACTGAGATCTACATGTTGAGGCAAATTATTCAGAGAAATAAAAAAAAAAAAAAAAAAAAGGAAAAAAGTGTTACTTTCATTTATTATTCTTGAGATATTTTGCCAACAAATTTATGCTGTGCATCACCTAATTCTTCTTCTTTACTAGCCTGGCAGGATGAGGAGGAAAACAAGTTTTCCAAGTTCCAAATACCAACATGAAAAGCCTGGCAATCAACCCTCTTTTTTACTTCAGTATGAAGAAAGTCAATTTTGCATTTAAAGAATAGTGGGATAGTGACAAAGGAACAACAAAATTCACACAGCTCCCAGCGAAGACCAGCAGCTTTCCTACAGCCATTCTGAAGATCTAATTCTAATTTCTTTTTTCCTTTTCCTCCTTTTATAGTACTCCATTTCAAAGGCTGGCACGTCAGTCTAAACCCGAAATTTTTATGGCTTCTGCAGAATTGAAACACAACTTTTATGTGAAATAAGCCAGTTTGGAAGAATAAAATTAGAACTACGTTTTTAGTACTTAATTTTCATTCTTTTTCTTGTGATGGGTGGGATTCAGTAACAGAGTTTAGGGTTCAGGTCACATTCCTGATACAGACTTAAGAAAAAAGATGGAGCAATTAATGATATTTGTGGGGTATTTTAGGTGCTTGGTCTCTGTTTTCCTCTGCTTTGTAAAGAGTTCCCAGCAGCAACTCAGGTTGTGCTGCATTCTCTAATTTGACCTGAAGTTATTATACTCCAGAGCACACTCACCTCTCCACCTGAGGGCCTTTAGTAAAACTTTTTGTCTTTTCTTCCAAAATAAGCAGTTCTGAGCCCCTCCTGGTGGGTGCCAAGACAACTTATTCCTTCTCATGGGCAGAATACAATTGTGAAACTTAGGATCCCAAAATACCGAAACTAACATACAACTACAATCATAATGAGAGGAGGATCAGCCTTGTCTTAGAGTCCTATCAATCTTTTCATGCATTTCAGCACCCTCCTCAGATAGTTCTTATGAATTTGTAAAGAATATGGTAAGACTCAGAAATGGATTAACTCAGGGCTTTCTTTTAAAATCTGCATTATTAATATGCTGTTGGGTTTATGATATTATGGTAAACCCTAGATAAAGGTTTCAAGTTCTGAAATCAAATCAGAATATGAGAAGAATATTAGAAAGGTTCTAATCTTTCTAGTCAAGGCTAGCAAAAGCCTCGTCTAGAGCAGGAAAGTTAACTGGCGCTCACTACTGGCATCAAAATGAATGCAGCTGACAGCTGGCTGCTGTTTAGATGAAAGTATTACGAATAAAACATATTTGCAATTCTGCTCTGGGATAAATATTAAAAATGTCTTGCCTTTCCCTCTGCTTGCTGTGAAATTATCTTCAGTGTTGGTTGTGATGTTATTTTCCAACCAAGGCAAAGTTCGAAAGGATAAATTCTAAATAATGGTGAAAAAAACCACCTCAATTAAAAAAAAAAAAAACAAAAAATCAAAAACCCAAACCACTTCTGTGGTTGCATCAAATATTTTATCCATCGCTCACATATTTCTGCCACAGAAACAAATAGGCTTAGAGTAGGAAGAACTGGCTGTTGAATTTGACCTTTATTTAGGACTTCAGCCTCCTGGTTCCCTAAATTCCCAATACTCTAATCCACAGCATGGTTTTTCAAAGTCTATTTCCAGTGATGATCTACAACACCATCTTATTTACAGAAAGAGGAAAAACTGAATAGTTTAAACTCTTAAGGCTGAGTTCTGAGATAAGGTAAGATCTTGTGGCATAAATTATTCTATAATACCACATCTTAAAGTAGACATCACTTTGAAATGAAAGACACCTACATCCCAGAATAACTGATATACCTTTAAAAGGGAATCATTGCTTGAAAGAAAAGCCCCCTAAGCTAGAATGGTTCAGAAATTGGATTTGATGCATACCAGAGAGTGTAGCATCTTTGGGACAAGAAACTTCTTGTTGTCTAATGTTGTACAGTAGAGGGCTGTTGTATACAGGGCTTTGGGATTGCCATAAAATAGTGTGGTAATTGAAATCTGAAGCAAGTAGTATGCAGATAAAATAAATTGTGTTGGGTAGGGCACTGCCCATTTTTATTTCTTTCACATGAGTATCCATATGGACATAATTTGCTGCCAGGACCACTCTCAATAAATTCTGAGGAATGTTAAGAGAGTATTCATAAGAAGCAAGATTGAATGAATTCAGAATAAATTCAGAATGAATTCAGAATGCTCATTCAGCACAGACCTACTTGAGACCAAACAATGCCATGTGATTCATGCATCCAACTGAAACTGGAAAACAAAAATTAAATTTCCATTTTTAACAGGGCGTGGTTACCTGAGACCTTTATAGATGTGGCTTTACAGTACAACCAAGCAACAGATGAATTGAAGAATATTGAAATTTCTCACGGATGTGCCACGAACATTAAGAGAGAGTAAATTAAGTGAATAGTGATTGTTCACAAAGGAATAATATAACACCTTATGGCAAGGCATTGATTCAGACAAAGAGGGGAACTGGAGGCTGAGAAAAAGGTAGAATCATGCAGATGGATGCAAAGAAAGTGGCTTCCAGCAGCCTTGTGTCTCATAGTTAAATTCCTTGGTAATTAAATGGGGAAGGGCTCATAACACACCCCTTCCTTCAGAAAGGCTTTTTCTAACCATTGTCAGGAAACTTGGTGCAAAATTCCCTTGGTTACAACTGCTGCTCCACATCTATTCTCAGCTCATGATTTGTTACCTGAATTAAAAGAGCACCTGTAATCGTAGAATCATAGAATCACAGAATGGCCCAGGTTGGAAGGAACCCTAAAGATCATCTCATTCCAATCCCCCTAGCTCCAAGCCTCATCCAGCCTGGCCTTGAACACTCCCAGGGATGGGGCAGCCACAGCTTCTCTGGGCAACCAGTGGATGAAAACATGCATTCACTTTTGAGGGTGGACTCAGACACACCACTGAAGAGTGCACAGAATAGGGGAAACCTGGATTAAATGATATTCCCCTCAGGGATGCTTTGGGCCCAGGCAGACTTCAGCTGCTTTCGGACACCTGGGAGCCTTGGGGTGTCCTGCATAGGGCCAGGAGCTGGACTCCATGATCCTGATGGGTCCCTTCCAACTCAGGATATTCTATTATTCTATGATTTTCTTGAATCAGTTCTTGTTTCTGCTGCCATACACCCATCCACAAACCCTCCATATGTTAGTTAAGTTTCTTTTTGAGAAGGATAACTCACTCTAAGAAAGAGCTGAATTAAGACATAAAAAATGTGTATTTCCAACATTTATGTATCTGAACTCTGAGCTGGCATCACCACAAGCCAGGGAATGAGATATTACTGCTCTTAGGAGAGACAGTGTTGATTTCTGTTGGGTATTTCTAAGCATTAATGTTCCAGGCTGGACAGTCTTTCACAGTTATTCATTAGGTTGGTTGCTTCTGGGAGGGCAGTTAATCCCTCCCTCACCTCTGTGTTCCCTCTCTTCCTCTTAGCCTCCCATAGAGCTGTCTCCAGCCAGCCAGGATGCTCTGCCTGGGTGTTACCACATGGAAACTTACAGAATTCATCCACAGACTTTCCTGTAAGCGTAGAGAAGAGGAGGCATGATGGAAAGATTGCAAGATTGCAGCTCTGGAGCAGTGTTGCTCATGGAGGTGATTAGAAGCATGTTTTCTACCACCTACAAGAGTCATGCCGGGTATCCTGTTGGACAGATTCCATTTTCCTTAATATGTCTTTCCATAACAAATTTATAAGGCCACCAGAGGCCTGCTAGCTAGAAACAAATCTCAAATCATTATGATGCTACAGCTATTTGCTCTTTATTATGGAAATAAATCAAAAGCAGGCTTTCAGTAAAAAAAATCCCCATGGCTGGAATAACCACTGCCGGGTCCCTGAAGATGCCAATGCCCCAATGTCTTTAGCATTTCAGTGTATATTTTGACCACTGGAGGCTCAGTTCTTCAACTAAGGATCAAAAACTTAGTTTTGGGTAAATTTCCCAACCTAGACAATGAGATTCTTGCTCTTAATGAAAAATTGTATTTTTTTAAGCTTTATATTGGTGTTCATATTTACTTTTAAAGAGCACAGTGGTGCTGGAACTGGGTTGTGTCATGTTTAAGAAAATAAAATTATGGGAACCTGATTGAAACAGAGCAAGAGACTCACATGAAGATGCTCACAATTATGTACCATAGGACAAGTGGCCCCAGGAGAGGGGAAGTTCAGCATAGCTGGAAGTGAGGGCTCTTCTGTTTTTCTGCTGTCTTGTCTGTGCTAAGGAAACACATTCCTTGATCAATCCCTAGCTCCTTATAGCCTATAGGGAGCACTTTGTGCCATTGCAAAGAGAGGAAAAATGGGAGGGCTTTTTTATTAGTCAGAAGAGTAAGTATAGTCAAAATTCCACATTGGAGCAGCTCTTGGGCCTCATATGCCACATTCAGGAATAGAAAGGCTTTCCTGTGGCATAGGTAGCTCCCTCTGAAGCACACCAGGTTTTAGCTACCTCTAGTACTGAATGCAGAGCTCCTCCCTTCAGAGGAATGTTAATAGTGCACTATGAGCTACAAACCATTTACTTGACTTTTATACGTTTTCAGGATGACTCTTTCAGTTTGAAGAGAAACCTCTGGGCCTCCACCAAGCCTTTACTAGTCTGCAGCAGTAAAGTTGAAACAATCATCTCCTCTTTTTCCCTTATTGTTTTGAAGTTTTTTTCCAGTCATTTTCCAGCAAGAGCCAGAAAGCTGCAATGTCAAGGGAACACTGGGCAAAAGTGGAAGAGACAAAAGCTAATTTATTTATGAGAGTCCCTGTGATATCCATGGGTGCAATACAGCAGAATCAAAAAAGAATATTTTCCACTTTAAACTCAAGAAATCTGAGTATGAAGGTGCTTACCAGAACCAAGTAAAAACACAGAAAATTGTGTGTAAGGTTATCAAAGCCCATTAACCTTTGCCTATCTTCAAATATTCTGCTTATAAACAAAATACTTTGGTAGCAAGGATTTACCACTTATATGGGATTTCAAGCCCCGCTGCGAAGCAATTACTTATATCTCAAATACCTCAACACATAAAGTACAGTTGTCCTTTGGAGCCACTCAGGAATTCCAGGTTCTTTACATACTTTCCACTATCCATGTGAAAAGTTCCAGTATCTGTATGAAATAAATAAAGAGGTTGTTGCTGTGGAGAAGTCTCAGTGACGAGTGACTAGAAGAGGATGGTTACCATGTATTTTACACCTGGCACCAAAAGAAAATATCTGATTATCTGCGTCATTGATGGCACACAACTGCCACAGTTAATGAGACAGGCAGGTTAATGTGCAAATGAGACAGGCAGGTTAATGTGCACCTTGCTGCACTTGCAGAAACAGGAGCCTGGTGAAGGGATTCTAAGGATACTGGATGGAACATCCAAAATGCTGAAACATAAACAAGAAAGGCCAGAGTTTGGACTATACAGGCAAACTTCCTTTCAATTCAGATTATTTCAGAGGGTTAGGAGCTTGTTAAAGTTTTTTATTATTTAGTATAGAATACGGATCACACTCAGTACTGAAAAAAATTGTGCCTTTCAAACCAATCTGCCAGACAGAAGCAGAATACTCAGCGTATCTGTACAGGCCACTTCTTTAATTATGAGGTAGTTTCCTTCTCTCCTTGCAGTGTCATGTCACTTCTCCAGTAATCCTAATTTTGCTGATCTTTTTTCAGAACACCAGATCATTTGTTAGGAAAAAAAAAAACCAGATAAAAGTCTATGCTACATTGAAGGATATTCAGTATCAACAGTGTGACTTTAAAGACGAAAACTGAGCAAGGTCAAAGAAGTATTTTCACTGTGTTGCAGAGCAATTGCCTGCACTAAAACCACGACATCCTCAGACTCAGTGCAGCTTGGATGGACCTTAACAAAAGTGGTGGCAAGCAGGAACTTGCAGTCAATGAGGACAGGGAGGTGAGCATTAAGTAGACAGTTCCTATAGCAGTTTACATTTTCTTGACATTCTGCCTGATTTTTTTCAGTTTTGTATAGGGTTTAGATTTGAAAAATTTATTATTGGAATTTGAAAGTTTTATTTATATTGCATATACTCCAAAACAATTTTCACATACTGTCCAGTTTATACTCTTTTGCCCTCATTTCCTAAACATTAATCCAAGTAGTTTATTTATGTGTAATTCTAATTTCTATTATAGTTTCTTTATTCTTGATTATTTAAATCCCATGACTTACAGAGAAACTTAATATTCTTAGACATTGCTATAAATTACTACTCTGTTAGTTGAGCTGAGTAAACTGAACATGTTCTGTGCAATAGATGTTGCATGGTTATTCATAATTTAACAGTAAGTGTAACTTAATGTGAAGAAGCCTCGAGGAAATAGATACACTTTCTTTCTGAGGGGTAAATAATTTCAATCTTGGGTCATTTTCTAGTCATGGTCCTGATTTAAACATGTAAACATTCTGATTGTGAGCAGCATCATAGCATTTGCTGTAAAGCTATTTTTTCCCTCCCTCTGAATTGTGTGACTATTATTGAGGTATCTTGGAATTATATAATTTAGGTATCTTGGAAATAAGGAAGAAGAGATGAGAAAAATATGGAAGCACAAAATACATTCTTTAATAAAAAGGAGCTAATAGTGAATGTAATATTAGATGCAAGGTAGATGCAAACACCACAACTGTTTGAGTTTGCTCTTCAGCAAATTTCCCAGAAGTGTGATTAGCAAATAAGCCAACTCCAGAAGAGAAAGCATGTTCCATACATGTAATTATAAAATTTACAGCTCTGTTCCTCAGATCTGATGAGGCTTTAATAGCTCTGCAACCAACACCTGAGAGACTGGAGCACTGCTGGTATTTACTCAGAATCTCATGGATTCCATTTGTGGTTTCCATCACTTCTCCGATCCCTTCATTTGACAGGGTAGAGAAATAAAACAGAAAAGATTGAAAGATCAAGTTAACTGAAAATATACAGTTTAATGCTGGAGTCCAACAAATTACTAGCCAAAGTTTCAGTCCCATTAAACAAACAAACAACTCAAAAAATTACAACATAAAAGAAACCAAAAATACTAAAGTTAAAATTGAAAAGGTTGGAATTGAATAGCTAGGTGATGCAGTTCACAGTATAATACTTTATTTATTGTGTTCATTAGTGGTAATAGTAGTATAAACAGTGGTAATATTTAGATTATGGGATAGAAAAAGGAGCTAACCAGAATGGGAACACCATTATTCAATATACTGTACAAACAGGGAAAGGCACAACAACATATGGCCTCATGCTCCTTACACTGCCCAACAAAAATTACTTGTATGCTTTGCTTTCATCTGAAAACATTGCTGCTGAATGCAAGTGGCTGATATGTGTTGGCTGTTCAGACTGAGGCATGGGTTTCCAAAGCTGTATAACTCTGAGCCCACTAAATGATGCATCCAGAATCTACATGTTTTCTCAGTACAATGTGTTGACAGAGCAATAAAACAGATTTTAAGCATAGAAATGGAGTGATTGTCTTGCTACGCTTTGCACATTAATTTTGCCTCTTAGGTGAAGAAATAGGTCCTTAGTGTTCATATGTTTGGCTTGTGGCTGAAGGTGATGACCTGGTGGTGACACAATGACCTGAAGGTGACACAATTGTACCAGAGTTTATGATGCACTTTAAGTCCTGCAGCCATGGGTGATTTTTTTTTTTGATTACTGCATTACTATTCCTGCTCACCTCCCCTGTTATTTAAAAGTATCAATACTAAAGGTCAAAGAACTAGAAGACAAGTAAAAGAATGCTAAAATATTTTTTCAATCTCATGATTCATAAGTCTATTCTGTGATTTTGGGAGGATGGAATTCTGATTTTTCAGGCATTTAGATTTAGCCATGCCAGAATGAGTGTCTGTTGCTATGTGGAATAACATGTTGGGATGGAACACTGCAGGCTGGAGCTTATGCTACTAAAATGCCACAGATGCCCAAAGAGGATCTGCAGCTCTTTATCAATGCCTAGAGTTGGCTAATTATGGGAAAGCAAGCAAGCATCTATGTGTGTGTAATTATAACGGTGCATGCTGAAGCAAGTAGGTGCATAGAGTATGAAAGTCAAAACCATTGGGCACCCAGATTCTCTTAAAAATGTGCCTGGAGGAACAGCAAAGGTAACGGACTAAATGCATGTGAAAAGACAACTTCATAATCTGGAAAGACAGGAAGGGTTTCTCCCTGCTACCCAGTGGCTTGCAATTACAGTCTCAGTGTCCTCCTGGATGGATCCTCCAGGTGTTCTTTGGAGAGTCTGATGCCATCTGTCTGGGGAGTTTGGTGCCGTCTCCCCACTGATTTATAGAGGACAAAAGGCTTGCCAAATACATCTGATGGGCAGCTTGAGTTCTGCTTCTCCCATTCATGCAGGTTTTTGTGTGGGGAGCCACACTGCCAGAGGACCAGGAGACTGAGTGTTCCAGAACTAGTGCTGTGTTTGAGTCTGATATGAACTATGGACTTTCCTGGTTAGTTTGATTATCTGGGAAGTAATGCTTACTAAAGCAGCTTCCTTCCAAAGAGGGCAGTTCAGCCCCTGTGTAGTTCTGGTACAGTTGCATGTATTCATAAGAATGTTTGAGACTCAACACCCTCTTAAAGCCTTTTTGGGGGCAGCAGAATGACATCACACCAAGGATTATCAATACAGCTATTAAACAAATGATCAATTTTGTGTGAACCAATTCAGTGTCCGTTCATTCAGGTTTCACTGTGACTGACGAATGACTTCACAGGGACCAGGTGGAACAACTGGAAGCTGTCAGCCTGCAAATATGACCAAAACCAGAAGGTTTTTTCAGTAAGATTTTTTGTTTTTCAAAAAAGCTAACAGGGTAGTTACATTGTTTTAATTTTATTCCAACGGTCGCTTAAAAAAAATAAATTACTTCCCAGTACTGGAAATCCAGACCTTTGAGAAATCAAAGTGAAATCACTTCAATCTAGTCCAAAACTAATTGGGTTGATTTTTTTTCACTTAAATCTATGCAGACCAAAAACGAGAAAAATCTCAGTTAATTAAAAAAAAAATAAGCTGCCTTTGAGATGTTGGTTAATTTCAGTTGTTACTGTGATAAACAGAGGTGTTATTTTGTTTCCATGTTCTGCATAAACCAAGTTCCCATGCCTATGGTTTATATTTATAATACCTCTGACTCATTTGCATTTTATATAAGATCAAATTCTAGCTTTTGTAACCAAAAAAAAAAAAAAAAAAAAAAGGAAAGAAATTAACTCTGAGCTTTTATAGGGGCTGTGAAGTTCCCAGGCAAAAAGTTTCCATGTTCCAACTAGCAACTATGCAATAATTGCTTGTCAATTAAAACAGAACAGTTTCTAGGGTAGAAGAACAACAAATAAGCAACCAAAGACATCAGAGATTATTAGCTGGTAAGATTTTTGACACAGATACTGCAGCCAAATTGTTGACATATCAAGACCTTTAATCCTTGTATAGATTATATTTGCTCCCTTTACTTCAGCAAAATAAAAGGCTCAGACTATGTGGCCAACTGAATAGATTACTTCTTCTTTTGCACTTTCTCTCTCACTCTACAAAAGATTATAGTTTGGGACAACTCTGGTGGGATTGACACCTATTTCTTCCAAGCAATGTTTTATTTTGAAGTGGGTGCTTAGAGAACTGAAGTCAACCCCTGAAGTGTTCAGTCTGGGATATCTGAGATGATCTCCTAGGAAATCAACTCTCATTCTACAACATCGGCATGTAGCCTCCAAATTTTAATTATACATTTGGAAACACACGGATTATTCCTGGAACTCTCCTTCTCAACCACCCTGCTCCCACTTTTTGTATAATTGCTCTTGAGAAACAGAATAATTTTTAAAATGACCCAATCCTTTGCTCCACTACCAGCCAATGCAGTCTGGCAGCAAGATGCATACTTCAAGTCAGAATTGTCCAAATGTGAAAAATGAGCTCAGAGGTGATTTTTTCAGTTGTTTGTATTAAAAAAAAAAAACCAAAAAAACCCAAAAAACTTGGCTATGAACCCAATGAATAAGTTCTTTAGAGTTTTTTTTCTAACATAATCATATTTATAGAGACAAAAGAGTCAGCTTTGCAAACATTCAGGGCTGTATAGCTGGATGTTCTTGCTCATAGAACACAGTGTAACCGGTCTCTTTCCTTGGCCACAGAGCCATGGAATGACACAAAGCAGACCTTCTTTTTACAACCTAGAGGGACAAGTTAATTATTTATACCTTTCCTTAATGGACCACCACCATGGCCTAGCTATGAGCCAAGCTGTGAAAACACCATTGATTCATATTAAACTCATGTTTAGACAGTGGAAGATGTAATTTTTAATAAGCCTTACCCTGCCTGTGTTTTTTATTTATTAATATCACTTTAGTAGACATAAGTCTATTGCTTGGAACTGCAGAAGCTGTGCTCTGTCTAAATTCAAGTGAAACACTGCCTCCACTATCAACATTTCTCAAACTCTTTTTTTTTTTAATATGAGAGTATTTCTGAGAAAATACAAAAAACAGTTGGTTATCATCTAAAAAAGGCTTCCGCTTTGGATTTATGACTTATTCAGAGCATGAAATGGTGCTGGCAAAGGCAGCCTGTAAGAGAAGGACAGGATGTGAAAAATCTCCCTTTCCTTACAAATGAACTTGTCTGTCTTCTGGCTGTGGAATGCTAACAATGGAAACAACTGGGGTGACTCTGGCCAGTTTTTAGACAGGGACAGATGAATGGAAGCAGCAAAGAATTTCCTTAGTGAGGAGGAATGAATTCATAGCTGTCAGAAACAGGGAATCTAAATTTGGAAATTGGAAGTATGACCTAAACACCTGTTTTCAAGCCCAAATCTCATTAAGAATGGAAGCTAGTGGGAAGTGATGCAATAAATAGGGAGAAATTCCCATTCACTGAAACACTTTCAAAGACAAGTCCAGGATGGGAAAACCATCTAAGTAAAACTTTGGCTTAGAGGAGGTCAAAGAACAAAAAATCTCCTTACCTTCACTACTGGAATATTGCCCCTCTTGGACAATTCTAGGACTATAAGAGCTGGAACAGGGCATGCTGAGTAAAACTTAGGCAAAAGCCTCAAAATTTCATTATAGTAAAAAGATATTAGCTTCATGACTTTAGCAGACCTACCTCAAAGGAATTTTAAATTAATTTGCCTTCCCTACACTAAAACCAACGCGTTGCAGCAGAGAATTCCCTGCCCTTCCTGCAGCTGGTGTGACAAAGCAAATATTAAAAGTGGGGTGTGTGCCATAAAGGCCTGGATGGCAGAGGCTACAGGGAGTCAGCTGCCTAATGGGTCTTGGATTTGGTTCACAGAAAGCCATTGGTTTATCCAGTGTAGCTGTGAATGAGTGCATCAGTCTGGTTAGTCAGAGTCATGACTGTTTTTGCACCACTTGTTTCTTTGTCCACCTTTCCCCCCACCCCAGTTGAATAAACTGCTTTTCTCTTGACCCACAATGTGTGTGTGTGATTTTCTCAACTTTTCCCCAATTCTCTCCCCCATCCTGCTTCGGAGGAGTGAGAGAGGCAGGGTGGGGGCTTAGCTGCCAGCTGGAGTCAACCTGTCCCAAAACACAAAGCTCCTAAAGGATTCTTTTAATGATATTATATGAATTGGATGTGTAAAACCTTGTTTATCTGGGCTTTTATTGATTTAAGGTAATGTTAGGCAATGAGTTAAATTTCACAGACCATAAGATGAGAAGTGCTTTAAGAGTACCTGGAGTAATTTCATCATACCTGATTCTGTATTTTTGATGATGTTTAGGAATCCATAGATGTCATTAATGGTGTTATCACTATGCACCTTGATGACTTCAGGGGCTGACTCATGAATGACAATAATCAGTTCAGAATCCTTTCTTCCATCCTAAGTTTGAAACAGTGACATTTCTGGTGCTGAGTTCAGCAAAGTTCTTTCAGTTTGAACATACATCTTGTTGAACCAAACAGCCAGGTCCCTCTCTTACCTACAGAGCTGACAAAGCAGGGCAACACTCATGCAATTCATCTCTTCTTTCAGTACATTTTGGTGATGACCTGAACGAAGACATTTTAAAGATGGTAGGACAACCCTATCCACCAGGTGGAAACAACTTCCTCACCTGAACTACTTGAACCAGATTAGAGGTGACCAGTTTCTTACCTCATGGCTGGTCTCACAACTTGTGTGATCCCAACCAGCCTTCACCCCTTTGATACTAGCAGCATCAACAACAATCTCACTTCTTTAAACCAGAATTAAAACTTTTATTTTTGTTTTTATTTGATTTTAAGAACAACAAAGTACACGTGCCAGCAGTGGATAAGACACGGGCCAAAGTCTACAGGCTTCTGGCACTGTGGTCCTGCTTCTTCCAGCTGAGGAGCAATAATTTGACACCTCTGAAGCAGCAGGACCTCATACCCTGACAACTGCAGCCTTGTTCTACAGCTCTAAGCCATTCAAACATATGACAAAAATCACAGTCAGCAACATCCATAGTGGATTTTTTTCCCACCTTAGCAGTTCTTTCTTTCCTCTGATGTGGGCTTGGGGATATACTCTGCGGTATCACTGTTAAGCTTTTCATTTATTTTTCCACGCTTACCTACACAGAATGAAACACTCCCTTTTAGACGCCAGTCCAAATTATTCAAGAATACTTTTGACAGCTGCCAAGTAATTTAGAATGATATCTTCTTAACACCTTCTCAAAACAGGCCTGACAACCCTGAAGAGTAAAGTTCCCTCACTTTTAACCATTCTGTAAATGCTGAATTTATCAAAGCTATCAATTTCATTGAAGCACCATTTTTTTTCTTCTTAGTTGGGTGAAGACACTACGTGTTTCTCTGGGCTAGAATGCACATTGCCATTTACAAATTATTATAGTTTTCCTCCACTTATAACCATGAAAATCCACAGTTTGGCTGACAAGACCTGAACACAATGTGCAGTGTTTTAAAGAATATATGTGTTTTCAGATGATGTCCCATTGAAACACTTGATGGGTTCCACAAGAAACATGCAAGGCATTGAACTGATTAAACTACAGTCTTGTTTTCAAGGGCTTGATTGCACCACTTTTACATTTACAGTACAAAATCACCTAGTTAGTTTAATTTGCCTTCCTATCTGGGTTACCCCTCACTTTTCTTGCATCAATCCAGAGCAATCTACTAAAAAATAAGATGGGATGCTGGTCGACTCCTTTTGCAACTCTAAGTGGCCTATGTGTAGAGCAGGAAAAACCTGGCATGTGTTCAGAATGAAGGCTGTCACAGAGGGCGGCTCACTATCAATAAATATTAATAAAACATATACCTTCAAATGGAGCCCTCACAAGGATCCCATACGAGGGCATAAAGCCAGGAATGCTTTTAGGTATGTGGTCTTCTTTTAGTGCATGTGGCCATGAGCAGAAACCCTTGGGGACATGAGTATTTGGTTCAGGAAACAACCCCAAATTGGAAAAAAAAAAGCTGCGTCACTTACCTAAAACAATATGCCCCTGTGAAATACATGGATATATAATACCTAGGCAGCATAAACCATGTGTTCATCATTATGGATAAATACATCTCTCAGCACTAGACATTTTAGAAAGTAGATTAAAAAAGAAAGCCCCAAGCAGTGTTAAGAAAAAAAAAGCTAAAATAAAACAAAACAAAAAAAAGCAGGAAGGACCTGTCACTGCTGCAGCAATTAACCCTTCTACCCCATCCCTCAGTCCTAAGCCCCTGATGACTATAAGTCCAAGAAGTAAGAACATGAAATTATACATATATATATATATATACATATATATACACATTTATGGTAATGAGGAGCAGGGCTAGGAAGGCTTAGGTTTTCATTTTTGGCAAAGACATTCCTTATTGAGCTGATCTCTTCCCTGAAGGAAGCTGAGAGTTGATGTGGAGGTGTTAGAAGAGTGAGATGGTAGCTTGCACTTCGGGCCAGGTCTTGAGAGCCACCCTATTCTGTAACAGGAACACAAGATTTCACTATTGCCAAGGGTGTTACTACCAGAAATGCACCCAAATTGAGCAGCACTCCCAGGCCACCCATAATGACAGCTCCAGAAAGAGCAGAGACAGGAAAATTTGACTACTGCATTTGAACAGATGGGACAGATCACTGGTGTCTGCTGGTGGCCTGACCCCCTTCTCTGTTCCCTAGGGAGTGGAGCTGTTGGAAATCACTTTTCAAGCACTCATTGTGGCACAGGGATCTCCTAAAGAGCTCCGCAGTAGCTGGAATTGGCTGGCACTTGACGTTCAGGGAACAGATGAGGCAAGTAAGGCAAGGCCTAGGGTCAGCCATTCCAGGAGTGACATGGCCCCTCTTCATTCGGTCCCCAAGCACCATTTCAGCACAGCACTTGTAGGCATAGTGTGGTCAGATGTTTTAAAGCCACACAGAGATCCTGGATATCAGCAAGTTGGGATTTGCCTCCCTTTCTCATCACACCCAAAAGACAAAGTTGTAATACCGAATTACATTGCTCCTCTCACTCAAGAATCCGGATAGCCAGACCGAAGAAGCTCCTCACCATCCTAGGCTCCCAGGAACATTTCCTGCTTTTCCACTAATTATTGAAGTGACAAAATCCAATCCAGTCCTTTTGTTCTTTCATTGTGCCAAATATTTTTTGTTTCTTTTATTTTCAGACTGCAAATATGAAATCTCGAGAACACACTCTTTAGAAAAACACTTTTGTTGTTGTTGTTGCCTTTGGGCAATGTAGCTCACTCTTCCTACCTATAGACACCTGTCCTGATTTCAGTAATAGTAAGAATAAATTTTTTTTTTTTTTTACATACATTCTTCTTTCTATAGAGGTGATCTCTCACTACTGCCACACATACACGCCAAAACCTGACACAAGGTGGTAGTGGAGAGAAGGGAAAGAGGAGGGCGAAAGTATTTAGAGGTGTTGAAGAGATCAAATATTTTACATGTTTTCTGTGTGGAAAGCTCACAGCAGACTGGGAATTAAGAATCCAGCAATATGAACATGATATATGCCTTTTAAATTAATGTGAAAATCTTGAAAAGTTTGAACCAGAAAAAAATGCATTGATTAAGAAATAGACTGGGAGTCAATGTACTGGACATTCCCAAGAAGTGACTTTGGCATAGGATGAGAAGCATGATCACAGAGAACTAGAAAATGAAATTTAAATGTTTACAGTTGCAACTGGAGTAAGAACTTCATGATCCTAATGTTGGAAGCCCTTTGGTAAAAGAGCATGAAGAGAAAAAGAGGGAGAGGGGGAAAGGATATGCCACACCCAGCAGAAGAAAGGAAGAATCTCATCAGTGTTTTGAGCAGCTCTCCCAAACTAGTCAGCACCTTGGAACAGCTACATATCTAAAACTGTGACATGTCAAAGCGTATCATCTGCACAGAAATCCAGGTGAATCTGTGTGAAAGAGGAACCTTCTGTATTTATGTAACCGGAGAAGGAATTAGAGAGTAGGGGTACCTGAAACTGATGGTACATTTCATAGGCTTCTAAAAAAAATATCTGATAAGGATTCGCATAATAGAACTATAGAATCATTATGATTGGAAAAGTCCTCCAAGTCCTCAAGTCCAACCTGTGACTGAACATCACTTTGTCAACTAAACCATGGCCCTGAGGTGCCATACCCAGTTACTTCTTGAACGTTTCCAAGGATGGTGACTCCACCATCTCCCTGGGCATCCCGTTCATCCTGTGCAAGCATTGATCAGAGCTCCTCCACCAAGGAACAGACAAAGCTGAAATAACGTTCGGACTTTCTATCCTTTTATTTTCAATGCTGTCATAGAAGGATGAAAGTAGGGAACTTTGCACTGGGAGTAGGATACTATGAAGTTAATCATAATTTTTGGGTTCATGTGATGATTAATTTTCTGGCTTGAGATAGGTCCCAAGAAAACTCTATCATTTGCTTAAACCAGCTATTTCTGAGCAGAACTGCTGAGCAGATGCTACCAGAAATGCTTCTGATACGGCTGTAATCTAGCTGTAACTACTTAGCTTGAGAACAGCTCCTGATGTAGTCCTGGCATGCCAGAGCCTGCATGAGCTATCAGCAGATTCTTTAAACAAAATGGGGTTTGTTTGCTTTTCAATTTTTTTCCCCTGACTGCACTACAATCCTGGACCTTGCAGGTGTCCTGGTAGCAGTGTGCAGGTCACTATAGGTGATCAAAGTGCAACTACAACCATGCCTTAAGTGAATGTTGTTGTTGGTCCCTTAGATGATCACATCTTTGGATATGACTGAAATATGTCATTTACATTGAGATACACTGTAAACATATAGATACATAAATATGTCTCTAGTGGCTGTGGACTCAGTACTGCTTTCCATGCTAAATCCTTAGCACAGCCATTAGTACAGACATTCTCTAGTAGCCAGATGAACTTAAAAACTTGGATTCCCTGGAAAGGAAGATGTAACATTATTGTGTAGACAATGCTCATGGACATGGTATTTTGCTTGAGACTGAATGTAATTCATGCAGGAACAGTCCTCAGATGCAGAATCTGACTGGCATCAAGAAACTTCACTAGTTTGCCACAGCCCTGTGCAAAATAGGCAAAAATATGCTGATTAAACACTTCATGATCTGAACTGTTCTAAGCAGATGAATACATTTAATAAATTATTTGATTCATGGGGTTGGCATCCAAAAGAAACATTTAAAATGGTTAATGGAACTGTTTTCTACTTCTGGATAAAAACTACTGAAAGGGCTGGCTCTGAAATATATAAGTTTGGTTTGTATTAATGTTTCAAGGTTGAATTCTTATCCCAAACTTTTTGGATATTTTTAGGCAGTGGATTGTATGTGAATGAGTTTTCCCACGTGGTTTGTAGGCCTTACGCTTGGCAGTGTTGGAATTACCACAGGAAGAGCTTTTCTCATGGCATTTTGGCTTCCGGTCACAAGTGTAGCCTGGAAGTCAAGAGGCGTGGGAAATGAAAAGGAGAGGGGAAACAGTTCACCAGAATTCTGTGAAAAAGCTTTGGATTCACTGGAAATTATGGGAAGGTCAGCCCTTATTGTATCCAGATCCATTCTCCCATGCCTAATAAATTACAGGATTAGGCCAAACAAGTTCAACATATAAAGAGGCACTAAAATGTCTCAGGTCTTTCAGTTTGCCAGCTGAGGGTTTTTCACCCACTCTGTAGCCTCTGGGCCAGCTGAGATAAATGGTTAACACCCCAGTTAACAGAATCCTTATTTCTTCTCCTGGGAGACCATCTCAGAATTAATAGTTTGTAGTGCCTCAAAATGAATTTTTTCCTGGTATTTAGCAATATTGGTTAATTTCATTATTTTTCAATCGAGTTACTCCTCTGAACTCCTTTGGGTTTTATGGATTTAGCTTGTTACATTTGTTCAAAGTAGGAGAACATGTTGACATTTTTACAAAATGCATAAAATGCTCATTAACAAAATGGCATAAAATCAATGTATGATATGCCATAGACTACACAGAGAATCTGAGACAAATCAGGCAACAGAACCCAGTTGCCCAGGTTTTGGACAAGTATTTTAACTCCAAGTTTATGCATGTGTGGTTGGAAGATCCAATTTGGTACAAACAATTGTTCAAAACCACATCTGATTCAGAAATCATCAACCCTGCCTCACTCACATCATCCCCTAATCAGATGCAATTCCCTTGGGAGTATACACTTCAATTTTATACATTTTCCTAAGAGATGATTTGCTTCAACCTTAGTGCTGATTCTCTTGTTTTTGTTTTTGTTTTTTTTTTTTTTTTTCAAATATTACCACAGAACAGCTTTTCCAGTAGAGCTCAGGTCATTCTGGGTCTTGCCTTTATGATCCCCACCTCTGCCTTTTATTGAGAATGAAAACAACCTCATGCTAGAAAGATAGAAATAGAGGTAGTTTACCCTTCAAGTTCAATGGAAACTTGAAATAAGAAGTGTGGAAACTTCAGTTGCAAATCCAGATCCCTTGGTAAGCTTGAGTTTTCTGTCTGAAGTAGAAGACCTTATTGAAGGAAATTTGTAAGTCATCTGTTCATCAGCACTCCATGGTATGGTTCTGCTTGTTTCAATAAAATCAATCACCTGAAGAAGCAAGATATCAGTTTTTGCATGGACTTACTTTGAGAGAGGTCGATTTTAGGTTTGGAAAAGCACAGATCTGATTTAGATTCATGTTTATTGCCAAAAATATGTAATCCTAAAGTCCAGCAAAGAACAGTTGATTTCACCTTCAAGCACTATCACCAATTTCAATCTGTAGAGGGTAAAGTTTTATTAGTAGCTGAAAAAGTAAGTGATAGAAACAGTATTTGTCTCTTCTGAAAAAAAGAATATTGCATATTATGGTAGGGAGAGCTAACTGATATGCAACCTTCAAACATAAAAATGGTTAAAATATAGTGAGTCCACCTAATATATGAGTTAAAAGAGTGTGACAACTAAAGGAGCATTTCAGTAGACCAGATTTTGGGCTGTATCCAAGCATTTCTGCTCAGCATAACGAGCTAATGAGATCCTGTTCAGCCCTGTCCTCTCCACAGGAGAGACAGCATCTTTCTATTACAACCCCAAGCTGTTAACTTCAGCAGAAGTTCCTGACTGTGAGATTCATTGGCCCAGAGGAAAGGGAAGTGGTGATACAGTTATGCAATGACAATTCTCCTTGGGAAAACTTTGGTTCTTTTGATTCCGACTACTTAGTATTTGTCTGTCTCTTGGACAAAGCATCTATCTTGCAACTACCATCTTTTAAGGAAGATTTTCAGGGCGATGGGATATTGCTCACAGGATACAGGTGAGATAAGTGCGTCTTCTCTGTTGGGTAGAAAGTGGGAGACGGAGGGCTTCTCTATGCTTTGTTTCAGTCTCAAGTCCCGTGGCAGTTGGAACTATTGGTGTGTGGGAAACCAGATTTTCATCTTTAATCTTTGACTTGGAATTGACAGTCTGGGAGAGACATCCTTTTAAACTGTTTTCCTATAAATCAAATATTTGTATATGGAAATAGCATTTGATTAGAAACTGTCTACTTTCCTTCAGCAGACATATGGCCTCTGGTTTCACAGCATCTGTCTTAATGTGTTTATCTTCAGAGACATCCAGAAAGTTTTACCACAGAAAAGTGATATACAGAGATTAAATAACTCTCCCAAAGTCATATAGGAAGTCTGTGGCAGAGCAAAGAAATGAATCCACACCTCCTGAAGCCTTGGCTACTATCTTAGCCACTTTTTTTTTCCCCCTGCAAAACAAATCTTATGTTAGAATTTAAATTTCTGGGTGTACCTCAAGTCTCATTGGGAGTCCGGCTCCATACATTTAGTAGGGTCACTGTGAATTTTATCCAAAGTTCTTCTGACTCAGAAAGTGGAAAAATAAAGTAGGTCTTTTATGTAACTGTGTCAAGAGGCAACTTAGACAGCAGCCAAGCCTTTCAAGGAAAGTGGATTTCCCTTGTGTGTTCTGGCTTATAAATCCTGTCTTTTTTTATTTTAGGAATATAATTGTTGCACCTTCCAAAACAACACACAAGAAGCCAACTGCAACAGTCAGTGTCTTGTGTGCCTGTAATGGTCTTGGCCAATGCAAGGAAAGAGGAGTTGGTATAAAATTAATGAAAAGGAAAGACAGAAAAACCAAAGCAAATGGGTTTAATCACTACAAATAACTCACTTTTGGCAAGACACCAGTTGGGTGTACATAAATGAGTCACTTTTTCTGTGATCACTCTAATCGAAGGGGCGAACTGGACCCTTCTTGATGCTGATTCAGTCCTCCTGAGATAGGTTTCTAAATTAAGTGTTAAATTTTCTATCGGCTCCTGTCTCCCTTCACTGACTGTAGAGGACTTTACAGTGGATACATGACTTGGACACAAGAGAAAACCCAAACATGATTTCTGTTATGTAGATGCCAGTTGCAAAGCCTTTCCTAAGTTGTAGGTAAAGCGATTAAGACATCTTTGTATTTCTTTGTTCTGATTTTCTCCAGTCACAAGTTCATCTGTAGACATTTTCTAAGGTTGGGAAAAATAAAATTAAATAAAAAGAGGGTGAAGGAGTGTCAAAAACTTTAAATTACTCAGAGGACATTTTCTCATACATATATGTCACTTCTTGACTACACGTACACTTAAAATTCCTCATGAAAGTAAAATCTCTTTAATCACTGTTATATTTCTTCTTCAGTCAGTTAATGAAGGAAAGTGAAAAATATCAAGCAAAATTAGAATTTTCCCTGAATAGACACTGTTTTAGAATCTTTCACTTCTCCAGAAAATCCTGTCACTTATCAATTGAAACTCAGAAGAGTTATTGATCCTTTTACCAGGGCAGCAGTGACCAACTCCTGCTGCCTAATGCAAAGAGGTTCTTTTAGGGAAATGAAAAGAAGTAGCTGCCTCTAATTTTCTTTCACTTTCCAGGTTGGCTTTCACCCAACATCATCTTTTTTAGGGTATCCATTTAGGGCATTTTTCACTTTAGACTCTCTCTTCAGCCATGTGATTAGAGAAGAAATATCTTACCATTTATACTGCCTAATGTCTACCACAACACTACCTGGATATTTCTGAGTTTCAGTAAATAATATTTACCTGCATATTATTAATTAATTACTTTAATTTCTAGGAAATAAGGGAAAAAAATCATACTTTTTCCATAATGTTTGTGTCACTGTAGAATAATCACATAGTTCTTTAGTATTAGTTGTTTAAAAACCCTATTTTCCTGTGAAGCCCTTTCTGACTCTTTGTCTTCATTGTTTATATTTTGGGGGCTTCTTAACTGTTCTGCTGGTGGAGGTTCTTGCACCTGAGCAGCACTGGGAACCACTGGGCTACCCACACCGCCTCTGATGAGCTCACCAGTCAAGCTGTTGACTCCAAAACATCCTCCAGCCTCAGGATTCCCTTCTGGCAGCACAAGAGCTGACCTCACGTCGTTGGGCAAAGACAAAACAGGAACCCAGCTTAAAATAGGAGATGATGACATATAGATTGTCTGGATTTTATTTTTAACTAGGTCAGCCTTGTGCCAGTGAAAGTGATGGCTGAGATGTCCATTTAGAGTAATAAAGTGATTTGGGCTTGCTAGTGAGGATCATCTCACTCTACGCTGTGCCAGGGTAGCCCAGTCCAGAGCTACTTCCAAGCCTGACCTCCCATTCTTTCTCTTAATATCCCTCCATAGGTTACTCTGGCCTTATCTCCTATGGCCCTTGCAGGGTGACTCAGTCCCAGCTCATCTCCTCTGTTTGCTCTTTCTGTCCTGTCTGTCTCCCAAATCCCATCTTTCCCCTCCTGCTAATACATCATAGCACTCTGACACAACTGTATGAAGGCACTTCCTTTTTCACTGCAGGCTCTTTTGGAGTAAATAATTCCCAGTTATTTGGTCTGCAGCCCTGTGGGTCACCTGGAGATGAAACTGAAACATTCTAATCCTGAATGGGAGATTATAAAATCCGGTGAAGAAAAAGCAAATGTGTACACTACATAGAGTGCACCTGGTTTTCTTCATTTGGAAAGCAACAGGCTTGTGCTCTTTCCCAGTGAAAATACCATAAGTATAATTTCTTTAGACAACAGTCACTAAACTGTGTTGACTGAAGCAAACCACAGGTTTTACTTGTAGGAATAGATAATTTACACCAAAGAATATTTAAATTATTGTCCAAGATCCCAGAAGCATAATTAACCTTGATTTTTAAGAGACACTAGGACACCAAGAAACTCTAGAGGTTTGATAAGAAACAACCACTGATAACAGTCAAAAATTCCATTGGGACAGGACAAAATGAGCCTGACACTGATCTTAGCAAAATCATAGAGTGGCTGCTATGTGACACTATCCAGAAAGAATGAAGAAATTGTAGCATCAAGATGAAAGATATGCTGCCACAAAAAGCTTGTGATTGTTTTCTGGTTATTTCCTTTCTTCTCAAAATTACAGGGTTAAAGGTTAGAGATAGTTGTGAAGACATAATGCTTTTAACACTCCATAAAGTATTTGATGTAGTCCTGTGTGACTTGTTTTTACATCTGAAAAATGAATAAACAACACTAGCAAAAGTGAACATCAGTGTAGCTCATGCAAATATATCAAAGGTTCACAGATTACAGAAGTTTTTGTAAAAAATTGGATCTTCATCCACTACTGCTAATACTGGTATCCCATGGACTCCTTTTCCTGGCTGACTGCTACTCAGTGTTTTTATCAGAGATCTCAAAGATTATTAGCAAAATAAAAGTGCATTAACAGATATTGGAACTGCAAGTCATACCAGATTAACGTGGATACAAATTAACACAGGCCATAGAGTGAAGTGGGTTTACTAAAACAGGTGCCTTTCAAACCCTGTGAACAAAGAGTGGAGATCTTGCCTTTAAAATAGGCAATTGAATGCTGCAAATTATTGGCAGTGATAAACATGAGGATTCTGACAAATGGTTATTTTTGAGTTCCAGTGATGAGACTGTCTTTATTGATATAATTTTTGGTTACAAAAAGAAGAGATAATTGAGTAGAAAAATAAAAGAAATATTAGTCCTCTGTCTGGCACCAGGGAGAGCTTTTTGGGAGTCATCTATTCAGTTGGATGTCTACCCTGACAAAAGAATGTAGAAAATCTGGAAAGTGTTTAGAAAGAGCTATGACAATGACCTGAGATTGCAAATAGTGGTTTAGAAATACCACAGCCTTAAAGTAATTTCATGTAATAGATAGCTTTCTAATTCATCAGGACAGGATGTAAACAAGACTCAGTGACTAGAAGCTGTAGTTAGATGTAATCCAGACTAGGAGATTGCCTTTTTAACAGGGTGACAAATCAGCCACTGGGGTTATGGTGCTTTGTCTCAGGTAAGATCTTGAAATCCAACCCAGGCCTGGACACATGGGATCAGTCAGCTTGAGCTCTGGGCTTGAAGCAGCAGTTTGTGGGTAAGATTCTGCAGCCTGTACTATGTAATAGTCAGTATAGTTTATAATTTTCCTGTGCATCTTTTGAAAAGCCTGAAAAACTCTGTTTAGCTGTTGTGGAAAACTGGACGAGAATTCTTATGTCTTCAGAAGAGATGTGGCCATCCACTGAAGTGCAGTCTGTAGAACCAGAGAAGTGGAAGACTTCTATGAGGAATGTGCCCCACTGGATTGTTTAAACTCACTACATCTGTGGCAGACCTGAATGAGGTTTTAATATACACTAAAATGATTCCGTAGGCAGTTATATACTGTGAAGCCAAAACATTTCCTTTCCTCCCCCTTTCCCTCCTCCCAAGCCCTAAGGCTTTTCATTCACAGTAGAGAAATGGAGCCAGTAAATCTATACTGTTCTATAAACAGGGCAGCACAATGTGTGTTAAAATTCTGGGCAATTCCTTGTAATCGTACATACTTAAGTAAAATTTACATGATCATTACTGGCTGCTCTTGGGCAATGGCTCTTTGTCAGCCTATAGTGATTAGCACATCAGTGCTGCCAGGACAAAATTCTGTCAGCACCACAAGAAGCAATTTCATCAGGTTTCTTTTTACCCAGGCTTGCGGCTCATACTGGCCCTGCAGCCTTCTCGACTTTTTCTTTTTTCTTTTCCCTAGCCATGCAGTCTGACTCTTCAGATGGAAATTAAAACAATTTCAAGAATGAGGAGTTCTATCCTGTTTCTAAAAATAGCCTGATCATCAGCAGGGGATGTGATTCCTTAGCCATGTGCAACAAAGATGACCTCTTTGTCAGGTCTAGCCTGCAGCAGGAGGTGTCTGCTCCTGGTCTACTTTTACATTGGTTCAAAAATAAACAGGCAGTTCCTCTGGCTGGCCTCCCTCTCCAAAGGCGGGCAAGGAACATTCTGTACAAGGAAGCACTCACAATCATTCGAGGGGCCAACTCTAATGAAGTTAATTGATGCATCAAGGACGTGTGTTAAGCATTAATGCTCTGCTAACATGTCCATGGGTTGCACAGCTACACATTATATTAGTGCACAGTAAACACAGGACCATACATTTAGGATATCCTACGGACGTGAGTTGAAAGAGAATGCATTTATTTTTGCAAAATGGAGTCTTTGTGCTCAGATCTGAAACTTATGTAACATGCCAGGGACACCAGAATATATCACTTTTCTAAAAACAGTTGAGTAAACCAGAAATGTGTACGATATTTTACAGAAAAAAAAAATCCCAATTAAAAAAAAAAAGTTCACTTGAGTCCTACATGAATTACATCTTTTAGAAAAACAAAACAGGGAAGGGAAAATTTTAAAGTTAAAGCAACATGAAAGCCATTGCAATGCGAGCATGATGGAAAATTAACCCCTCTTTAACAATCTTTAGTATCCAGGAAAGAGAAAACTACATTACAGTGCAGGCATGTTGAGGGCGCAAAATCTGAAATGAAGAACGGGGGGTTCAGTGCCCTGTTCCAGCAATGTAGAAGCCTTAGTTGGAACAAAAGAAGAAAGTACATTAAAATATATTTTCTTTGTGAGAGAGATGGTCAGTAATGTTAGAACAAGAACCTGGATGGGTATATTTGCCCTTGTAACAGCACGTACACCCAGAAAAAGAGCGGAATGCCAATACTCCACTATACACACTCCACTCTGTCCCAGCTCTACCACTGTGGTGGGATTAATGCATTCAGACACTTGGAATGACACTGCTGATAATGTCGGCTGTAGAGCCATCATTTGGGTTTAGGAGGGAAACATCTGATCACAGTGCCGTGTCTCTCTGTCATGGCCTTCCCCAGTCACATTATCACCAATGTACTGTGCCAGGGCCTCTGTAACACCAGAGAAGAGACAAAGTAGCTCCAGACACAGGGTAGAATCTAAAGTCAGGGAGGTATTTAACACCTTACAGCCATTAGCTCCGTTAAAGTGAGTGGTAACACTAAAAACGTGTTATTCCTGTTGCTGGCTTGTGTGATTAAAACTCATCTCCACACAAACAAAAGGGCACAAAAAGGCAGGAAAAGGAACCCAGGGAATCCCTTGATATGGAGACTCTCCCAGGAGACCTCAACCCATCAGTGGCTCATCTGCACACACAGGGAGGAGCAAAGTGGGGGCACCCCAAACACCTACTCAGAGAAATGAACCCTCACCCTGGCCCCTCCAAGGGCAGCCCCAGGGGACTGCCAGCCCCATCATCCACCAGTGACACCCAGAAGGATGAGATATCCAGAACATCTCTTCAGGCCACCTCCCAGACTGAGGGGTCACAGCCTGGGGGAATGGGGCACTTTGCAGGATGATGCAGGGGAAGAGCATCTTGAGTTTGTACAAAAGTTTGTACTATGGAGTGTTTCATGGAGGAAGCAAAAGCAAAAGCAGGGGAAGGGAGTTATCAAGGTGGTTAGGGAAGGAGGAAGGGTGGAAATTAGGGAGAAAGGGGACAAAAGGAGCTGATGTAAACTGTTTCTTGTCAATACACTTGCCCAGTCATGCTCTCTGCCTGGCCATTCCAGTCTGTCCTGCCTTCCCAATACACACTGCTCCTGTGGGCATGTGTGTGTATGGAGTTCACAGGGGCAACCAGTGGCAGGAGACCATGGGCCCAGGTCAGAGGCAATGCTTGGTGCTTCTTATGATGAGAACCAAGTTCCACTTTCCCTGTGAGGAACAGGTTATCTTTCCTCTAGCAGTGTTAAAACCTAATTAAAATAATTGCAGGACTTAATTTTCCAAAGTAATGATTGAATAAAGAACTTGAACACGGACTTTAACAGAAGAGATGTGGAGAAGTACCCAGAAGAGTGTGACTATAGGTACATTTTTCTGTTGGATCTTGCTAACTATATTTTTGTAAAAAAAAAAAAACCTCCAAACAACCAGATTCTGGGCCACTGGGCCCTTCACATGAAAAGCATTTAGCAGTAAATGTTGGTGCCATCAGTCAGATATTTGTACAGAGAGTGGTAGAGTGAGTGTGAACTTAGGTCTGCTGTTTAAATTCTCCACACTGTGGTTTTCCCATTTGTAAAGAGGAGAGGTTACAGCCCTTCCTTAACTCACAGGAATTTTGTTTGAACCTAAAAGATGGTATGGTGTGGTGCTAAAAGCTATGCCACCGAGAATGACACAAGTGGGTATGTGAAATGGCAGTCTACATAGAAAAGCAAAATCTTTTCTAGGGAACTTTGTAGAGGGAGGTGCTTGAACAAGTTGAACAGATAGAAAACTAGGTTCTCATTGCTGATTGTTATTTCATACAGTTTCTAATTAATTTTTCTCCGCTTAAGGCTTCTATTTATCTCCATGTTTCCCGTTTTCTCTTTCCCATTTTTTCTGGCACTGAAGCAAACATTAGGCATTTGAGCCAGAGAATCCCAGATCTAAACTGTTTCAAAGAGTGTAAGATGGGGGATGAAAACAGAGTTTTGGCTCCTAAAATGTAAGGTCATCTGGGGATTCAAATTCCACTGAGTTTGGGATTGTGTGATTGTGAGATTCCAGTTCAAGCCCATCTCTCCAGTCATAAGGTGGAATTCATGACATTAAAATTCCTTCCACAGCACGAAAGGGATGTCATCATAAACACTACATTATGACTTCCCTACAGGTTGCTGCAGAAGAGGAAACTAACCCAGGAACAGCAGAGACATTTAAAAAACATCATGACCTTTGAGTAACAGAAAACATGGGAAAATCTAAGTCTTAAAGAAACTAATTTGATTCTGGTTTGGCACTCTGTGCAAATCCCTGCATAAAGAGAAGTTTAGGCCAGGGATTTCTACTCTGCTGCCTCTTTAACTGCAGGCACAATTTTGCATATAAATATTCTAAATCTGAGGTCTTCATACATCCTAAACCAAGCATTGATGCTTCTGAAGTGTAGCAATTAATTATTAGAGTCTAATTGTGAGAAAGGCAACCACAATAACACTCCAGCTCTGAATCTGGACATGGAAAAAATAACAAAGCAGAAACAAAAACAAAGAATAGAAACAGAGTCTGTGTTGGAGCCTTTCTAAAAATCATATGCAAGAATCCAGATGGAGAGAGTGCTGGCTGCTGTTCATGCCTAACATGATCAGCAGATAGATGAGTGGCTTGGAGACGTGAGAAGTGGGCTAGAGAAAATGCCAGACTGCTAGTTGGGATTTCAAGGAGTGTTTGTGGTAAGCCACAGTTCAGATCTTCTTTTGCTGTGGCCCGAGTGCTGTCTTAGAGACCATGAATGGAAACTTAAGGACCAAATATTTTGGGGCTGGTCATGATTTCATGATAGTGATCCCATTTTCCAACCTGTAAGCCATATCCCTTTTAAATCTTGTGAGCATCATTGAATAAAGAAAACAAGCCAGTCTCACTTCACCAAAAGGCTTGTAGCACAGACCACAATATTAATAAAGGAAAGGGCTACACAGGTATTCTCCTCTTCCCAAGCTTTAAACATTTTTTGTCATTATCTTTCAACTCTCCTCAGCCTTAAACCACCCCAGGTTTTGGGCTGGGGAAGGTCTCTTTCTCTCTGCATCTCCCTCCCTTTGTCCCTTCCCTACTGCTACTGGTAATACCCTCAGCCTCCTCTCTTCTTCTCCCAGCGGACACTTAACATTTCAGTGGTCACTTTCAGACTATGAGATTCTGCGCAGGCTTGTCCAAGTGGTTTAGACTCCTTCCTTTTCCCTTTCACCACTGCTGTTACGTAAGGAGGCAGTAAAAGACAAACCTGGTTACATTCTTGCTGTGAGTATGTGTGGTCAGGCTTTTGTGGACGAAAGTGGTGGTTTACTATTCCCAGAGTTGCTAGAGTGCAGAATAAAAAGGATGAAAACCAAAAAGGACATGCAGTGTTTATGCCATCCAAAGCATCTCAACACTTTGTTTGGTGTCAGGTGCATTGCCTCAGGCACAGATCTTTTCTTATTTGCTCAAAGAGATAATGTGCAATTAATTGACAGATAACAATGTTATTTCCCTTTCTTTCTGTATTCTCTGGAATATCCAATACTGCTCCCTTAGACCATCCCAGGTTCTCAGCACAAGAGCAAAATCTGGAAGGGATTCTTTGACATTCTGATTTGCAGCAGAACCTGAACTAACCCAGAAAATGATGATCCAATTGGGCTGCAGCTTATGTTTCTAAATCTTTTAAAAAGCCTATGTCAAATGGGAAACACCGAGAAAGACAAAGTTCCCAGATGTTGGAATGATGTTCCAGAACCCTAGGGAAAAATTATTGTAAAGACCTGAGTATGTACTGCAGATGTCAGGTTGTTATATATGCTTGTTTCAAAGACCATTAAAGTCATAGAGAATCTTTATCTTGACAGGTTTTGGATGAGGCCTGTGCATGTGGAGGGGTCTAAAGTGACAGCTGGCCCGAGCAGGACTGATAAAAACTGTGGCTATCATGGAAAGGGATTTCCAAGCAGAGTACCCACAGAGTATGTTTGTCTCTATACTCATGTCATGGGTTAATACATTTGCTACTCCAGAAAATTGCCCAGGACTCTTTGCCTCTTACTGCTCCAGCACAATTGACAAGCTGGATAGGGAGAAAAGCCCGTTTCCAGTTGGATTTCCCCTTTAGCACAGCTCTATATGCTTGTATAATAGGAAACAGCCTTTTCTATTTCTGTTCAACCTCTGGAGGCTTGGATTTTCCCCAGAATTTTTGATTAACAGCTGAGCCTAAATCAGAGCTGCCTGGGGTCTCCTTTGCCTTACTGACACATCATAATATCCTTTCATCTGCTATTCCAAGTCAGTTCCTTGCCCTGTCAAGCAGCTCACTCGCTCCGAGAGAGACCACGTTAATCCCTCTCTCTTTCTTAGACCTTCCTGAGCTGTATCGAAGCAGGACTTCCATGACAACAGGGAAAACTTCTTTGTTTGGCTGACTCAGAACCAGACAGCAAAGGACACTGGATTATGTACTGCAGGTCACAAGGTGCATTCGTTAAAGATAATCAGCTTCTGTATGCTCAGGCCTGCTTCAGGCTTTACCTGGGTGGCTCAGGAGCCAAAACAGTAAAGCCACAGCAGTGGCTTTTCACAACATCTCTTGTAAATTAAGGCACTCTTACAGCACTAGCTGGGATCTGTACCTTACTCCTCACCATCAGACATAAAGAGAAAATCCCTCTCTGTGGCTTAAACTCAGATAGATTCATCTCTTGGAGGTGGAGGAGATGAGACTAAACCAAATAAAACTAATTTTGCAGTTTTAAATGGGCTGTCATTTAATCATCCCAGAATGAACTGTGACACAGGATTTTTTTTTTTTTTCTATTTGTGGAAACTTGGTGTAGCTAGATAGCACTGGCAATGTAAACAGCAAAACCTGTAAAAAGTGGATGGCAAAATGGTAAGATTACATATGCCACATCTGCATGACCTGCATGGGTAGGAATGCAGTCGAGACAACGCCAAAGCTCTGCTGGAGCTGGAGTATTAAGGGTAAGAATCAGATGGTTTTGTAGTTACATCGGTGGAAGAAAGGGCAAAGAATCCACTGCTCAATGACAGGCTACAGGGAAGAAGTTGTAATTTGCAGCTGAGATTTCACATGTGAGATTTGTCTTTAAGCCTCCCAAGTTTCTGAGCCACCTAATACAGTCTGTTAGTACCCACAGGAAAAGTGTTGGGGATCCCTTCACCCAACTGATGTGCGCAGGTCCATCACGTCATTCTGGGGGCATCTGAGGCTGCCAAAGGAGCTGGCTGATGTCACTGAGGGCCTGATTTCTATCACCTTTGACAGATTCTGGCATTGAGGGAAAATTCCTAATGCCTGGCAAAAGGTAGGTGTTGCAAAAATGCCAAAAAAGGCTAAGAAGCATCCAGGGAACTTGTAGCTGGCCATCATAACTTCAGTTCTTGGGATGATTGTGGAGCACGTGCTCTTTAAAGCCACTTCTAAATACATGAAGGATGAGAAGGTAACTAGAGGGAGCCAGCATGGATTTATCAGGGAATGTGATGCCTGACCAATTCCATTGCTTTCCATAATAGGGTGCCTGACACTGTGGACAAGGGGAGCAAGAGGGAGGCTGAATGCCTGAATTTTCACCAGGCCCTCAACGCAGTGTCTTGTAGTCTCACAATGAGTTATGAAATATTGTGAGATACAGCTGAATAAGAAAATTGAGTAAGCTTTTACTACTGCTCTTTACCCTTCAAATTCAGCATAGACATGAACAATTCCCTAAGTGACATTCCAGAACAGCCCCTTTGCACTTTTTCCCCGTTGTGGGACAAGACGGACAGTGTCTGTTCAAAGGAAAGCTAAGGCCTTCCCAAATACAAAGCCATTAACAGAGTCCCTATAGAACCTGTCACCTAACTGGAGTCACGTGGAGACAGCTGTGGATGAGCCTAGAAAGAGAAGAGTGTTAAAGTCCTTTGCCCTCTGATTATCCCTCAGTGAAGAGAATTTGGTCCAGAATAATTCAACAAAGCATTTATTAAAGCTGTGCAAATGTCACCCAAACTCCTTCCTGCCTCCAAGTAAGTGCCAGTTAAAGCTGGGGGGATGTAAAAATGGAGGAGAACCATCTTCTTCCCACTCTACCAACCCAAGTTCAGCTTTGGGAAAGCTCAGCCAACCTCTAAGAAGTTGTCTCCATTGAATATTCTTCCAGAAGATCACATTTATGCTTTAAATGATGCTGGCCACATTTTCTGACATTTTTCCCTAAGGATACACATCTTTCCATCCTGCCTCCTAATGACTCATGCAAGCTTCAGATGTTTAATTAACAAATCTGTAATTGACCATTATAGTGCTCCTTTTTACAAAAAAAAAAGGACAATGAGATAATTGACTTCAACCATAAGTTTGCCCAAATTAACTGGAATGTAAACACGAGAGACAAAACTATGGAAAGGAAAAGAGGACTAGGGCGTTACTGTAGTGTAAAATTTTGTCTGGGTATATAAACAAAAATATATTTTTTTCAGAAAAAAATTGTCTTCTCACTTCCTATTCTACACTTCCATTACATAATGTAAGCATGTCAAAATATCTCCAGATTCCCTCTTGGTGGTTATGCTTAAACAAAGTTCGTGTGTGTCCTTCCTTGGCAGATACCAATTAAACATCACTGTTTTAACCACCATTTTTAGAACTGGCTTTTATACATTGCCAGATGAGGTCACAAACTGCTTCCTGTCAGTTGTCAGACACTTTCCGAAAACCCAGAACCGACAGCAGATGTACTTTCTGTTGTTCACTTGATTGTTGTTTGTGAAAAGAAGGAAGTGTTTGGGGAGAGGTGAAGCCATGGGACATTGATCAAGAGACTGGGAAGTGTTCACCCTCAAAGCAGCCCTCCCAGCACAAGATGATTTCAGCCACTCCGAGCTCCAAGCAAACAGTTGTTTCATTTTCAGTCTGGACCTTTCAGGATGTCAGGGTGCTTCATCACTGCTTGCCGCAGAACAGCCTTCACGTTTCACACAAGTTCTTTGCTCAGTATCCGACTTCTCTATAATTCCCAACTTTTGCTCAGAGGCAAAGTACCAGAGAAAGGTTGTTTTTCTGTGCTGCAAGTACAGCCTTACAACGTGACCCTGGGATACTTCCAGGGAACTCATTTATCCCTGTCCCAGCAAGACTGTAGCACTCTATCACTCTCAACATGGGTGTCAGGAGAATCCCAGCGTTTTCCCACTCATACTTTCCATGGTCTGTTCATGTGAGGACTTTTATTCTGTTTATTCCCCAGAGTCCCTGTGTAAACTAACACTACCTTGTGATTCCCTGTAGTACAGCCAGCCCATAACTCTCCCAGGCCTCAGAGTGAAGGCTGTGAGAGCACTTGTCAGCTGAACCAGGTGATATCCCCTGTCACACCCACACTAGAATTCTGAAAGACCAGGGTAAGTGCGATATTGGCATCCACTACACCTGCAAAGGCTGACACAGTGCTTGAAATTGTCTGAGACATCAAGATGAGACCCTAGTTGACAGCATAAATAAACAGCATTTTTAGTAAACACAAGAAAAATTAATTCCTCAGAACAATTTACCTTATTTTCACTGGCAAATGGAACATTTTCCCTCCAATACTTTACCATACTTTAACCAAACATAGTTCCTGGTGTAAAGTGAAAATCAAAGCTTCTCTGAAGCAACAATTACCAGTCTGATTCTATGCACAAAGTAACCTCTCAATGAAAATGGCTTAACCCAGCAAGTGAATGGAAATAGCACAAACTAGCCTGGTGACCCTCTGATCCCAACCAATCCACCCAGATGAGATTTTGTGGAATGTCATTGTGGAGACAGAGGGTTTTCTATCCAGCTTCTTTAGAGGTATAGCATGCAATTTTGAAAAACCTTTGCAGTGTCATTGCTCAGCATCTGTCTTTGAGCAGGAGAGCTTAGATAGCATTGTCCTTCTCTCCTTACATAACAGTGGTCTCTGCAAGAATGAGGCTGAGGAGCTTTCTAAGAAATCAAATAAATTCCTATTTATACCATGAGGGATAGCAATGTAGTACTTTCCCTCAGACTCCACTGCACACCTTTGCAGACAATTAATCTTGTTCGCAAAAGAGCTATCAGATTCTACTCCATACATTGGAGACCATGAATCCTCATTGTGAAGGCAGAGATGAGGGAGATCTGGAGGGACTACAGCAGCAGTGAGGATTGCATGTTAGTCGTTACAGGTGGAGTCTGAGTCTCAGAAGCTGCCAGCTAATTCCAGCATCCAAAGGAGAGTTATGAAGATGGTGAAGGGCCTAGAGGGGAAGCCATATGGGGAGTGTCTGAGGTTGCTTGGCTTGTTCAGCTGGAGGAGAGGAGATTGAGGTCAGATGTCAGAGCAGTTCCGCAGCTTCCTCACAAGGGGAAGAGAAGTAACAGGCACTGATGTCTTCTCTCTGGTGAACAGGGACAGGACCCGAAGGTATGGCCTGAAGTTGTCTCAGGGAGGTTTAGGTTGGACACCAGGAAGAGGTTCTTCCCCCAGAAGGTCGTGGGGCACTGAACAGGCTCCCCAGAGAATGGTCATGGCCCCAAGGCTGCCAGAGCTCCAGGCCTGACAATGGTCTCAGGCACAGGGTGGGATTGTTGTGGTCTCTGTGCAGGGCCAGGAGTTGGACTCTATGATCCTCGTGTGTGCCTTCCAACCCAGGACACTATAATTCTATGATTCTATGAACTCACTGTCATACCCACCTCTGTGTATGTTAAAGAACATCTGATGTCTTGATGCCTCCCATGCTGCTGGAGGTCAGTTCAAACCAGAACCGTGCACCAGCAAAAGCACCAGTTCACAGTCACTTACCAAAAGAATTTGGCAGTGTGTGCACCCTGAAATTTCAGGTCAAACACCCCAGTCCCGCATTCCTTGCAGCTCCCTTTGGTTTCAGGCTGTGTGCAGTTTGTGGCAGGAGTACATCAGCTGTTTACGGACCACAGGGGATGGCTGTGGGAAGATAAATCACATAGAGCCTCCTCTGTCTCACATACACATCAGGCTTTTCAAAACATCCATTAGAACATACTCACACATCATGAACTTGGGATTTTGGGAGTATTGGGCATTGTTATGTTAAGGCTCTTCACTCACTTTCTTCCACAACAACATCTCCTGGAACAGATCTGTATCTCTCACTGAAACCTCCCTATGACCAGTCATTGATCTTTTCACTTTTTCCCAGGCACTTCAGTTGTATTGGAAATATTTTTTAATTGTGAATATGCCTGACTTAAAGTTGCCTTTCTGCTCACTTCAATCACTTTTAAATCTGTCCCTGAACCCCCTTGGCAGCATATGCTGTGACAGGGTGAATGAAGGGAACAGCCGTGCTGGTCTGAACATCTGCGAGATGTGAGCAAAAAAAGCAAGTTCAAATTACCCCTCCTAAAAAAAGTGACAGATGTGAGTAAGAGGTACCGCTCATGAGACACCTCTGTGGAGTAAACATTTTGGAATAATGTTCCAGGCAACAACTACAGAGCCTCTAACAACAGATTGACCAGCCATCTATTACATTTCAAACAAAATGACTCAAAGGAAAATGTTCCAAACAGGCACCACTGGGCATTTGACTCAGCCCAAGCAATGTTTTAACTATTTCTTTGCCACAAAGCACACATGTGCCTCATGTAACCCATGTAGAAGGGTGCCAGTCAACCTTCTACAGATGCAGAGGATACATGACTAGTTTTTCCACCAAATTTCTAAAGCCTGTAGCCATCACAGGGTGTTGTTGTTTCCTCTCAGTGTGGGATGCCAGGTTCAAACTAATTATTTAGCTATTTTAAACCTTTTCTTATTTTGTTTATTTTTTTTCTTTTTTCCCTTTCTTAAATAACATTAGCATTCTGGGTTAGCTGAAGGGCTAAAAGCTGGTTTTAATTTAAATATAAATAAAACCAGAAGTGACTGTGTGATTGTACTAAAAATAAATTGTTTTCTGTTCTAAATGTTTCACTGATCTTAAAATTGGGGGAGGAGGAAAACGAGACAGGATGTCCAACTCTTTTTTAGCTGAGGGTGCCTCTGTGGCATTCTGTCTCTAGAGAAAGTGAGTCGTTTCTGAGATACCATTACTTTATCTGGAAATGTATTTACCACACTTTACCAGCACATCTATTCAGTATGTGGTTCAGAAATCATGAGGGGAAATCACACACTGTTAAGACAGAGCATTCTTGAGCGAGCCCCAGTTATGGCAAATTCAGCAGCAGAAAAGGAGGCTGTGGTGAGAGCAGTTACTGAAATTTTCCAAATAAATAAAGCAAACAAGTTGATCCAGGAACAAACTCGTACCTATATGATTTATAAGAGCAGGAGTTGGGCCATGAAGGCAAGGTGAACCTAGTGAACCAGCAGTCACAGGCCACCCGTGGGCTGCAGGGCTGCCCGTGGTGCCTTTGCCCCTTGTAACCCGTCCGTGACAACTGGGACAGACCTCATCTGCTCTGAAGTGTGTGTGGCTTCTAGCAGTGCTCAGCAACTTCTACTGGCTTACAAGCTGCTGATGAGCTCCAATGTGGGTTAGTATCAACAGGGAAAAATATAGGGATCCTATTTACAGCCTCCTGGCAGCAGATGGGTAAAAAAAAAAAAAAAAAAA
>VZRZ01002434.1:1632040-1787942 GCA_013398175.1 Climacteris rufus
AAAAAAAAAAAAGTCCTTCTCCAAAATCAATGTTTGCTTTACTGAGGGCCTCTTTAGGTGTACATTGGAAACAATTCTGTCTGTCTTCCACCACAGTTCAGTCGCCCTACAGTTTGGTGTGCCAGCCAGTAGTAGTTAGCAGTCCAGAATCAACAGGTTTCTGCTGTTGAACAGTACCAGACCATGTTGGCCGAAAGCAAGTGGAAAATATTAAATGTGACATGGCACCTGATGATTGGTGATAAAGAACAAAAAGTGAAGTAGGGACTGTGGGCACTTAGCTCTTTCTCACCCTGTTTGTGGCACGACACAATGGCCAGCACCCCCCACGTGAGGAGTGTTTCAGCAGCAGCACTCCTCCCCTGCAGCATACACCAGCCCCTCCTCTCCCTCCTCCCCACCCACTCCAAGCTCAAAGGATGTCACAGGACTGATTCTCTAATCCGGTCACTGGCACCCTGCACAATCATTTCATCCCAGGCAAAGTCACTAAAAAACAAAATCAGTGTGAACTCTCAGTTCCTTTGATAGCAGGAACTTAATCTCTGCCGCTCAAAACCATGTCTGGCCATCCAATACACAGAGAATGAGAAGTGCAGGCTCTGAAGACAAGCTGAAAGCAGGACCCATGTTCTTTGGCCCCTTTCTGATTATCCTGTCTGCATGTAGTTCTCTATGTCTCCACCACTGCATGTGAATTTTTTAATGTGAGGGCCTCCCACATCCAGCTACTGTGTGTTACCAACTTTTGGCATTCTGATTTAAGACTAAAACAATTTCTTTTCTCCTTACCACTTTAAGTCAAGTTATGGGGTTCAAGTGCTACATATTCCATGTCCATTCTGAAAAACAGTTATTTGCTACCTAAAAGTTATTTCCCAGCCTTAGCTCCCCTGCCCCATGGCCTTCTCTGGGGCCAGTGGATATATGTGCCAAAGGGACTCTACTCCTGCACACCTCTGCCCTCAGGGAAAGCCAATTGCAAGATCAGGCTGAAAGCGTGGGAGGGTGTTTGTGCCACTGGACTTTCAGTGCAGGAGGTTGGAACTCTAGTCCCTTGAGCAAGGAACAGCCCATGCAATGCAAGTTGTGTACAGGAGCAGAATATTTGGGAGAACTCCTCCCTTTCAGTGTACCACCAAAGAAGCAAAAATGCACTCCAATGGACAGAGATGCTGCATTGCTGAAATAGTTATTTCATCTCCAGCTCGCTGGTGGCACTGGACACATCATTCCCTTGGTGTTCTGCTAACAAACAACACACACCTCAGGGCCTGACCTTCTCCAGACTGGCCAGTTCTGCCAGGGTTTCATTTATGCACCTGGCACATACTTCAATGAGCCACACTGGAGCAGGCAGCTAAAACAGGCTTTTTTTCTCCTCAAAAACAGAAGAAAAGGTTTGTTACAAATCATTCCAGTACTATCAGAACCCCTTTTCCCACCCACCCACAAACCTTACTAAAAGGAAAGTGTATGCTTATCATACTGATTCCATGTTGTCACAATTAGATCCTGAAAAGAGTGTGAAATTTCCACATAATTTACTATTTTTCTGTGATTCATGAAGCCTCTTTTCCCATGAATAATTGGTCACTTCTTGTTTATGCATCACCATGGTACATAGCTCCTAGCAGGCCAAAAAAAAGGCACAAAGTTAACATTTAATCATTACAGCCACATGCAACCTACCCACCCTCACTCCCAACTCCTTGTTTTTTACCTCCTCCCATAAAAAGAAGGCACAGATCTTTTGATGGAGGAAGTAGTTAAAAAAAAAAATCCCAATGGTTTTATCTTTCTTAGCACTCATTAGCAGGTTTTTTTTGCTTCACACTTATTTTGTGTTTCACATTTTCCAGTGTAAAGAAAACAACTGAAAAGTCCCTTACAACCAAAGTGAGGTGATGAAGAAGGAGGAATGTTCTGAGCGCATGGCTGCTGGCAATGGCAGCTTTTCCAAATACCAATTTGTTTATTTCTCAGGGGAGATACAGTCAAGACGACACTTATCAATGGTCACCTGAATTAGAAAGCACCTCAGTATGTTCTCAGAATAGCATTTCAGCTTCTAAACACCTTAGTGACAGCTGATTTTTACAGTGTAGTAAGCTGAGGCACAAATTAATTTTTTTACAGTGACTACTCAGTGAGTCACTGCTCGAGCAACTCTGCAGTCAAGCTTTGATTTGCAAAACACCTCCTCTGCCTTCAACTACACCTTCCTAAACAGGCTTACAGCATCTGTGATGGATAAGTGCAGATCTCTGTATGTGTGCGTGGATATTGGTGCTTCCTGCCTGGAAAGCTGAGGACCACCCTGTGCAGTATTTTGACAGTAGATGAAAAAAAAATAAACAGATAATTATATTTATGCTTGACAGCATCGTGCCATGGCAATCCAAAAACACATCAGAAAACAGAAGTCAGCAGGAACACTTAACAGCACAGGAAAAAATCATGTTGGCTTAAGACTGGCTGTCAATCCAGCCCAGTAGGTCGTGTGATTCTGTAGAACCAATGCAAAAAAACTGATGCAAAAGAAAAGAGAATATTTGTTGTTGGGAATACACAAGGACATTAATCTCCTTTTTACCACAAACCCAAAGCAACATCAGGTTTTAAGGCTGGGGAAAAAGAAAGAAAAGGCTGAGTGGTTTTTACCTCATATAGACATGAGACGAAACCAAAGCCTCAGAATCTGATCTTGTTAAAAATACAGAAGGGTAAGCTGTGACGTTTTTGTTTTCCTATTTTTTTTTTTTTTGGCAGCAAGGTAGAGACAGGAGGGTGTGAAACTTTTGTGAGTGTTGGGGGTTAGGACTTGGGAGGAGAGAAGAGGACAAAGGAGAGAGAAAAACAACTGCTTGGAGTCTACTTTTCTGACTCAAATACACCTTAGCAGCACTCATTGGAAACCAGACTCAGAAGTGGAAAGAATTTCTGGATCTAGATCAAGACAGCAGAAATATCTTAATCTTTGCTGGGCCATAATCTCCTGAGAAGGCTTGTGAGAATTTGATCCTGTCATTCCCAAACTAGAATCTTAAAACTGATTTGGACCAGAACTACAGTTGGTTTGAAAATATTATTACTTCTTCCTGTGGAAAAAAAAAAAAGGAATAAAAATGGAAAAAAATTCAGCCAAACCCAAAGTGCATGGACTCATTACAAGCTCAGGAAATCAACTCTATTTAAATCTATTTCAGCACCACACTCCAACTTTAATAGTGTGTGTGTCTGTGTGTAAGCAAACATTACACAGAAGTTCATCCTGGTCTCCTGCCTTTCTGTCCCCACCCCAACCCAAATCCTGCATCTCAATGGTCACTATTTGTTTTTTCTTTCTGATTAGCCTTGTCAAGTCTTTGTCTCACAAACCACCATTTTCATTCTTTTCAGCATTGCTCACTCCAAGATTTCTGCGATCTCCAGTATCTCACCCTTGCACTCTTGTGTTCAGCCCACTCCCTGCTTTGCCGACCTCTCTGGTGCCAGCTCCCAGTGCTGCTCGCTCCTTTCATATCAGCTGCTTTGCTGTTCCCTTGTTTTGTCTTCTCTCATCCAGTCTGCTGACCTTCAGGACAGACTATCTCTGTTGGCTGACTTCACCCAACTTTCTGTTCGCTGTTCTCCTGCACTGCCGGGACTCTCATCAGGAGATGGGTGCTTAGGAAGGCAGGACTTGGGAAGAAGGAACAGTCTCTCCTCTGGCACTGGCACTGCACACCAACCTCTTTCTCTAGGCTATGCCCTTTGTCCCTCCTTTCCCCATTCTTATTTTCCCAGCTTCTGATGACAAGAGAAGGGTGTAAGAGGAGGAAAGACCCATGGGAGACTTGCACTGGTTTTCCAGTCCCGTTGACACAACTGGAGTGGGGATCCACTTAAAGGAGTTGTCACTCGGGCTCCAGTGTCTTGTCTTCGTGCTTGTCCTTGGCTGGCTCTGAACACCCACCCAGCTGCCTGCTCACTGTCCTTCTGCAACAGAACAGGGGGAGAAAAATAAGATGAAAAATCTCATGGGTTGAGGTAAATACAGGGAATTCATCCTACTGTCAACAAAACAGATTCAGCTTGGGGAAAGTAAATTTAATTTTATGCCAATTAAAATTGAATTGGATGATGAGAAACAAAACAAAAATTAAAAGAGCTTCTTCCCCAGGCTCAGCTTCCCCTGTGGGGGACACTGGCTATGTCTCGCACAAGGCAGCCCCTGCAGCCTCCTTCCACCAAAACCTTGGCACCAACACCCAATACAGTATGTATTTGCTATTATATTATTTTATTATTATAAAGCTCCAAGTTCCAACATCTAGAAGTTCACCTTTTTCTCTGAATCAGCTCTAACTTCTGCAGGTGGATTGACTGATCTATTCTTCTGCATGTTGCTGAAAAAATTGAGAACAATTTTCAGAATTGCAAATTATTAAGAGCTTTTGTATTTGTTTATTTTTGAAGATAGCTGCGCGTTTCTTGTCTTGGTTAGAAATGTGTAGCCTTGCTATTTTCATTTCACATTTACTGCAGTCTTGGCCTGTGCTATTTTTTCTGGCTTTGGTTTGTCTTTATGTCTAGGCAGATTTTTCTTGGATACTCTTAATTTCTCTTTGGTGTTTGATACTACTTTCTTTTGGGAAGTAAACACAGTTTTAACTAGCCCTGAAAGTGCACCCTGTATGTTGATAACTCAAGACCAGTTTTTGCAATGATTGCTTTTTCCCTTGCTTGCCAGGTAACCCTCAGGCACTTAATTCACTTTGAAATGAGCAGACTTCATACATGAGTAAAATCCACATGGCTCAGAACTGCCACAGCAGTCCATGGTCTGATCTGGAAGTGGTGAAAATAGACCTTTCCCAGGGAACACTGAAAGCCTGATAATTCTGACGTAGTTTACCTAGTTGTTTTTAAATTTTCCTCTAAGCTAATGATGATGAGCCATTTGGTCCACCTTCCTTTTGCTCCCTGCAGTGCTGCTGTCCTTGGGAAATGCATAGCAACAGACCTACTTGACAGGACAATAAAAATTACTCTCCAGCATGGCTATTTATACATGTCTTACATTATCTTACATGTCAAATATCATAGTGTTTGAAAAAAAGAATATCCATCCTTCATGTTGCTAACTCAGCCATAGCCCAATATTAAATCATTATTTATTTACAGTACTAAATTAAAACTTCTTACAGTGCTGATGGGATCATTATTATTCCACAGATTTTCCTTTTTTTCCATTCACAGACACAAGCTGTCTTATGGTCTTGATTTGTACAATGAAAACCAGTAATTTTCTACTACTTTTCCAGTAAATTCAGGGAAAGACACTCAGTTCAGGGAAAGACACTATGTGTTCTGATGAGTAAGAGTCCATTGCATTGTCATAAATGAATTTCTATGAGGACACAGAAAACTTTAAAAATTTCTCTCTATCTCTGCTGAGAACCTGTGTTTAGCCACTTTCATTTGTGTTCCTTGTTTTTAACCTCAGTTAAGATATATCCATGGGTAACCAACAGGGAAAAGAATTACTGCTTTTCGTCAGCAGTATCAAGCTTTCCTTCTATTCATTGGCAATCATAATTAAAAAAGAAAAGGTGAGATTTAAGTCACAGGTCCTGCAAATATATGTTTTTACCATACCAGCTCTCTACAGTTTTATTGTGCATCGGAATGAGGTAAGAGTTGGACTTTGTGAAGAAACTTTTCTGTAAACAGGACCAATTGACAGAAATTTGACACATGGCGCACATGTCAGTTCCCATGTTTTTGCCTTATCTGCATCTGGGCTGCCCAGCAGCCTGTCAGCTTGGTATGTAATAAGCCAAATAATATTGTAGTGATTAATTCAGTGTGCATGACTTTATTCACATTTGTGGCAGACTGTCAACAGGAACTAGTGAGGGCTCCATACTGAAAACACAGAGGCTACTGCTTGGAGCCACAGCAGAGGAAGTTGATCTATTTTTTACACCAAGTCCCTCTGTTTCCTAGTGTATCCTACAGCGGTATTCTACATTTGTTCATGGAAGGAGAGTGATAATTTTTCGTCTGTATAATCTAAATAAAAAATATTTTCCAAGAGTTTTGAGGTTATATGCTGTAGGACAGCTCAACAGAATGACACAATGTTATGTCTTTTCATTAGTACCAGAAGATTGTAAGATCCCAAATGAAGATGGCATTAGTAGAAAGCCACCCTGTGAATTAGCCCCAAACTCTCACCTTGAAGGGCAGGTGAACCATGTAACCGAGGTTAACAGCAGGACAGGAGAAGCAGGGCAGAAGTGAGACCCCCTCCCTCAGGGCAGCCACATTCCAGCCATGGCTGCTCCGCTGGTGATTTTATCACAGAATTTACAACATTTGATGTTTTCTTTACCACCATACCTCTTGTGATCCTGATCCTCTTGTGATCTCAGATCTCATGAAGGCGAAAAAAAGACTGTCTAGCACTTGCATTTCCAGCAGAAAGCTTGAATGTTAAGGAGTTCAAAACCATATAGCACACTAAAAGAACACGACTATTTAGTATTAAAATGACCAAAACCACTGGATGAATTTCAAAAATAAATTAAGACCTTGGAATATTTGATGATAATGGTTGACTAGGACTTTATAGCACTGTCAAGCACATATATATTGGGTGATTTAATGAGAGGCAAACACAAGGGTAGAAAGTGCTCAATTCCTCAGACATGTCAAAAGAACTGCACACACCTTCTTGCTACCAAAGCTGAACCTAAAGTTGAATGATATGTGATGTCATTTCTCAAAAAATCCCAAATTCCTAAATTGAGGAGGAGGAATTCTGTCCCATCAGCCAGTTTTAAGGACTATAGACACAGGACTCATGTTTGAAGACATACAGTAAGGTCCACAGTGTACCTGTCACTAGAAGAACAACAAAAAGTTTTGTAATACTGGCAACCTCATCCTCTGTGCAAAGATCTATCAGAAATTTTTACTAATAAGAACATAAAATTCGAGATCTTTCCAAGTTTTCTTTCAGTGTAGTATCTGAAGTGAATTTAACACAGTGCACAAGAAAAATTGACATTAAAAGGCCAAGACAGTAGCACAGCACATCAGGAACCACTGCTGAATACCAGATGTATCCTCACTGTGCAAGTGTGCTAAAACATGTCCCTCCAAGACTCGGGACACATTACAATCTGTGTAAAGTGGGGGAGTTTTCCCTGCAAATTTGGAGTAGAATGATTAATTTGGTTAGAGAACCTGACAGGATGATGTCTTTGGAGACGGAAACACCATGTTCCCAGCTGGACTCCAGGCTGGAATACTCTTCAGTGTTTCTCTCTTTCCTCATCAGAGTTCTTCCTGAGGGTGGTATAGCTGACTTTCCCTCAAAGCTCAATTGTCAAGAACGCAAGGCATTTACTAGAAACAATGAACAAAATCTTGGCCTTGTTGCTTAACAGCAGGAGTAAAATCCACTAGCAAACTTGGACTTGCAAGTCAGCAAACACATCTGTTCTGCTTGATTTCTGGAGGCTTTCATAATAGTATGCATTTTTATCAGAGCACTGTGAGAAACACAGTTGACCAACAGGCTTTCTTGATTAATAAAACCAAACCAGTTGGCACTCCAGTTTTGTCTTTTGGAAGGAAGGATGTATTAATTTCATTTAGCTAAACAATAAAAAGTCCAAAAAGTATGGATCAACTCTTGCTATAATGTAGAAAATATTTCTAAAAGTTTTTAATTGACATTTCTGAGCTTTGTCCTTGAAATGGCCATAATTAAATTTTGCATGACACCAAGAGTATATGAGGGATATTATAGACTTTATTCCACTTAGCAGCTTAACCAAAAGGAAAAAGTACATTAAAATATGTAATTATTACAGTCAACTGGGTTATATGGTTGCTCTGTGAAAATCAACATGAACTTCTGGGTGCTTTTGTATCAGAAAAACATTAACATTTGGCCCTAACACACTTAGAATTGATCAATCATCCATTTGAATCTTTCTTAAATACTGTGGAGAATGACCATGCCATCCCTGCCTTCAATTCACCTGTTCTTTGAAAATTTTGTTGAAGAAAAATTGTCTTGAAATTGTGCATGCACATTTTGACTATGATATTTATTTTGCATGTTGATATAGTCAAATTGATGCAATTTGATGCTCACCCTGCTTGTGATAATTTGTGTTCTTCTGAGTAGTCCTGTCATTCCTGAGCTGTGTAACCATCAGTCCTTTGTAGACCTTCTTCACCACTGTCCAGAGCTTTTATTCCAACCTCTGAAAATGAAAAATTATTTAATCCAAGACCCAAACACACTTCTTATTCCCGAGAAGAGGATTAGATTATACATGATCTTTGGACACAACATCTGCATCCTGCCATTTCATTTGGCAGACACGTAAAGCTTTCTCCATTGTGTATATAAGTTTGTTTTTAATATTAGTGTAGCAATCAAGAACTTGTTCATGATGCTGATACAGTAGTACCCACGGTGAGCACCATTTCTCCAGAGAAGCTCCTAAAACATTCTGTCCAGGATGCTCAGAAACCTCTATTGACATTTGTCAGACTGTTTGGGTGTGTTTGTATTTCAATATGTGAGCCTTACAATGCTTTAAAAAGCATAAAATTTTATTTTACTTTATTTTGGGGTCTTGGATGTAATTTGACGTACAGATTTCCTGTACTGTTTCCTGAGATGAGACCTTCTTAGCAGCACTATAGTAAGTAATGTGAAAGACATTTTGAGCTGCAAATAACCAACAGCAGAATTCCTGCTGACTTCCTGGGACCCAATGCTTCACAATCATGCTCTAAATATGTAATCTATGATCATAATAAATGATGTTTAAGTAATGGAATTTTTAAAATTATTGCCACAAAAATAGAGACTGGCCATGTATCACCATGACTAGTCATCTTCTGGAAAATTTATGCAGCAACATTGACGTGAAGACTTCACTAGTGCCCTAATTTGGTAGTAGTACGAGAACTGAACCATCCTTCAAAGTTCATTCAGCAAAACCAATCCTGTTTCTCCCTTGGCTAAAGGGCCTCCTACAGTATTCTGGAGTGGGGATCAGTTAGGACAAGTTTCCTTTTAAATACAGAGAGGTGCGAATCACTTTGGCTTTTGCGAGAAGACAAAATATTTTAACTTGAAGAATGAGAACGAATGCCAATGATTTAACTTCTGATAGTGATCTATAGCTATTGATACAGACTCATTATCCAGTCTGAAAAAAAAGATAAATTTGTAGCATTTTGTCGGTAATAATATTTTTAGGATGTTTGTATTGATAAACATCCCATTATTTTTTACTAATGTTCACTGTTAAGCTTTTTAGAAATGTGATCTAAGAAAAAAAGAATAGTTTGAAAGTTTATTCCATCATAATTTGTGCATTGTATCATCCATTCTGCACAATGGAAAGCATCTAAAAAATGCTGAAATACTAAAAAATGCTAAAAATGCTAAAAAAGTCTGAAATGTGAGGAAGCACAGGCAGTATAAGCAAATACAAATCTCTGATGCATATTAAAATTGTTGTAATTATACAGCATGTAAGACATGGATAAAATATCAATAGCTCATTTATCACTGAAAATTATTGTTATTATTATTGTTATTATAATACAATAATAATTATTATAATTATTATCACAGGAATGTTGTATCACTGAAAGGGGTTACAAATACGAAACCTGAACAATTCAGCAAATACAAAACTTGATAATGCAACTTGGGTGGTTTTCCCATGGTGTTCTACTGTTCAAATACGATCCTAACTCAGCAGCAGTACTAATAGTTTTATGTAGGCTTTAAAATTAATAAATGATGAAAACAATGCTAGCAGATGAGTCCTCTTGAAGCCTCAGAAGAACAATATTCTTGGACAGATCACAGAAAAGGAAACATTTTTTTTGTCAGTTCCTGCAAGAACATTGAGTTGAATTGAAGGCATGAATTGTACCCATGTAAAAAGTGTTTTCTGCTCCAGTGTTCTTCTTTGGCACATTTATAATCCATTGATGAAAAAAGAATGCCACAGATGTTATAAAATCTTTCTATAGAGCATTCAGGATGGTCATATAACAAAAAAGTAATGAAGACAATCTCATGTGCAAATCAAGTCACTCCCGCAATGGAATGTGCAGTACCTAAACTAAGTCCATTTGATAACTGCACTGACACTTCTGTGATCTGAAAGTGAGCATAAATTATCTCTTTCCCCTTGATGAACAATTTTTATTGGTGGCTATTGCCTTCTAGGAAACAAAAGGAAATCTTATGACATGTTCCCTTCATCCAAAGGATAGGGAAAAACCTGTAAGCTCAAATATGTGGGCATACGAAACAGAGAAGAGGAAGGTCTAGAGTGCTGCAAGGGAGTTTTGGTGTGAAAAGAAATTAGGCTCTTTAAGGTCATGTCTGCATGGATAATTTCAGACAGTCGGGAATTAACATTGCCATTTAGTGAGCTGGCAGGACATGATGCACTTTTGATCAGAAGCCAATGTAAAGATGCACAAGAATCTCGAAATATGAATGTGATCTCAGCCTCTGGAATGCCTACTGCTCTTTCTTTGTTCTGCCGCCTAATGATGGCATGGAGGAATTCAATGCTTCAAGGAATTAAAGTGTAATTTGTCATTGAGATTTTTACAGCAAGGCAAAAATTGAAATACTCCCTTATCTGAAGTATAGACAGTACACAAAAAACCATGTGGCCAGTGATTCCCACTTTGTGGCTGACTTGCGCACATGCACAGTCTCACAGCCAATCTAGCATCCTGTAATGGAAGCAGAGAAGGAGCCAACAGAAATCTACAGAAATACAACACAAATGTGTAGGACTGTATGGTACCACAATATTCAGCATTAAAAACTAGAGTAAACTATTCACTACAAATCACACTGCTCTCTTCCAGACCATCAGGTGGAAGTGTTAAAATAGATTGGGCCTGACTGACACCAATGAAAGTCAGCATTTTACACATTGGATATACTGTGGCCCTGCCTTTTCAGTCACTTCTCATACACACAAATGACTGCTTAAACCATGTCTTTACATAACAAGATTTATGGTTTATTTCTAATCTAAAGTATGTAATCTATACATAAAATGCATATTATATGAGCTTTGTTGATGTTCTAATCCTTGCATTTTGATTCTAAGGATAATTCTAGAGTTTCTTGTTCTTCTCATTACAGTTTTGCCAAAATTCAACACTACCAGCCAGGCCTCAGAGGCAGATAATGTTCTACCCCACAGACCTACAACATGTTATTTTCTCTTTTATATCATTCTCCAGCCTGTACGTAGGAATAAAAAAAGAATTTTAAAAAAATTGTGATGTCAGCTTCTAGGAGCTAGATTGGGTTTTGCAAACTACTTCCTGGCTTTAAACTGACAGACAGTAGTCTTGGATTGGATATTGGGAAGAAATTCTTCCCTGTGAGGGTGCTGATGCCCTGGCACAGGTTGCCCAGAGAAGCTGTGGCTGCCCCATCACTGGAAGTGTCCAAGGCCAGGTTGGGTGGGGCTCTGAGCAACCTGGGATAGTGGAAGGTTCCCTGCCCATGTTAGGGAGTTGAAACTAGATGATTTTTAAGGTCCCTTCCAACCCAAACTATTCCATGATGCTATGATTCCCTCCTCCCAAATTTTCACAAACTGCATTCTCCCATGGTTAGACAGAAATAATGAAAAATACCCCTAAGCTTTAAAGCTTTGGATGCAATATTGTGGCAGTGTGTGAAGCTAGAGCCTCAGCAAGGAGACCTCGGCGCTGGTGGAGAAAGGCTAGGCACACTGCCCTCTGAAACAGCCTTTGTGGTTAGGGTGACAAAGCAGCCCATTCCAGGATTCCATTCGGTTATAGTTTGCATATGTTGTTACAATTGGTTTGTACCCCAGTTATGTAATGCCCCTTTTATGGTTATGTTCCAGCAAGTTCTAAGTTTCTCTGTACCCCGTTGGTTACTTTGAATTTTCTGTACCCCGATTGGTTGTTGCCACCCTTCCCCACCTTATAAAACACCCCGTTTCTGGGCAGTTGGGGTCCTCTGCTCCGGATCCCTTCAGCTCTCCCGGACCCCGTTCCTGTCCGCCTTTCCCTGGACCCTCGCTCCCTTGAATAAAAGAGCTGAAATCTCTGGACAGAGACCCCTCCGGAGTCTTTACTCTCGCCGTGTCGCCGAAGATACCACTGGGCTGCGGGCAACCCTCTACTCAGAGGAGCCGGCATTTGTCCAGCCAGGCACGGCTGGGACCCTGCTTCGGGGGGAAAGGAGCTGCCGCTTCACCGCCTTCCCCCCGCACCACCAGGGGCAAGCCAGTGCGGGACGCCGTGCGCCCTCGGGCCAGTCCCCAGCCCTCGGCAAGGCGCGGTCACCGGCGCGGTTACACAATATGGAGAAGGTGGAAGTTACTGCATACTCCAAGACTCACCCACTGAACAGGTCTGGTTTTGGTTTTGCTGTGTAAGTAAATTTCTCCTCTGAGACTTGGAGTTTGGAATGGAACCCAAGCTCACGATCTGATCTTGCATGCCTGTGGTCTATTCTGTAATTTTGCTTGCAGGGTAGAGAGCAAGATCAAAGGAATAAAACTGTCAGATGTAAGAAAAAAATACCTACCTACCTCTATGACAATCACAATATTCAAGAGCTGAGATTAAACAACACATGATGCTCTAATGGGAAAGATACACCATAGTTGCCAGTGAAATCTTACTGACTCCAATCATAAGTTTCTCCAAAAAGTCCTTTCCCATAGTGTTGCAAGTCAGAATATAAACTCTTTATTAGGAGAAGGCCTAACAAAGGCTCTGGCTTTGAAGGGGAACATTTTAAAGTCTTTAGGAAAAAGCAATACTGTTTCATGTACAGACCTAGAAGTAAAACCAAGAAGTTCATCTAGGAATCTGCTCGTACCATATTTCTACAATTAAACATATATTGTGAGACAGCACTAGACAATCAATTTCATTTGACAGTATCTCTACATTCAAAAAAACCCCATGGGGACATTTGTGTCATCTTTGGTGCAGTTACACAGACAAAAATGTCACTGGTTTAGGAATGGTAGATAAGTAGATGACTAATTAACACTAGAGTATTTTGTTGTCTGCCAGAAAAAATGGAAACTGATCAGTCAATCAAGTATCAAAGAGAAGACTAGATTTGAAACCATTTGCAGATGAGGTCATCATCTAGTAAAAGCAACAGTATTTACTTCTTCAATGAACCTTTGTGTATATAGAAGACAAAACCTTTGGTTTTGATTACAAAAATGAAGCACAGAAAAAGATTTTAATAAAAACCTTAATTTTGTGCAGTGCATATTTCATACTGCCAAATACATATGCACCCATTTGGTCTTCCTTATTGCAATAAGAAAGCAATTTATGAGAAGTGCTGATGCAAGAAAACCCAGCTAAACAAAAAACCCCAAAGCACCACTGAATAACAAGAACCACACTAAAAAAATGCCCACGAGGACTGCATTGATTCACAAGTTCACCATAAGAGAGGTAATTCTTAGTTTATTTACACACCTAAGCATGAACACATATTTGCCCCTATTTAATTCAGAACTCTTTTACAACTGAGGCCCCAAATCTACAATCAATAGAGAGTAGGCACAGAAATTACACTCCGTCTGCCTTTAGCAAGACTAGAAAGACCTATGACTGATCCAAAGTCTAATAATGTCAGTGGGGAGCTTTCTACTTCCTGCAATGCATTTAGAGAGGGCATGTGAGGTCAGCAAGCTGCACTCCTTATTCTGTCAGAAATTCCACTGAGGCAGTGCAGTATCTGTCTCCACATAATTATATACATCTTCTTCCTGAAACTGAGGTCAGTCACATTAATTGTAATTTCATGAGAAAATGACTTTTGGAATTGAATTAACTCTGTAAAACAGAAATAAAATACATACCATACATTGGCTATGGCAATGTTTTGTACTACTCTAAAAAGATGCACTGTTCAGTTTTGAAATTTTTCTATTACTAGAGCTGACTTGCTTATAAATGGCTAAAGAAATGCCTGACAACACTCTTATGTTTCAGTATTGATTCTTCTATTTTACGTTAAAAGTAGTAAGAAACAATTACCTACTCAGGCTCACCTGAGGCAATGGACTTGGGCAGATACTTTGGAAATAGAGATGGATCTGTATCTATAATCAACTAAATGTTTGCCTCTCTTTCCTAAAATATGAAAAGTAATGATGAATCACATCAATATATGATGCCAAATTTAAAACAGACATAATAGGGAAAGGTTTTCATCATTGCTGTAATTATCTAGAACTGCAACTATGGGCTACTAAAAATATAATGAAAGCAAAATTGTAAATAAACAAAATTTTTTTTTTCCTAATGATTTTTTCCCTCTCATATTTGCTATCGGAGAATAGGAGTAAAATAAATAAATAAAAGAACACTATCCACAAACATTTCTATCAAGCATAATTTCAGATCAGTCTTGAGTCAATGATACAATCCAAAAAGATTAGAATATATTCATCATTTGCTGGATTGAGATTTGCAGCTTCACAAATCACACTGTTTCAGCAGTAGTGAGAATGTCAGTCTCTGTTTTCCTCTGGGCTTGGCTCTTCCTTCAATAAAACACTTAACTGTTTCTGTGCACATGAAAGGAAAAGTTCCAAACTATGCAGGTTTCTCTGACGTACAACTTGATCGAGCTGTTGAAACAATGAAAAAAATAAAGATAGATCAACTTTAAGAAAATCTGGAAACAACTGCCAGGGTTTGCCAACAAAAATTCAACCATGCTCAACAACAAAAATGCAACAAATAATGTGATAGCAACAAAAGAACCTAAGTAATTTCAATACATCCATAGCAAGACTTGGTAGGTTAAATCATAAATGACAAACATATGGTTTACTGAAAGGCATCTGAATTTATTAATACTAATTAATAACTAAAACGCATTGCAGAATTCCTTTCATTTGAACTTTGAAGTTCAAATGTCAAACAAATATTATCACAACTGAGAGATGTTTTCAATCTCACCATCCTTTAACCAGCCACAAATTCCACTAAATACCTATTTAATGATGACATGGAGTGAGACTGAAAGGCAGCGGTACAAGACTAGTATGACATAAAAGTTATGCGACTCAAAAGAAAGGAAGTAATGGAATTTTGAAGAAGTTCAGACCTTCTGTCTGACTGTTCTGTACAAGTTCATATTTGACTGACGGCAAATGGACATGTTTTACAAGAAATGTATCCTGGCTCATATATCTTGGACTCACAGTTTTAATTTGACCTTTTTACAGAACCTGACCTGTTTATCAATGAGCAATCCAGTTACTTGCTCTAACAATTACTTGAATGCACATTTTGTTTCATAACAGATAGACTATTCTTTAAAATACCAACACAGAATGCGAGGCAAAATTAGTTTCCCACTTTACCTTGAAAATGCACTCAGAATAAGGTGGCACCACTGTGATTTAATACATAAAGGGAAACATTTTTCTGACCCTGTGCTTTGCTGCTCCATAAGTTCCTCTAACATGCAAGACCAGGCTCTGGTAGTTAGAATATTTGGGCAATTTGTTTCAACAGAGAGGAATGTGTCAAATCTAGTCACCAGCAGAACACACACATATTTTCTAAACACCATACGATCATAAAACTCTCCTTCAGTAACAGAATCACAGAATGGTTTGGGTTGGAAGAGACCTTAAAGATCATCCAGTTCCACCCCCTGCCATGGTCAGTGACACCTCCTACTAGACCAGCTGGGTCAGAGCCCTGTCCAGCCTGGTCTGCTTGTGCTTCCACTTCTGCAAAGTTTAAGCTGTTGCTCAAACTTTTGCATCTCTCAGCAAAAGCAGGCACTAGGGACCCATACACAGCCTGATGTGAACCTGGACCACTGATTTACAACAGATTTTAAAGCAGATCTAGTTCAAATAAATGTCAGAAAAGTCTGCTCGTAATATATTCAAGTAACGGTTGCTACTGACAAGAAAATGGAAGAAACAGCAAACTAAGCTCTAAAGAAGCTGCATCTAGAACAGACAGTCTGGAACAAATTAATAAAACAAACACTGTTGTGATGGTGCATTTTCTCTGATTGGAAAAGTATCTTGCTTCCTTCCCGTCTTCTGAACCAAAACATTTTGCCTGGGGAAGCTTGCAGACTTTTTGTGCTTGTGATTGATATTTGGGGAATGAATGGACATACATAGCACAGTTCACATAATATCATCTGTTGCATCTTAAGAAAGAACATAAGAAATATCTTTAATTAATATAATGATAATTCTCATATTATGACATCAGATTCTGTTGCTTCTAGTAGGTAAATCAGTTGGAGGACATTAGCATGAAACTGAATTTTAGTGGTTTCCTTTTATTGCATATTCTCCCATCTATACTCGTAGATAGTTGTTTATTGAGCTTTGACCAAGAGCTTTGGTTAAACTATCTTTCTTATTTTATTTTTTTATTTTATTTTTTTTTGCAGCCTTTCCTTGCAAATTCTGTTTTAAAGAGACCAGAGTAGCTCACCAGATGTGTGTTCTGATATGCTGCTGTTAACTTTCTTTTACCAAGGCTGCAATCTCAAATTGTATAGGATTAAATTTATTTCACTGAGTACTAATGTAAATCGTTAATGTGTGTAGTGATTGGCTGCAGCATGAACAAACCAGAATTTCTTCAGACTTGAGCAAGTTTTTAAAAGTCTCAAATGAATTCAGTACACATTTGAGGAGTCTTTGTTGAACTCAAGTGGTTAGTTGGTAGTCTCCAGTTGTGCATAAGAAAGTTTATTGCTTGTTAAAAGTTTATGTAAATTCAATAACATAAGGCTTGAGAATTCAGTTCCCCCTTGTTTGCTCAGTTTATGAATAAGCTTTGCCTTGAGCAGGATATTTAAAAAATCTTCCATGGTACAGTAAATGACAAAACAATCCAAAAAGACTTGGGATAGTCACATAACACAAAAACAGAAGCAACAAATGATGCCGGCTTTGAAAATGGTACATTTGATGTATTCAGAAGGAGAACATGCTCATTAATGGGGAAATTGGCTTGGCTGGGAAATAGAAACAAATCCAAGGAAGCTTTGTTATATAATATATTGTTTAATGAACTGTTAGCAATGGGCACAGTTTTTTTGAACAGTGATTCAACATTGTTGTGTTCCTGCTTGCAAAATATACCATAAAGTGGGAAAATATATAAGTTAGATATTTTAAATCTTGCTTTTCCGAACAGTCTTCTCTCTATATTCTTAGGTCTTGTTCACTTCATGGAATGATGTCATTATTTAAACAAACATAAATGGACATCTGGCAAATTTAACCTGAATGTGACTCATATGCAAATGTAATCAGTATGAATAACATATTTGGGATGGAACATTCATACAACCAAACCAACCCAACTCTTCTAATTCTACACATACTGAAAAATGCACCATGTTGGTTCAGAACTATCAAGAAAGGGCGTTTTTCTACATCATACCATCACTGTTGTTATTGCTAATCAATCATTCTCTTTCACCCTCTGAGATCTATTAGTTCAAAGTTCCCAAATTCTTTATACTGTGTCCAATATGCTCCAAGTTTTAATGTTCCTGAACTTCATTATATAGGTTACTCAACAGCATCTTTTTAACTCTGAACAGATTTTTTTTTCCCCTTAAGAACTGGACATTGCTGCTCTAGGCACTTGTATGGATCCTGCAGAAAAACTGAATATATGAGATTTGGAAAAGCACTTCTTGAACTCCACTCCTCAAATTCCCACTATCATTCAGACATTTCATTTACCAAAAATGAGCTGAGTCTTGCAGGACAGTCCAACACATTCACTGCTGTTTGTTCCTTTCTGTTTAAACCTTCAGTCCACTCTTGAGGTCTAAGTGTGCTTCCACAATCCTTTTGGCCAAACATGACAGGATGAGACACCCCGTGGGGTCTCACCTCAGTCATATCCCTGGGCCACCCAGGATGACCACACAAGGCAAGACCTGAAGGCACAGGCCTCAGCAGAACTCCTCAGTGGAGGCAAGAATTGGACTTGGGCAATAAAAAAAAGGTACCAGGCGGTTGTTTCCATTCCAGGCTGCTCCATTTTAATTTAAATCAGCCCATCTTCCCCTGCATCACTTCATCCACCCGTAACACAAATCAAACCAAAGTTAACAACTATTCTTAGCTCTACATTTTCTTAGCTTTATCTTATCATTCAATTTTCCTGTGAAATGGAATGAAAGTCTATATGGCTGATGCCTAAAGTAGAAATCAGTTTCTTACACAAATGACTGAGTGTGCACACCCTCTGTATTTCCCTCTTGCAATACCTACCTGAAAATAGGTATGTTTTCATGGCATACCTGCTTATCTTCCTCTACTAAATATTCACCAACCTGTTTAAATACTTCAAATTGCTAGAAGAGAAACTCAGTCAGAACTCTATATATAACTGCTGTTATGTCAGAATTATATTATCCATTTCTAGCAACTAATAAAATATCACATGGACAATATAATTTTAAGTTTAGCACTGCAGTTTTAAAAATGAAATCCTCTTCTCATGATAGTAAAGATATATTTTGTTACTAATCTCACTGTGGCCTGAAGTTCACCCAGAAAATGAAGAAAGCAAAATTAATGTTACATATGGCTCTTCAATTTTCCCTTTTGTATAAACATAGAAATTCTTAAAAGTGTATTAATTTCCCAATAACAAATATATTTTCAACTCTAGAAGTAGTAGTTACCTTTATTCAAATATGTATTGAAAAATTTACCTGTACTTTAAATGATAATTAGAGGATTAACACATTGAATTGCAATTCAGCTCTCTCCTCTGACTCTGTGATACTAACAGGAGTGAAAATTGCAATCTTCTTTTTATCATAAAATTCAACACATACAATGAACAGAGATTAAAAAAAAATAGAGCAAAGATGTCAAGGAAAAAAGCTTTTAGTTGTACTTCTATTACTGGTGTTTTTATAGTTGATCACACATAAATAAAAGTAATCATGCCATTACAATTTAATAAAGCAGAGCAGTTTCCCTAAGAGTCAGAAATAGGTTTTTGAGTCCTGGTGATTTCTTAGGAAAATTGCAAATAAGTTCATGAAGAAAACATTCCAGCAGTGATATATATGTTTCTATTCATTCATAAAGGCAGGGGGGAAGGCTGTGGGGGAAGACTTAAAACTCTTAGAAGTATCGTTGTCATTCAAAGAAAATCATGTTCATGCAAAGATAGCAAATTTCAAATGCAAAATTAATGTTTTGGGGAATTGAAAACACAGAGATGGGTGTGTGAAGAGAATGGGTTCTGAAGGTGGAGTTAAGCAGATTCTGATTAGTAAGGTTAAATAAAGGCTTTCCATTTATTTAGTGTTTACAAGTAGCTGCTTGTTAGCTGTTGAATAGGATTCATCACCAAGGTATTTGAAACTGAATATTGATTAGCTATAGGTAATTACTTATAGACATCAGCCTGGCATTAATTTCATGTTTTTCCAAGACCTTATAGTATACACAATCAATTTGCTGTTTCCAAACTATAACTGATTTCTATTTGTTATTTTTCTACATGTTTTTGTATTATATAAATTTACTAACTAAAAAAATTTATTTAAGAAAAGTAAATACAAATTGAAGAATGATGACAAACATACTTCAGATTATAATTTTTGTTATATTTTTGTTAAACATCTTCATTGTTGGAGAAAATTAATATAAGACTAAACTAACAATAAAGTGAACTTACATTCTTACTTGAAAAGACCCTGGAATAATTTTTCATGTTATTCTATAGTTCTAACTTAGAACTGTTTGATCAACACTTAGATGGATGGGTCCATGGAGAACAGAACACTAGCCGAAAATGTCGACAGACTGCTTTTCTAAATACTTATGTACTTAATTATTAAGGACTAGAGGAACCAGTTTAAGTCCCTTTGAAATCAGTGGAATCAGGAATATACTTTAGTTAGGGAAGAAATTATACTGTTTTGTTCACACATAAAAATAATTTACTAAAAAATTCTGTCAGTGGCACTCCTTCCTCTGTGTAGGGACTTGTCTAACAATGCCAACATGTTAAAAATATATGGGGATGCTCCTGAAGCATTTAATCCAGATGTAACACAACTTCTTGCTTAGAGTCAACTGTTGATTTTGCAACTGAATTTGCCTTTAGGTATTTCTGTTAAGCCTAATTACATGTATATATATCTATAACAATAGGTAATTATTTTAAAATCATTTTGGCATCAGTCTGCATTATAAAGCACAGTTATGGTCTTTCTGAACAATGGTCTGAACTTCAGCTCTAAGCAAATAAATGGCTGCATTTTAAATCTGTGTCACTTTCTCAACATTTTTAGAGAAAAGTTATTTTGGAAAAATAATGGCTTTTCTTGTATGATTAAAACCTTAACTTTTGCAGACTCCTCCTGCCCCAAATGATGGTGCAAAGCAATCCTTGAAATGGACCTTAGTGTTGGGATTCTTTGCAGGTACTGTACTGGATATTGGCCAACAAACCCAATGCAGCAGAACATTTCAGTGTAAGGACACACTCATCAATGTCTTCTCAGTGACTGACTGGTAGATGTCCCTCTTTGAGGAAATTTCAGAGACAAGGGGTTTTCTTGGTACAGTTTTTATGATCGACAGACAGGTTTTGTCTGGGTTTTTTTCCCCACAACCAGTGAATGAGCCTGACATAATCCTGAAGATCCTGCAGAAGTTCAGCTACATTGTGGCAGTGTGCACGGCTAGGGCCAAAGCCAGCAGACCTCAGCAGTGGTGGAGAGAAGCCTAGCACACTGCCCCCGGAGATAGTCATTCCGGTTAGGGTGACTCAGTTGTCAATCTTATGCTCCCTTTTGCATAAGCTGTTTCTATTGGTTGTTTCATCAGTTATGTAATGTTCCTTTTATAGTCATATTCTAGTAAGTTCTTGTATCTTTGGTTATTTATTGGTTATATTCAAATTCCTGTATCTTCATTGGTTGTACCCCCCTCGCCTTCCCCTTTAAAAAACCCCGTTTGGGGAGGAGCGAGGTCTTTTGCTCCAGTTCCCTTGGCTCGTCCTGACCCTGTTCTACCCTGGACCCTGAAATAAAGAGCTGAAATCACTGGACAGAGGCCCCTCCTTGGTCTTTGCTTTCGCCGCAGCGCCGAAGAACACCGGGCTTTGGGCACCCCGCCTACCAGAGGAGCCGGCAAGGTCCCACTGAGCACGGCTGGAACCCTGCTTGGGGGAGAAGCGCTGCAGCGCGGCAGCCAGCCCCCGCACCACCAGGGCGGATAGCCAGTGCCGGACGCCTTTTGCCCTCGGCTTGTCCCCAGCCCTCGGCCGGAGCTGAAGATCCTGCAGCGGCTACGCTACATGATTATATTTTCCAGTAAAACTATGGGTCCAGAACTCTTTCCTGATGCACTAACATGAACTTCCCCCACAGATTCAACAGAAGGCTTTAAAAATTTCCCTAGCACATTAAATAGACCATATAGAAAAATTATTACCTTGAGGAACCGGCAAATCTAAGAGCTGGATGAGGAAACAATGAACTACTTCCTCTCATTTCTATAATGGATGAGAAGGAAAACAGATCCATATGGTACATATGTGTAGCAGAGCTTATTTTAGAGTTAATCCCAGAACAGGACATTTTTGTCTGTCCACCTGTGAATTTCTACTATTGATAACACTTACTAAGTATATAAAACCAAGGTTCTTCATGGCTGTAATTTAAACAGTATCTGCTACACATTAGAAAGTCATCAGTGTTCAAGACAACCTCTAGGAAAGAGTGATGTTTAATAAATTATATTGCAACGTGAAAATGTTTTTTTCCTGTTAAATAAATAATGCTGCGACTTCTAAACCTTATGGATTTTATGCTCTGAACTTGATCATTAAAATAATACCATATGTTGGACACATCTTTAAAACAGATTTGCTTAGTTTGCTAAAGGTGGTGGGAAAACACCCTGTCAAACCTCTCAGAATCTCCACTGTATCCCAGCTGGACACAGGAGTCCAGCTTTACCAACTTTCCAACTTTATTTATTTTACCAACTTTCCCTCACATAAATAAGAGAAGAAAATTTGCTTTCAATCAAGGAAATTAGATGGAGTGCATAAAGAACTAAAATTGGCTGCAGCACCTGCTCTGACTACTGTGGAAGGTGAAAAATAGGCATTTTCTAAGCCCACAAAAATAATAATGGCAATATTTATCTGTATGAGCACATGAGCAATCTCTGGAATGACTTACTTGACAGATTATGAATATAGGGTTCCTTGTCCCAATTATTTATAGACTATTGCCACAGACTAAATATATGGAGTTATCACAATTGCTGAGTGTCCCAGCAATCTGATTGTCCTGGTTCCATGTCACATATTCAAGATTCTTACACAAACACACAGAAATACATGCAAACAGTGCCTCCAAAATCTCTGAATGATAAATGGTTAGTGTTTGGCCCTGGCAAGTGTCTGCACAGCTTCTGAGACACACTAGATCACAGTCTCCACAAGGCAGGCACAAGCAGAAGAGTAACAACAATGTGGCCAAATTCATCAGATCACTTCCTCTGATAAGAAAAAAAAAAGAACTAGAAATACATAATAGCAACTAAATAAAGGATTTAGAAGTGACTCAGAGTGGTTTTTATCCAGGCTTGTCAGACCATGAGTGCTCAGAGAGCATAGAAGCCCTTAAGAGTTTTCTATTAATCTCCAACTGTTTTAAGTAACCAAGTCAGTCTTGAGCACCATCACATACTGATTTAATACAGCTACAAATGACTTGGCAGAGATTACACAGGGCTTCTGTGGAGCTTCATAAACCCAAATTGCCACCTCTCCAGGAAAATGCCTCAAGACTATCAGGCTTTGCTTCCTGAAAAGCCCTGAGTGCAGGGCTGGGTGATAGCAAAGATCCCCTTCATTTGTCAGTATGCAAACATGTTCCAAATTAATCCACAGTAACCACGCTTGGCTAAAAGCAGCAACAATCTTCCTACACGTAAAAATTGCTATTGTTATCAAACCAAATAAAAAATGTTATCTGATGGGCTCATGTTGAGTCATGCTCACAGAATTGCCTTACAGAATCAAGATGATATCTACAGAACAGGATTAGTTAAGCCTAACTAAAAAGTAAACAGCAAATACAGGCATTAATAAGAACACTATTTTTCATTACTGTGAGAATGTATTTTGCATTATCTGTGAATAACCATGTAAAATAGAAATAATCATTGCATCATAAGTGTTTGCAGTGTATACAAACTGAAAAAAAAATACCCTAATAACGGGCATGCTTGTGAAACCACAGGATAAACCTTTCCAAAGTTGCATAACTTCTATTCCATTGCCATGGGTGCTTTCTAAACAAGTGTATCCAATGCGATCTTTCATTAACAGGAGACTCACCAGGAGCACACCTTCCTTGCCTCTAAGAAGTGTAAGAGGTGGTTAATAATACTCATCACAGAGAGTCACTGCTTCAGGCTGGGGGTTGAAAATACAGCGTTATATGGAAAGTTGAAACTACAAACAGCATAATGAGTCAGACTGTAATTAATCTACCTAGATATCAAGGTGACTGGAGTTGTACCACGATTATTTGAAGTTTTCTGTGAAACTGTGACATTATATGCCACTGGCTACCTCTAAAGCAAAGCGTCCCTTAACAACACACTGGAGTTTGGTAAATACTGAAGTAACCACTTGGTTTTGAGGAACACTTGATTTAACAGCCAGGTTTTCATTTTAATGAAATAAGATGTGACAGGATGAAACAGTATATTCTAGAAGGCATAGGCGAAGATGGTATCACATGAAATACAGGGATCTTTCTAAAATGACCACTGTAGATTAAAGTTGATGGATGCACACAAAGAAAGTAAACAAGGAAAATCAGCCGGCAGTGAATCTGTGACAAATTTACCATTACGTCTTTGGCAATATACATGCATTAGGATAAGTAACTAAACATTAAGGTTCAGGAAACACAAAATTAATATCCTACTATTCAGACAGAAATTTTTGAGACCACACTTACTACTGGCCTCCTTCAGTATAGAGAAGATTGAAGCTTTTGACAATGCTTTTCACTGACAGTCACACTTTACTTGAAAACTCAGTTTGGCATTTGAAGCCAAGATGCTGCAGCAAAATTCAGGACAGCTGCTGGAGTTCATAAAGCTGCAGCTGCAACAATGTCATCAAAGACAAGACCTCCTTGTCTCCAAACACACACACAGACTGAGTACCCATGGCTCTCAGCAGGTTATCACTTACAGCACCACAAGCAGAAAATTCTAAATGAGGAGGAAAAAAACACCAGCAAAACATAACAATCGGCAGACTTTCTGCTCTACACAGCTCCAAATCCCTTCCTCCACTGCCAGCCAGTAGAGACTTCTTGACAACATGGGTATAGTGTATTCCCCAAAATAGTTTCCTTGGTGTACTAGACTGGCTACTCTGCTGCTTTTCCAGATGCAAATTGGTATCAAGGCTTTGCAGTGAAATAAGAACACCAAGAACATACAACTGCAAAGAAAACAGCAGCTTTTCACATTGACAATACCTTATTTCACATCACTAAAAAGAAGAGAAGGAACTGCTGCTAAGCTGGGTGGGGTGGAGGGAAAGGGCAAGAGAGGGGAAAATATACTTGACCAAATTATATGAGTCAGTAGCCTGCAGCCAAAGCAGAAAAAATAACATATATACTTATTAACTGTAAGTCATTGAAGCATCTTGCTGAATTTTTAACACATGGGTAAAGATTTGAATGCAAAAAGTAAACAGGAAAACACATTGCTTTGGTTCATCTATCTAATTTTGCTGTAGGTAAGAATATTTATCTCTTTACGTATTTCTCTAGCTTCATAGTCATCTCGATTAAGTCTCAAATTTTGATCCCACTGGCTTTGCTGCAGGAATCCAATTGCAGGAAATAATCATAAGAAAGATTCACCAAAACACATATGGTAAGGCCAACTTTCCCATTTACATTTTTTTAAAATCAAGAGTTCAGGAGAAGGATAAAAACAGCAAAAGACATACCTGAAAAATAGAGGAAAGAAGATAGAAGATATGGGGTAAAAACACCTTGAAATTTTCTGCATATAACCAACCATGAAAAGTCTCCAATAATTCCCCAGCTAAAAATTCAGCAAAAAAAGTAAGCAGATAAAACTACTGAGGTTCAAGTATCTCCACATAAAAGCACTTGAGTGTAAATGAAAGAAGTAGCACAAAAACCCCAGAGAAACACTGAGCTCTGAATATTCCTCAGCTGTACAGTTCATTTTATTTGTGCAGGAAACAAAAGAAAAAAAATAATTTGCCCTCAAAACTGTACAGCCAAGACAATCTGCTAAGTAATGGGGCTTTGCGGTGGCCCTGCAATTACTCTGGGCTTATCTGATCCTAGTACATAGACAGAGAAGTTCACAGACCATCTCGTTAAAATGAGTGTGATTTCTGGATCTTCACAACACAAACACAGAGATCACAAAACTGTCCCTGCATGTCACAGAAACAATGGAGAAAGGGGCCCTTTGTATGCTGGCCTTGTCTCTTTGGGGCTCAATTCCAATGTAATTAAAATGGTATCACAAAAATCTAGGGATGGAAGAGACAGTGACCCAACTTGTGATCTCTGCACTGGGAACTCATAATAAAACCAATCAGAGTGGAACAATTGCCTCTTCTCTTTTGCAGTCTGACAGCCTTGCAGGTGCATGCCAAAATGCCTTTGCTGAGCATGGCCATCATCAGCTTTCTAAGACTCTTTAGGATCCCCTTGGTGCTAAGAGAATGGTACAGCAGGGACCTAGAAAAAGCCAAGAAGTTGACCTATGACTAAGAAAATAAAATTGCAGATGATATTCTTAGCTTTAATTAATCCAAGTGATCATATTGAACTGATTAAACTTTCCATCTTGTACAAAGCAATGTTGATCACACTAAGTTAAAGAGCAAATTTGTTATGTTACAAAAATATCTAGTTGTACATACTCAAAAATTATAACTTAAGAAATGACAGTGAAATACAAATCTGGTTACAAGCATATAGATGAGTTTGGAAGACACAGCAAATGAATAAAGGTTTTATTTTAATAGGGATGACAAAAACTTCACAAAGTCATTCTCCTCCTCCAAACATTAACTTTTTCAGTCTAGTAGAATAGTAAATATTTAGCCTTCAAAATTCAGCTCATCTGTGTAACTTTCTCACTAGGGTGGCAAAATAAAGGTATTCATGTTAGTTTGCACACATGGATACATAGATTTTTCTGGTTTTTGTTGTTTATTTTCCTCAGATTACCTACTTTTAGTCAATCTAAAGGTCTCTTGAAAATGCCCATGGACAAGAGTCACGAGTTGATTTTAAAATGCTTAATTCCACAAGTCTAGTCACGAACTTTGAATTTTTTTTTCTCTACTTAATATCAAACCATATTTTGAGGAAATCATACAGAACGCAAAACAACCAATCTTCAAACAGATGATCTGGTTACAATTCTCACATTTGCAGAAGTGCAGTATGAAATTCTAACACTGAAGGATGAATCAGGAATGACACAGGAGAGCCTCGCTTACAGGGGACCAGAGGTGTGTAAGGATGCCTCACTTCCTCCTGTCACACACAGCCTTCCTAATGAACAACAGAGAAATTCAGAAGCCTCTTCTGCTTTCTTATCAAATATTTGCAGAATAGAGGGACTCTGGATGACAGATCTTGCATTTCCTTGGACCTAAGGTGTTTCTTAATGACATGATGATGAGAAAACCACACCACTCTCCACTGATAGATAGATCAGGGTGACCTTAGTACAGTGTACACTGAAAACCTTTATTCCTGTGAATCAACTCTGTATCCGCAGAGTTGATTAATTATGTGATTGCAGACCAAATCCAAAGTTACTCTTTCAGCAATTAAGATGATACACATTGGATTAAAAACACAATACATCTCAATCACAAGAGTAGCTTTGAAATAGTGTAGTATTCAGTCATCCCCTTGCTGAACATTATAATTCATCCTGTTATTTTTTCCCTTTTTGGCTTTGATAGCACAATATTTTCTCAGTAATAACACCATTTCAGTTTCAGCTGGAATCTTGCCTGACTAAAGAGTACAGGCATAATCTCAGTCTTTGTAGATTTATACACTGAGGCACAAAAGGATATATGAAACAGTTTTAACTTAAGTAAAGAATTTCAAACTCTGGCAATTTTACTCCAAAGTAATTGCAAAAAACATACAATAGTCTATGTATGTAGTTTCAACTAAATTGCTTTCATCAGCATAAATGATCACTCAAAGAGTTTGAAAATTATAATTTTGGTTATTTAACAATTTCCTTTGTATTTCAATGAAACTAAGTGGCAAAGAATTGTATTTTTCCCCCTTTCCATTTGTAAAGACTGACCACTATAATTTTCAGGAAATGAAAAGGCCTCTTAAATGCATGATATTTAACTATTGAAAAGTGGCAGAAAAATGCCATAATGCCCTCTAAATAAAAATATCTGATAGGATTGATGGACTGAAATTCTATATTCCCCCATTGGAAATTATAATTTCATTTTAATATTTACAAACAATAATTTCAAAGCTTATAGAGACTTAGAAGTTCACGAAAAGTTGCCAGGCCCACTTCTGTATCCCATGCTTCAGTATCCTTATCCACAGAGGAGAAAAGGAGAGCCAGGTGCACCAACTCATCTTACACTACAACTTCCCATAAATCCTTTGCTTAATCCTTTGGATTTATTCTGCTCTTTGAGTTGGGTAAAGGAGCAGTGTGAAAATGTTCCTAAAGCCTCAATGTAAATGTTTCTTTAATCCTCCTAAAGCCACAGAACAGGCCCAGCTGAAGGGGGAGGAAACTGAACTAAGGAACTCTCAGTGACCCCGCACTGCTGTCTCTCTTGGCACTGACCTGTTGGTCACAGGTTCGTCCTGGGCATGGCACAGATGTTCTGACATCAGGTGGATTCAGGACGTCAGCGTGGGGACCCTAGAACACACTCGATGGTGGGGTGTTCTGCACTAACACTGACTTCTGCATTAGCAACTTAAAGCTGGGTTATGAAAATAGCTGATACAGAAATGGAAGATAGGATTAAGTATTTTTAAATGCGACTGTTGCATTACACAGAACTTTATGTTCCCCAAACATGACATTGAATTCAGCCAAAAAAATGATACAGCTTCATTGTTTTTTCTTTAAAAGTCAGAAGAAGGGGGGAAAGTTGAGAGAAAAATCCTCAAGGTGACACCACACTTTAAAAACTGGGAAACTGGTCTGTTAAAATGTGTTGGTGGTAACATTTAGGGTTTGGACTCTCATTAATGTGGCCCCAGGGAAAATATAAACACTCTTTCTGAAATTAAATCTTGAGTTTGCCCACCGCAGTCTTGTTTTCAGCTTCAGCTGCTGGCACGTCAGCCTGCAATTGAGGCCTTGCATCAAATGCCAAGCCAAACATTCAGGAACAAGAATGGTAATGACACCCTATTTTCTTCTAAGGCATATTAAAATATAGCAAGTATTATTTAAAAAAAAGCAGCAAAGAAATCACTCATTTGAGATTAATAACTTAAAAGAAACTGATTTTCATAACCTCTCCCACTTGCACTTGTCTTCAAATAATAAACCTTCAGAAGAAATCTGTGCTTGACTCTTGAAATCAAGTACACTTGCAAAACAGTAACACATATCAAAGTTCTGATAAGAACTGGCTAAGGGCATAAGCTTTACCTACATAAGTCCAAAACTAAATTCTCTGGTTTGGATACGTGATTTTGAAAGTGACTTAACACAAATGGATCAATAAATGAAAGTCACCTATCTGTAACACAAGTTTTTCAAGAGGGATCCTTCCTATTCAAAGTGATAAGATACATTAAATCAGAACTCTGTTACTGGAACACTTCCTACCAGCATCTCTTTAAGTTACCTCTCTTATTCCCACCTTCTTTTCCTAAATAGGCTGTGTTCAAGGTGAGAGTGTGCTGTTCCAGCTATTAGATTTTCCCTCTCTCTCTCCCGAGTCTCCAGCAGTAGCCGTCTGTAATTTCTCCATGTAGATGGATCAAGATTAAGGGGTGAATTGTCAGATACAGTCTCTGTTCCAGGTAAGCAATTGGGACCTCTTGCCTCAGAAGGGATAGGTCCCTGTCTATCCTAAGCCCAGCTTCTGTAATGTCTCATGAGGCATAGAAACTATCCCTATACGGGAAAAACTGCAGTCTGGATCTACATGGGATGTATGGAACATCTTATACAACCACTGCTCTAATACAATTATCCCTGATGGGAATCTGTGTTGCAAATAAATCTGACTCAGAGTAGAATGTAGCCAGGACTCAAAACAGGGATTGACAATAGCTCACCTGCCATGGGTAGGTAATTTGAAGAATGTGAAGGTGCCAATTTAATAAGGATGCAGAGGAAAGGGTGCACCGGGAATTCCAACAAGACTCATTCCACTACTAACACAAAACGTTAACTTGAAGAATATGAGATACAACATACTCTAGCCTGCTACCGAGCGAATTCCCATCATTAAAATCAGGTCCTCAATGTAAATTAACAAAGTGAGACCAAGTAGGTGTCAATTCATGGCCTAACCAACATCACTGGCTAGAAACCCTCCAGTTTTACTTGCAGACTTCATGGATTTCTTTGGTCAGAGGGTGGGGAGACCCTGGAGCAGGTTATCCAGAGAAGCTGCAGATGCTCCATCCGTGGAAATGTTCAAGGCAAGGTCAGTTGGTGCCTTGGGTCATCTAGTGGGAGGTGTCCCTGCCCATGGCTGGGGTTGGAGCCCAACATCATCTTCAGGGTCCCTTCCAAACCAAACCACTTTGTGACTTTATGATTTGGGTCTGAAAGCATCAGATTTGTGTGTTTGTTGTTCCCTCCCTGGAGTAAGTGCTTAGAAAGAAGGCAGAGTGTTGGATCTTTATTATTGTTCTAAGCTAGAGCCAAAAATGGTTGCAACAAACACTTTTTTAACAATGCAAGCACATCAGTCCTCAAAACAAATCACAGCAGCACTCCTGCTGGAACCATAAACTCAACCGTAAGTTTTAAAAACCTGATTATTATATGTAATAACCTGTAGTAACTAGATTAACAGTCTAGCTACTGAAGTTAATGTAGTGCTTTATGCGAACAGTTCTTTTCTGTTCAAGACATTAGTAGGTATTTTAGAAGCCTTTCAAACCACATTCACATTCCCATGCAGTACATTTCTGAAAGGCCGGTAAAGAGGTTTCTTATTTTATTTCCATTCATCATAATGCCAGTCAGTTGTATAACTACCTACTTTATTAGAAATAGTCAATAATTGTTCAAATTTCCTTAAAATAAAATAAATACTGTATGTGCACTGGATTGAAAAATTTAGGCAATATAAATAAAGCAAAATAATTAATTTATAATCTAAATGTGATTAGCACCTCGAGAATCTGAGTTCTTAGATTTAAAGCTACATTAGGATTCAAGGTTCAAGAGGAGATTTTGCTGAGTTGCAATGATTTCTGTCAGTAGATGTATGATAAAATTAGTAACCATCATGCATGTACAGAAGCACAGATAGGAAAGCAAAGGTGCAGCCAACAACAGAGGGTCAACGACTTCACAGGGAAATAGAGATGTTACCCATATAATAAAAACCCTGAAAGCAACCAATTTAATAATTTCAGGAGGCACAAAATATATATGAGCACTAGGTAAACTCTATGTCAACTCTTAGTTGGGCAGGAAGCCAAAATGCATTAAAAATTTGCTTTAATTGCAATTAGGATAATAAGTGTGAAGATAAGTGTGTGGGTAAGACAAAAACAGTTCCAGCCTTGTGACATTTCCTCAGTGGCAGAAACACCAATTACAACGAGAGATTTTTCTACAAAGATAATGTCACCTTTGAAAGTAGAAAATTAAAAATCAATAGTGAGAAAAAAAGATGGATTTTTTCTGTCTGATAAGAAGGGCCAATAAGCCATGGTTATTTACAAATAAACTCATGTTTGAAGGTGTTTACTGGTAGCAATATTGTTTTCAAATTTCCTTTTTACAATCATAGCCAGTTTCAGCCACCAGACAGACATCTTATTTCTCTTCTACGGTACTGACCTTCCTCAATAGTTTGATCTAATTCTTAATAATTCTACTTCTGTAAAAAAAGGGCTATAAATTACAGGCCCTTAAAGACTATGACCTATATGATAACTAAGGTGTTTATGTCAATATTGGAAAGAACTAAAGTGTTATTTCAACTGCAGCAGTAAGATATGCAGAGGGAGAACTTTAAGTCTGATTTGTTCAAGAAAAACTTCACTAATCATTTTCTGTGATGGCTTTGATGGATGAACAACACAGCAACTATGCAGAGGTACCCATATTTTCCCATAAGGTCAGCCTTTAGGAGTGAATTACAGACAGTTCCCCAGACAATTTGAAAACCCAAAGGAACTTGCTGCCTCTTCTCAGAACACTGGATAAATCTAATTAAAGTTGAACTTCATGAATTCTTTTGCAGTCTTTACCTTAAATAACTGAATATAAAATATTAGTATCCATCAAAAATTCTTCTCATAAAATATTAAAGAATGAAGACCTTGCTTCACATAATAAAAAAAAAATCTACATAGATAACAAGAGTTATAGCAATTGTAACATAAATCACCTTCCACAATCTGTGTTGGTAAAGTTGCTTTCAAGATCATTTTTATAGGCTATATAGCTAAGCTCCAAAACAAAATGAGAAGTTCTAAAAGTGTATTTATGATAAATCAAATCTGTATGAATTCATTTAATCATGACATGTAACATATGACACTTAAAAAAACCCTGAAATCGGATTTTATACCATAATCAAACCCAAAAGTCAGTGTATCAGTTAGAAACCTACTCCAAAGGAGAAAACAAAAGTCTGCTTGTTTCCTTCAGACAAAGTAAACATACAAAATACACTCCATAAATCCAGTATGTTATTAAAAATAACGCTGATAAACAAGGATAACCATGGAGGAAATTAACAGTTTTAATCTGATTTACTCATAGATATTTCCTGCTGTCATGGGGTATAACTTGATCACTACTTAGCTTCCCTTTAAAAGCATTCTGACTACACTACATCCGTGCACAGAATGAAATGCACAATTCCCTCTCCAAATGATAAATACTTGCTTCATTCCAGAATAATCCCACTGGAGCTGGAAAAAGGTATGACCTGCTCTTGCCCAAGATAAGCTGGCCTTCTATAAAGGTGTGGTATCATGGTAAAATGGTATTTTCCAAAGATCCCAAGTCTTTTTCAGAAAAGAGCAAAACCAACTGTGGTTCTCCTGATTTCATGGGAAATTGCCAAGCTGCCTGTCCTGGCACATTAACCTTCCCCACATCCTTGGGATGAGCCTGGAATTCCGTTTCCCAAAAGCACCTGTATTATTACCAAACTAAAGGGGCAATTCCTCTATGAAAAGTCAGAAGAGAAAGGTGTTGGCTTTTTTTTTTTTTTTCACTTTACTGTAAGACAGACATGGCTTGATAGTGATTCTTAAATACAAACACTGGTGTTGAAATAAGTCCTTAGTTTCTGTAATATCAGAAAAAATGATCTATTAAATATCAACCCCCCGAAAAAATCTCTTTGGCTATTCTCAATTCCGAAGTGTGCACTTACATTTTGGCAAACATTAATCAGAGAAATGTTTAATTCTGTTATCTTCTAAAGGTTATAAGGCACAGCTGCACAAATCATATGGGAACACACAGTAGTACGGTGAGTTTTGTTATAATGGTGACATCTTTCCTCCCAGATTCTGTCCCTTAAATCAGGATGGGAGTGCATTTATGAGAAGTGCCTGACTTTCAGGGGAATTGGGGCTGCATTAAAAACAAGTCTGTCATTCCAGTGATTACTCAAGCCCTGACACGTAAGTTTTCCCCAAAAGGCCAAAATATGCCCTTTAAAGCCAATGAGAGCTGTGTACAATTAGCGGACAAAACAAGACTTTGCCGTCAGAAAACATGCAGTACATTTTCCTGAGGGAAGGTGAATGTCAGTGTAAACAAGAAAAACTAAAATCTGCTTGTTCACAGCCAGAAACAGGATCAGAAAGTACAACTATAAGAAACTCTTTCTCTAAGTGCTCATCTCATGAAGTGAACCTTTGCAATTTATAAAATTTCTTTAAATAACCTATTCAGCATGAGATTTATTTGGTAGAAAGCTTTCTCTCTTGTGACTTGATTTCTCCCATGTATATCGAGTTCATGAATTAAGTTTTATCTCTGCACAGCTAATGGTCACAAAAATTAAAAAGTACATAAATAATAGGCACAATAACCCTACAGCACTACATTTTTGTCTGCTATAAATATGGAATAAATAAATAAAATGATAATGTATCGAATGAATATTCTTTAAGCATTCAATTTCAATGAATAGGCAGTAAATTAGTGAACTACGACATTTGTAAACAATTTCCAATCTGCAGCACAGGCAAAATTCCTGAATATTTTAACAGAATACTTTTGTAGACCTCCATTCCACAAAACTTCCTAACATTGGTGTGACTTTAGAATTAACAATGCAGGGCCAGACATTACAAGACTGTGAACATCAGGCAACAAAAGACAACACTGAAAAATGAATTGGTGAATCTTGAGCTTGCATTGAAATAGTTGCCTTGGGATACTCAAGGACAAGTGCTTCCTTACTCTTTACTCAACTCACTCTAACCAAACTGAAAGATTTTGCTTCCCGCTATGTCCATGTCTCAGACAGAGCTCTATGGCACATGATAGGCACTGGACACAAACAAAGAAAAACATTTATTTTTATGACAGAAGTGAAAGCAGTGGTTTGCCACTTAGCCCTACTTCAGTGTCCTCACTTCCCACCCCATCAGCAGCAAGGGAAAGCATTGTTTTGCCTCCCTCATATTTTTTACAAACACAGACAAAGCAGTACTACACAGTCAAATTCAGGCAATTAATAACGATAACTCTCTGGATATAATGTGGATGGACAAATACTTAAAGCACATATATTCCAGTTTTGACTCAGAAGGATTCTTCAATGTGTTACGAACATTTATAGAAACCTCTAGAACTTTGATAGCTATGGAAGATCTCTTTGAACAGATAGGACAGCCTGACTCAGGTTCAGTTTTGATGCCTGCTTTGGAATGGTGGTTATGAAATAATCATGAAATAACAAATATTTAAATTCCTGATTGAAATTTCCTTCACGTCTCAGATACCCACATTTTTAAGGTGTTAGCTGTGGCAAAATAAAACCCCCTGTTTTTCTAGTATAAAATTCTTTATTTAATATAAAACAGAGAAAATAAAACTGAGACTGCAGTCATAGCTTGAACTGCTGCCAACATAGTGCTATAGATCCGTAAAAACTGGGGTTCATATGGCTTAACTACAGTGCATGCCCTATCTTCCTTTATTGTATGAAAATACCTGTTTCCATCACAGTTTCTTTCCTCTATTTTTAACTCGCAGTGTCCTTTTTTTGAAGGTGAAAAGAAATGCTGCTTTCTATGGTCAATTTTTTGACCAAGGAAGTTACGTCTGTTTGTGTCAGAATTTTAGCATGATGATATTGTTGCTTTTTGAGAAGTAACTAATTCAAATAATCCACTCCATATGTTCATTTTCTTCACTAAGTGACTATTAAGCTATGCACAGGTCACTGACATGCTGGTTTCATGGTTGGTAGGTCTCTGAACACCTTTGGAACTGCAACAGGAGATTTCTTTCAATTTATGTGTTATGTTCAATTTATGTTGAGAAAAATGATTTCTACAAATAATTACCAAATCAATCTGTTTTTTAAAAGACTAATTCACAATCAGTTCTTTCTAATTCAGAGTAAATATTAATATTATTTATTTGCTATTACTTACAGTACAATGTTGGACTACATTTATAATGCACTTCAAATCTTGTGGGGTTTCCAGATACAACTTTTATAATTTTTTTCTAAGAATCCAAGCACAAATACAGGTGTAAATACTCATTAATATTTTAAAATATTTGTAGCAAATCTCTAACTGCCAAAAATGCAGTTGATTTTCTTAAACTGGTATCACAAGTGTTTTGTAATAGTATTTTTGGATCAATTTTTATATTAATTATATAAAATTTACTAAAACCAAGCTTTAATATAATAAATGACCAAGCAAGTTACAAGTTTCTTTAAAAATTGGTATATATTACATTTGCTGTGAAGGATAAAATGTAATTTATACTATTAGAAATTAAGGTGGATAAGAATGTGTTATGATTCTTTCCCTGAAGAACTTAACCACTGGTAACCAAGAACAAATCCTGCTGTGTCCATGGTTTGAAGGATTCTACAAACTGATCTTTAAAATAATGATAAACATATACAGTCTACATTGCTTTTGCAAGTTTACACCTGGGATGCCCCTGTCACTCAAAGGAAAAAAAAAACTTCTCTGAATCCCAGACAAGGCATTTTCCCTGAGCTCTTTCTTGGAATTCCTTCCATAAGCTGCTACTTTTTAGCAGAGTCCATAAAGTATATTTATTACTCTTACAGGTCCATGAGCTTTGAGCAAGGTTCATTTCCTCTGCCTCTTATGTAATCATATAAAACCCATTATTATGCTACATGATTTGGAGTTGAAAAAATCTTTCACTTCCAACTTGAATATGGGCAGTCTTTCTAAATAATATGCCAGAAAAATCTAGCTGTCCTTATGTATGATTTTTTTTTTTAATTAATGGATACATGTCAACTGACCAGTAAGAGAAAAAAGTTGACTGAAATATTTGATATGCTTTATGAAATGAATGGAATTTATGCTCCTACTTAATAAACCAAGGAGGATTTTGTTTCTTTGAAGATGATATTTTCATATATATCTGCACTGGAGGCCTTATTGACCCATTTATTTATGACGTAAGTTATTTTAATTGTAGACCTACCTTCACCTTCCCCACAGCTTATCTTTTGTAAGCAACTGCCTTCATATATGCTGAAACATCATTATAGATCCTGTTTTGCACTGGATTTTGTTTAAATTATCTTTCCAACTATAACGAATCCTGCTACGAGGAAACGTCTCCACACAGAGCAGAATGGAAGGAGCTCACCCAACAGTAATGTTAACCAGTAACAGAGTGAAACTCCTGAAGGCAAATCCTATTGCCCATAATTCTGTTTAACCCATGAAAGCAGGGAATACAGAAGCGAAACACATTATTTCTACTTTCTCCTAAGGACAACATCACCCATTAGATTCAAGCTGAGTGCTTTTGTTTATTGAGATTACTGAAATTTGATCTCGGGCTGCTACACCCATATGAAAGGTTTTTAAAGTTATTTTTTGTTTATGTTTTTATAAAGAGCTTCAAAGGGGAGAAGTGTGTTATTTTTTTCTCCTCCTGCTGAAAGCAAATCAAGGTCTCTTGAGTTATATTTTACTGTTTATACACAAGCATTAAACTGCCAGTATATAGCATTAACAGGACAACTGAAACCAAATTTCAGAACATTATGACACTTCAAAACAAGACCAATGCACTGATTATAAATCATGCTGAATAGAATACCAGTACATTTTCAGATCCTCGTATAATATGGGTTGAGAGCAAAAAAAGTAATGACCTTTGTGTGCATACAAGCTGCACAGTAAAGTTCATTTTGAAACATAAAATAGAATCTGTTATTTATACTGAAATGCTTTCAATGATCTGAACTCAGATCACAATTTGAATTTGACAGACTGCATTTGTGCCCCATCTTTATTTTACTTTATGTAATAAGCAATGCTATAAATTTTAACCAAACTGTTAATTTCTGCTTTGTGGCTTGTGATGAACATAAAAGTCTCTAAATATATATGAAGAAATTTATCATAACAAATTCTTTAAAAAACAAGTGAAAAATTGGAAGACCTAACTCTTGATTCTGTTTTCCTGTGCATTTTAAGAGAGGTTTGAGGTTTAATAAACTTTTCTAAATTCTCATTTCATGAAGTGAAACCCATTAGCCACTGATAACTCACCCTTTTCTGCTCTTTAATATACTCCATCAGTTCCTCTCTTGTCCTTTTCACTGCTTCTTCAATTGCCTTTTCACTTCGTTTCTTCTCCTCCATTAATGCTTCCTTGACAACTTCCTTTTCAAAAGGAAAACATGTCAGTGTAAATATAAAAAGTATTTCACAAATGTGATAAAGGTCATCCCTTTCCTTTCTCAATAATAGTCATCCTTTCTCAATAATACTTATCCTAAATGTATGCGATATCTTTATAAAAATTTACAAATTCAGTAATCAAGGGCAAAATAAGAGAGAAAAAACCAAAGAATAATCCCTTTAAAGTTTTGTTAATAGAAATATGTTTCCTGAGAGTAGAAAAAAGAAAGCAATGCAGGTATTACTTTCCATGAGGAGCAGGGCTAGTAGGAACCAAACTACTTCAGCAAGGTCATCTGGTCCAACTGCATGAGCCCTTCAGGGCTCACCAAGAATTAAAGCACATTCTGAAGGCATTTTCCAAATGTCTCTGAAACACTGAGAAATTTGGGGCATCGACCAACTGTTGGGAAGCCTCTCCCAGTGCCTGATCACCCTCTGGTAAAGAAGTGCTCAAAATGTCCAGTCTGCACCTCCCCTGATGCAGCTTTGAGCCATTCCCACACCAGCACCGTCTGCTTCCAAACTGTAATAAAAAATTACAAAATATAACAAAAATTATCAAAGCTTTTTACAAACTTACATAAAAACTTCTCAAAACCTGCAATTTTTTCCCAAACTTTTGGAATTGCCAGGGACATTCTGTACACAGCAGTAAAAAACAGCAAAGGATACTCACCCACCTCCCTAAATTAGCATTACCCTACATCAAATGCATTACAGAAGAGAAAGGAACCCCCTCTTAAAACATCTTTATCACCTGCAGTATTTGGTTATCAGCTCAGGAAACTAATTCCTGGGATAAAGTCACTGCCCCAAAACCTAAGTCCCAGGTTCCCACAGCCACTCCTGAAATAAGAAATAACATTATTAAGCCAAGTGTTCTGTTTCTAAGATTCAAGAGAACAAAATGGCAAAACTGAGATTCCCAAAAATCCTGAAAATGGAACATTTTCAGAAAGCTACAAACACCCAGTACAAGTAACCACATGACATGAAATGATTGTTAGGGAGATCAAGAGGGAGAGTCTCAGAAATCAGGCAGAAACTGGCAGCTCCTGTGCCTTTGTTCCAGACATTCCAAATTGGAAGGAACAGAAACACCAGTGGAGCAGCTGAAGAATTCAGCAGGAAATCATGGAAAAACCCCAATGGTTCAAAAAGGAACACAACGTGACTTCTCGTATATTTACTCACATACATAATTTATTTTGTTTTAAATCAAAACTTTCAGAAGATCAAATGTAAATATAAATTGATTCCTTATTACTCTTCCCTGGTTGGACATAACACCGTGTCACCCACAGATTTGTTTATGGGTTTGCTTGACTGCAGAGTAAAACAGACATTTCATGATACATATTTACAACCTGGATTTGTGGGGGTGGGGAGGGTTGGCTGGAGAACAGGTGGAATTCCAAGGTTTTGGAAGTAGAAGATATTAATGAAGTTACATAATTCATCTGTATATTTGAGTGGCATTTTACAATAAGCTATTAGTGGACAAAATGAAGAATCCACTGAATTGGATCAAACTCCTTTTATTTAAAAAAAGGTCTCTTCACTGGATGTTTTTCAACTGAGAAAGAAAGCTCTGTTTCTTACCTTTAGTTATTTGCTCTATTTCAGCCAAAACTGAATAGTTTCTGCAAAACTACACTTTTGCTATTTTTATAGCAGAAAAAGTAAAAAATCCCAAATTTAAAATGTGTCACTATGTAGTCCCCACTGTTCTGGAATGCAGCACATATGAAAATTATATTTGTGAACAGTGATTATAACATTTTTTCAATTTTAATTCCGTTTACCAAAGAAAAATCCTGAGAGAAAGGTCTCTTTCACTACAGAACTCTGGCAAGACTAACAGAAAAAGCAGAAGAAAGTAACATACTACAGAAATATGCTGTTCTCATAATTCTATTCTCATGCCAGTTTAATTTGTCAAAAGGTCCCAAAACACTGTCTTGTTTTAGAATGGAAAAAAAAAATCTCATTATTTATCCCATTAAAGTCTTCAAAGCAAATTACAGAACTGATAAGGTGCTGTACCTTAATATGTAGAAAATTTTACATCAATTAAATATTTACAATCAATAGGTGTCTTAAATCCCAGGCACCACAACCCCTGCCAGCACTGCTGAACTGGCTGCCTTGGTTTGCACTGTCCCTTCCTCATGGCTCAGAATGGGCAAACAAAGACTTCTGTGCAACACTGACACCTGGGACCATCAAAAGGCAACTTTGCTGTGACATCAATGAACTGAAAGAAAACTCTTTTCTCCCCTCCACCCAGTTTTCAGAAGCCTTCAAGGAGCAGATACTGTAGAACAGTTTCTTAGTCAACTCAGTCATGAACTTTTGATCCTAATTAATATTAGTTTTTCCTTCTGTGAAAAGAATCCTCTCTTCTATAGGACCTTCCACTTAGTGCTCTCCTCTAAGTACTCAGTCCCTGTCTGGGTTTGCTTCATTTCTGTCATTAGAGTAAATTATCAACTCATATAAAGATATTTAAATTCAGATATTACTTATCACTACTGTTTAACAAAGTCATAGCTGCATGTGCATCCTGTCAGCATGTGCTTACTTCCCCTTCATCTCTTTCTTTGCTCTTTCCTTGTGTGCTACAGCTACCTTCAGATTTTATCCTAATTTAGATTTTGGTTGCAAAGGTAAAAATTGGCCCTTTATTTAATCTTTAACTAAAAAGGGTAAAGCATTATTTGAGGCTCTTTGTGCTATTTTGAGTCAAGAAAATGGGAAAACCCAGTTTCCCATAAGAAGCTGAAGCAGAACAGTCCACATAAGGCACTTGAGGTGCATTTCTTCTCTCTGTCCTTTTTTTTTTCTTTACATATTTCATCAGTGGCTGGAGTACTAAATTATAGTCTCAAATTTAACTTCTTTACATAGCTCTCTAAACGTGTGCTTGACATGACACCAGTTAAAAGATAAGAATACCTAATAAAAATAAAATACAATTATTGAAATAGTTGAAAAATCACAGTCAGCCATATATCAGGAATGACAACCACATCATCACAACATATAAATCTGTAGGAAGACAGAAAGAAAAACCATTTTTTTCCAGCCACTATTTAAAAAAATAAGGCAAGCCATATGTTGCTTTGCAATTTTGTAGGAAAATACTTCTGTTTCCACACAAGGATCAGGTGGCAGTACTAAACTTTATCTAGGAAATGCAACCACAGACTGCAATGTTAGTGGTTTTTCAGAAAATAGTAACTCTCAAATTATAATGTCTGTGGTTAAAAACTACTACAATCTACTTCTGAAGTCAGACATGGTTAAAGTCTGTATGCACTGACCATACAGACTTCGCAAGCATATTAAAAATAAACTCCTCTAATGGCAGGGATCTCTTTCCGCTCAGTGCTACCAAGTTGTGTCCTTCCTCACACATCCAAGATTAAACAACATTTTCTTTTCATGTGTCTCCATAAACACTGACCACACTAATGTTTCTGCAAAAAGGTGGAAAAACGAGAAGAAAGTGAAACTGAAAATAATGGTTGGCTACCTTCTTTAGAGAAATGTATCCCATAGAATGTTGAACAATAAAGGCAATGGAAATTGGAGAAGAGGTCTTGTGAGGAGCAAGTGCTTCGGCACAGTATGTGACACCATATTATCAATAAACTATTTAGGGAGGAATTGGGATATAGAGACAAAACCCCCAAAACTTCTTGTATGAATCCACAAGATATTGAGTATGAAGAGGAATGCTGCAACAGTCAAAGCCTGTGACTGAAAAAACATTTTTTCTTCCAAAGATTAGCACTCCACCACCCAATCAAAATCCTCCAGAGTCTCAAAAAGTTGTTCCTGAAATTGCTTTAACAAATATGCCATTTTGCTAGGTACTTCTGAGACAGAATAAATGGAGTATTTTAAACTCTGACTCCTCCATTGGACTCTGCAACCCTTGTAAAAGATGAAACAAATAACAAATGGACAAAGAGAGACTGATAAACACTATGTTGTATTCCCTTAACTGGCAATGCCCTCAAACCTCAGTACATCATAGACACAAAGAACTTTGAGGATAAGGAAAGTCAGTTTTAAGGAAATTAAATTAATATTGTGTCACATGGAAATCCTCTCAAGTGAAAAAAATCATCATAGTAGGAGAGCAAGCAATGTCAATACAGGTAAAAGTTGATCCTCTGGTAACATACACTATAAATAGAGTGATTGATGATGAAAAAGAGACAACAGCAAACCCTGAAACAGAGACAAAAAGCAGTTTATAGCCTATTTAACAGAGAAAGAGTGATGGAGTAAAGGGCTGGAAAGTTACAACAGTAACTGTGGCAGTATTTTTAAAGGGGAGGGAAAAAAACATGCATTAGTAAAAGAAAGGTGGGTGCTTGTATGAAGATTGTATCTATGTTGTTAGATATGGTATTTCATCTCCTAGATATGATGCCAAATGCATCCTGTAAACATGCATATTTACAATTAGATCTGAAACAAAATCATTACATAGTCCAGAGTAATGAGCAACATGACAGGTCCTGAAGGTGACAGAAACTATTTGGGAAGTGGGAAAGGAAAAAAGAAATACTAAGAAACCTTTAAGTGATACTTATGCATTGATAAAGTGATATCAAAGAGATTTATCAGTGTTTTCAGTGTATACAGAAATAGTTCACAAAGAGGCAATGGAGGAAAAAGTTAGTTAGGCTTCTAAATTTGATATGAACCAAGGGGCAATCTTGCACAGAATAAATTTATTGGACCGCAAAAAGACAAGACAAATGTATAATCCCCATATATTTTCTTTTCCCCGTTATATTATCCACCTAAATATTCCTTCTATACCTACTGATTTGATGCATGAGAAAAAGAAAGAATTTTTTTACAGATTATAGGGCTAAGAAAAGGCCATTTGATAGCTAATAAATTTAACTGAAAGTTAGAGTGGGATATAACGTTTTAGAAAACCTTTTAAACTTCTTAGTCCTTACAACCTTCTCATATGCAGGGTAGTGGGGAAAAATGTTTAGACAAACAGTAATTTCCAACAAAAATTTAACAGCTAATTTTATCACTAGTAGAAAAGAAACAAAAGCCAGTTCTTTAGGTATAAAGGCAATGGCTTCATGTTTTCACTTACATTATCTTTTATTCCCTTACATAGGACTGAGTATGGAAATCCTTGAGACCTCCAATACCAAATTCCTTCAGGTTTGCCAGGCCACCAACAGAAGCACTCCCTCAAGCAGATGAGCATGAAAATCAAAAAGCTTTTAATAATGTAGCAGGTAAGGAGCCATTCATTCTTCAGCATTAAGCACCAGGTGTTCTAGACATTTTGCTTTTACCTTCTAAGCAATTGCATATACTGGTATTTATAAATCCATCAAAAAGCATTAAACATAGTTTAAAGAATAAATTTTTTGGTCAACTACCTAAATGTTTGCCAGTAAAACTGTATTGATATTTTTTAAGATCATAAATTACAAATTTATTGTCCTGCAAAGAACACCACCACATGAACCTTCAGAAGTGTGAACATGCTCAATTGTCTTTAATTCTTAAAGATTTACTCAGCAAAGATTACTGGGAAGGCCTTTTTTTTTATTCATTTTTTTTTAATAAGCCTCTAAGTTTCTAAGTTAACTTTTCTTGCAAAAATATTTTTTCTTTGTATATCTCAGTATATCTCAGTTGTGGCTTGGCTGAATGAAACACCACAGCCTCAGTTTTCCTGAAATACTTTCCCATTGGTGAGATAATTTTGCCTTAGTGCTTTTGCTCATGGCCAAGAGGAAGCAGAATTTATGTTAGTTCTTTTAATAAATTAAAGGTTCTCTTTTTTTCTATTTTTTTTCCCTAAATATTTGCAGCCTTCAGAACACTTTAGTCTCTAATGGATCTGCTGTGTGGATTATGGCAATGATGAACTCAGCCTCTTTTCCCCTTGAGAATCAGGGTAAACTACACTAGATTATATACAGTATTTTAAATTTAAGCCTTCAGGAAATGACAGAGGTGATTCTTTGTTTCAAATGCCTTAGCAGAATTATTAGTTTCAAGCTATGAGATGGACTTAAATTTCTAGGGCTCACCCTGCAGCTGCCACCTTTAATTTTACCTTTAATGAATTTATTTTCAAACAAAAATAGAGGTGCATAAATTCTCTTCAGTTTATTTTGCTAATTCTCTTCCACACCACCATGGATTTCACCTCCTTCATGTAACTGTGTATTTAGCTTTGCACAATGATACCAACTGCCATGCAGAGAGCTCTGTGCATTATAGCTATGGGAGGTACTGCTATAATTCCTCTGCATTGCCCACCAATTATAAATTCAATATATCAGCCTTCTGCTTTATTAAAAATTTTATGGATTCCATCATCCTATATGCCCAAAGAATTTTTGGATTTTAGCATTTTCAAAGAGTAAAAATAAACATGAAGATGATGATAGAGGGCATTGTCCATTGTTTTTAGAATTTAGAGTGATGTTTCAGGAGCTTCACTGCAAATTTGAATTCTGGGGTAGAAAGCTTCAGCCTCAGACACACTACCTGTAATACTTTCTCCTTATCTAGATGATATCCACTTTTTATTCATGTAAGTGTTCTAGAAAAAACACATTCTAGTGGAGGAATTTCACCAAGTCTTCCTCAGCACTGACAACCACCAGACATTAAATTCTCCTTGCAGGGAAGATGCCACTGTAAAAAAACGCCAGACAATGTATGAAAAATAGAAAAGGAAATACTGGAGACATGCCAGGGCTACATTCAGTCTGCTGAATAGATGGGTTCCTAATCTATAATGACTTTTCAATGTGTTGTAAAAGGATCACAAGGTTCCTGTGCAAATGAACATTTTTAACCAAAAGACTACTCATTTTTTTCAAGGACAGCTTGTTCTTCCTGAATAAAAATGCTAGCCTGTCCTTCCCGCAAACTGAGAATGCTCTTCTGAATTTAAAAAATAACCAAAAAACTCTAATAAAAGCATGAAGCACCTGAATAACACATTTATATAAATCTGAAGATGCTGCCAGTCTGAAGCCAAAGGAAAGTCATCTGGACTTCTAATACCTTACAGCCTCAAGAGAGTGCTTTAAAATATTTTACTATTTCCCTGATGATGCAAAATATCTCATTTATCCCTTCATAGTTATAAGGCTTCAAAAAGGAATATCGTTATTTTAATTAAAAATCCCACGTCTCTAAGTAAAGACCCCAAGTCACTGGAACAGACAAAGCTTTCATTGAAAAAAAAATTGCAATATTCATGTTACTGTAATCCTTTAATTTCTTAAAGAAAAAGAAAAATAGAAGGGGGACATCAAGATTGCTCCATCAAGTTGAAATATTCACTCAGTATGTCTTAGTTCCTACTTTCACTGTAAGTTTATCTTAGCTCTGCTGTTTCATATTCGGTAGCAAAATATTTTATATTAATCATGATTTATTTATGAAACTGTCTCAAAGTCTCCAGATTTTTCTCTGGCCATGTTAAATTAATACAATAAATCTTACATGGAAGCAGCATCTTCATATCTGCAGACTTGACAACTCTCTGACTGAGGACAAACATTTTTATTACGACAAAGTTTTGTCAAATGTAAATATCTGACAAGTAGAAGGAATCTGTACAAAACTTCCAGATTTGCCTCCACTATGGGTCTCCTTCCTGGCCACTCTGCAAAAACACCACAAAAAAAAAGTCAAAAACAGTACCTGTATCATCCCTGCACAGGAAACACTCTTCTTTTCTTCTTTTAAACAAATTATTTAGACGATGAAGGGAAATTTCACCACCTGATTCAGCACAAGTGTGATCTTCACCTTTATTGCCCTTACATTAAAACTGCCTGACAAATGAAATGTTAACTACCATACTTTAATGGTTTTTATCCATTTGCTTTCTCATATATAGCCATATAACTTCTAGTGCATGTGTTTTAAAACTGGTGAAAAAACTCAATATATTTTATTTTATCAAGAAGATTAATGGATGGTGAATTACTCCTTCAATTCAACGAATCAAAACTCCTAATCATGTTTTTCTAGAAGGTGAAGAAGAAGCCAACAAACTAGTTCGACTATGGCAAAGAAATTTACTTTCCTAATTTTCATAATTTAAATGTTTTACAGACAGACAATGTTGCTACAGCTTTTTAAAAATATGTCTTTTATCAACTCTTGCCACATGCATGTCAAAATGCCTTTTTCTTTAATGGGTCTTCATCTCAAGGAAAATAATAAAATTTGGAATGTTATGGAATTTTTCCATTAACTATTCCCAGAGTTAGCTGTGGGCATTTTGACTTTAAGCCATTCTGCCTCACTTATTTGCAGAAGACTACACTGACTCTTGGTCTAGTCTAACTAAGTCAGACTAAACTGACCATTTTGCAGACTTATAGTATTCGTGAAGAAAAATTCCTTCTCTTTAATACTATATTTAATTTCTTTGTTTTAGCTCAAATCAGTAAAGCAAATCTCTTTGAAATAATTTACAGCAGAATAAAATTCTAATCTAGGTTTCTATGACAATTACTAGTGTCATATAAGTCAGAGAAGTAAATATAAAAATATCTTTTCTTTCTGACACAGATTATTTCTTCTGGTGGTAAGTGCAAGAAGGTAAAGAGAGACATTTTGTTAAAACAATTCAGGCTTACCTTAACTAGTGTTAAGTTCCAAAATCATGGGTTAGACAGAAAATTCTCTTTCTTGAAATAACAATATTTGTCTGAAACCTATTTCTACACATGTCTGATACTAAAAGATTATTTTGCACATTAGGTACACTAAGTTGCTGAATTACTTGGTACTAAACACAGTGATGGTATTGGGTGACAATTTTGAAGCAGGAAGTACAAAGAATTACACAGCTCAGCATAAAGAATTAAATGAGACAAGTGCTACACGGCCACAATTTTATATTTCATTGCCTAAAATGTTATGTTTGACTTCTAATTCATTATATTGTCTAAAAAACAACTGCAAGCCAGTCAGGAGTGCAGTTATAGCTCCTGTAAGAGAAATCTTATAGAAAACAAAATATAAATAAGAAAAAACTCTTTGTGGAAGTTTCTACCCAGAAGAAAACAATGCCCACACACAAACCGCCTGTAGTCCCAAGTGTTTCTCATTGTTAAACAGAAGTTGTATCTGACAGCACATATAGTCTATCATTTGGCACATCAGCTCTGCAGGACTTCTTTTGCTGACAGAAAACTTTACTAGTTGGTGTATGGTCATAATTGCAATGGCCTAAAGGAGATATGCAAGCTCTTGGCATAGGAACAAGGGAAAATTTCTCCAAAAAGCCAAACTCTACATGAAAGTCCATTCCTCCCCATGGAATTTGTAATCATTAATTATAGAATAAAGAGTGTAACTTCATATATACTATTCATATATGTGAGAGAATTTTGGAAATCTCAAGAAAAATCTGTGGTTTTCCTCAATTAAAAATAGCTTGGGTATTTGAAAAATGAACCTAACTCAAAGGAGAAATAATCATATATTATAACTGAACAAGAGAAATTATTCCTGTTACAATAAAAGTTGTTAGAGCTATTTGATATTAAAAATTAATGACACAATGCTATATAAAGTGCAAGACTTTTACAGGAGAATCCATCACAAGAGTCTCTAACACCTCAGTGCTGCTCACCACCACAACAAATACATCACTAGATACTTCCACATATGAACTACTTGATCAAAGAGCAGCTTGAGTGGAAAAACCTGTCCTTTGGAAAGGCCCAAACTGCTTCCTCAGAGAAGCACTGTCATCTCAGTGTATTTAGGACTTTGTCAAAGGATACACCATCAATATTCAGCTACTTCTAATATCACCCTGTCTTGTGACAACTTCAAAGGCAACATTAACCACAAGAGAGTCTGCAGTACTCTCCACAGGGAAAGTAAATCCGCCCCAAGTTGCTGCATCAACTTAGTCCACATCTCTCCCACCCCACACATTCTCCCCAAATCCATAAATTCAGAGCCCTGGCTGAACTCCAGCACCCAGCCATGGGACTCCTTCACCAAAAATCTTCAGGATGCATCAAAACCCTTCTCAAACTTCACTACCATCATCAGCCTTTTATTAATCACTTCAAGTTGCACAAGCTATAAAATTGCTGCCTTTTTTCTTTTCTGCAGTAAACAACTACTTTATTGCTCTCCCTTCTAGAGGATTCTCTATACCATCGATACCAGTTCTCATTCTGGGGAGTCTAAATGATTTGTATATAACTAAAGCCCAAGCAATTGTTCTCAGCTTGAAATTAGCTTTGAAGTCAGCTGTTTATCTTTTTGTTCTGAAGAAGAGTTTGAGTGCCCAAAGGCGCATTGAAAGTCTTGAAAACCGACATTTTACCACTTGATACTTTTACATTCAAAAGAAGTAAAGAGGATATAAAAAGTAAAATCTTATTTACACTAGGAGTGTAAGCAATACAGAGTCAAATTATGGCATAACATCAAACCCCAACTTTTTTGTGTAGCTGATTAGGTATGAGGTTATTAATTGTGTTTAACACTGGAAAGAGAAATGGTGTCTATTCCCTAAGAGTTTATTTTTAAATTTGTGCAATATGCTACTTTACTTCTATTTTACTTAAAATTCTGAAGTTTTATTTTGTTTTTTTTCTTATTCAAGACATAAAAAAATACAGCAATATCAAATTCTAACACACAAATGAAACATACATTCTTTAAAAGTCTGAAGACTGTAGCATTCAAATAGGCCACCAAGAGATCAGTGAATTTACAGGCTGTTCCTCCAAATATTTCCAGCATCATAGACCACAAAATTCAGCTTTCGGAAGAGCAATTTAACTGCTGTTATAACATATTACATTTTTAATGCCTAGAATTGCTGAAAGCACTGTTGGGAATGTCCTCTCAATCTGTGTTAAGTGACACACAATTCTCATTATAGAAGAACCTCTCTAATGATTAACTCTAGAAACATTTTTCGTCCATTAATGGTTTAGGTTTTCAATTTTTATAACCCACCCTGTATTTCCGACCTGTTCTATAAGGAACAAATGCAATATCTTTAGTCTTCCACAGGTATGGAAGTCACATAAACTATTTACAGCATAAATGCCACTCTCTGAGCTACTTGTCTTGAGATCCTTTTGAAGTCAGGGGACAAAACCGGGCACTTAGAGGGTGTGAATTATCTAATTTCAATGTATGTACCTGTAAAGGTCACAGGAATTTTGTTCCTGTTTGGAATTATGCGCCAGGTTCCCTCCAGACACACAGCCTAGATGAAGACAAGGGAACAGATTGCTGTGCACTGCAAATATCAACTGAGTGACAGATGTCACAAGAAAATCTGACACACCATCAGGAAGACAACCACAAGAAAAAAACAAAATACACAAAGCAGGTGCATGGAAGGGTAAAACACACCAACCTCATTCTGCTTTCTTTGCTCTTGCATGGCTTCTGAAACAGCCTGGACAATCTTCTCTTTCTGACTATCACGTTCTGCTTCCCACAGTTTTCTTTCTTCTGCATGAATCTTTTCCATATTTCTCCTCTCCTCCTCTACTGCTTTCAGAACAGCTTCCTGCACTACTTCTTTTTCAGCCTTTGAAACAAATCAGGCACAATTAGATGAGCAACACACCCATCATGAATGACTAACTCATACATATCACCTTATTCTCATGAGACCTACAAGCTGACAAGATACGGGATGTGAATATTTTCACTTCTGATCTATGAGATTAAATTAATCTTGAGGTGCTACCAAGCAGGTATTACCTCTGGGCAATGCCTTGTGCAGTTACAGGAAGGAAAAGGAAATTACAGGTAAGACTCTTAAATTCCCAACTTCTGAAAACACAGGAATTCATAGCTAGTCCATTATAAGAGTAGGCACATCATGGGCCTCTCTTGATATTCCCATGTAAGAGATATTTCTGCCCTTACCTACAAATACCTGAAGTGCAAAAACAGTGGGAGAATTTTCTGTAGAAAAATAGGCAATGTATAGTTAAAACAAATGTGTTTTCCCTCCCAAAGCCTCTTATCTATGCATTCTACATGAAGCACTTTCATTTTCCCCCAATCATTACATTCAACCATTATCTGAAATCACAGTGAATTTGAAGCCAATATTCTACACATGCCGAACCACACAAATGTATTTACCAGCAAGACATCCATTACATAATATCGACACATAATGACAAACTGAAGTTCAGAATAAGCAAACATGGGCCAACAAACCATATCCACAAACCCCTCAGTTTTAATAAGCTTAAAAGTCATTCCTACGTCTTTTGCAGGTGATATAGCATGGGTCAAGTAAAGTCATAAATGGCAAAAAAAAATACTGTATTCATCAGATACCTACACTTATAACCAAAGCTGCTTCTTGCAATTCACTGGGACCTTGATTATTTACTTAGATATTTAAAAAATACAATAATTAAATTAGGGTATTTTATTATACACACATTTCCTGTAGATATCAACCACATAAGAAACGTTTGTTGTGCTACTGAATGTTATTCAATGAGGTCCTCAGCTAGTGTTCATACACTACACAAAAAAGATATACAGAAAATTATAATATGAACTGAGATTAACTATGCTAGGTAATACATGTCACTAGTTTTGCCAGATCATTACATGCAACTGAACTTCTGTACTGGATTCTACATCAGTATTAGAAATGAATGGTAGCTTAACATTTACTTAAAATTTAGTGCCCTAACACCAATGTACTTAATAATGAAACAGACAGAAGAAATCATATTTGTAAACTGAATGCTCACTTTTAGTCAAACATCAATTTATATAAAATAATTCAAAGCCTGTTAAAAAGTCCCTGTTTATATATGATTTTAAAAATTGGTCTCTCCTCATTGAAGCTACCTTGGCGCTCTATATTAAGGATGGGATATAGCAGATATGTTCATTATTAGTAGAACCAGCTTCTTCTAAACACACAAGAGAACACAGAGTTTGATAAACTTAGTTACGAAACAAAAATGACTGCCTGAACTTGGCGTTTCTAATGGCACACATGGAATCCACACTGCAAGTCGACTAAATAACAAGAGATACCTTTGCAGCAGCTGCCAAAGCCTCCTTGCTTCTTTGTCTTTCTTCATCCAAACATTTGTCCAGCACTTCCTGCAAGTGTTATGAAAAATTAAACTGCAATTGACAACAGAGGAGTGGCTAAAAATCATTTCAAACAGTCAAAGTTCTAAAGAAAGCTTCCTCTTCCTGTCTATAATGGTGACAGGACCATTCCCAATAATCCCCACAATGCTGTTCTGACCCCTTATTTTTTTGGTAAACAAAATCAATACCTTGTGCTTTTGAGACTGCTGCACCAAAGCTTCATCTATCTTTTCTGATAACACTTCCTTCTCTGCTTCCAAAATGTCAAGAAGTCGCTGGTGCTATTGGGAGAAAACATTAATATTTTTGTAACCACAGTCTGCGAGTAAAACAGACAAGAAAAGCCATCGAAGACACTTAAGCTTATCAGTTACTTACAGAATTACTTAAAATGTAGATTCAGTTAAATTAAACACACAGCACTCCTTTAAATTATTTCATTTAATGAAAAAGATTACAATAATACGAAATGTTTAGCTTCCTGAAGAATTAATATTTTTTCTCAGTCTGAAAAGTAATAGAAAAAAAGTTGCAAAAATAATCATTATGTAAAACCAGCACTTACACAGTTGATAAAGATGGTCTAAACAACACCACACTTTCAATATTTCATTTAAATAGCTGTAGAATTTAAATAATGCTTGTACTACTGGCTGTATGTACAGAGAGCAGAAGGCAAATGTCTTTTTTTCAACCATTTGTGATATCATGAACCTTGAAAGCCAGGAAATATGAACAAAAGAGAATGCTGCTTTCTTCTCAATTTCTTGGTATCCAAAACAATTTGTCAGGGATAAAATGGACACTGAAGTGAAGTGCCCATATAGTATACATGCAGACATAGAACCTGTCACTGTTCATAATTATAACTCATTTATTTGTTTTTCCTATATCAAGCAAAGAATTTGCAGGATGTGGGTTTTCTCTGGAAGAGCTGAGCTGTTTTTGAAAACTAAAAATTATTACTGGAAATTATTGATGCTATGCATTTGTCATGAGATAATTGCCAGCAAATCAGAACACTTTTTTTACATGTTATTTAAGAGATGATACATTATAACCTCAAAGTACAGTACCAATGCACAATAATATTTTACAAGATCACCAAGAGGAAAGTGTTACACTAGAGTTTTATATTAATATAAGTGTATATAAAGAACATAAATTTTTTACACAAACACTCATACAGGCAAATACCCCTTTCACTGTCATTTCTAAGAAACAGCCATTTCTGTTTAATGAATTTTATTATGTTTTAATTTTAAGTGTCTCTAATGGCAGCTAGAAATACATTACCAAACTGCAATACTATGTTCTGAAAAATATTTTTTCATTTGAAGAATAGAAAACTTTGAGACTGCTTTAAAAAATAAAACACCTATCTGCCCTTCCAGGATAAACACGTAAAGAGGCATTTCCTTGTGAATTTACTTAAAATAGGTCTGAATGTGGCAGACATATTCTAATGGAAAACACCTGTGGAAGGAGTAGCAAAATTCACATCATGTTTATACTTAAGGATGTGTAACTCACTTTTCTTGTGGACACAGTGTTTTCAGACATTAGCTTTGACTATCAGGGCACTGTCAGAAATTACATCTTCCCAGTAAACCAAAGGTGGAACAATAAATGGATTTTATTAGTTAAATGTTCCCCATGACTCCTCACTTGACTAACTGCACAGACTACAAATGTTATTTCACAATGACACAATATAAAACAAACACATGCAAATATTTCTGCAAGCATATGGCACAAATCAAAGCTTACTAATGTCAAGTAAAAGACTGAATCTTTATTTGCTTGTCAAAAATCAGCAAGGGAGTTTCTAAAGAGAGTTCCTTAGAGAAAATAATCTGTATCTTTAAAGCACCTGCAAGAGAATGGAAGTCAGTTTGTTCAGTGAGATGAGAATTTCTAGTTTACGACTGGAAGACAATGAATTCAGAGTTTGACTCTGGCCACCAGATTTCTAGGTATTACATTTGGAGTTCTATGAAATTCACAGAAATTCAGTGAGAACTCCATTAAGAATTGCATCTGCTCATAAAAACATAGTTCCTATTTTTCAAGATACCAGAGGTAAGTACTTGTAGGCATATTTAGAATGCTTCCAAAATAAAAGCTAATAACTTCTGCCATAAATCAATGCAACCAACTTATTTTACATTAAATAGTACCCCTACCTCTCGAGGAAATACAGAATTTATAATTTCAAGACTGTAAGTCTCTTGTGAATAGCTTGGTATGTCCTTTCCTATCACAAAATAAATGCTTATTCATGTGGAATAATCCTCCCATAGATGATTACCTTCATATCTGAACTTCCAAAAGTTCATATATCATCACAAATGTTGCAACAGCTGTCCATACAACCTAGTAAAGCAAATCCTCTTGTATTAGTCCTAGAGAAATACCTTGGAGAACTATTTATTTGGCTTCAGAATCTATATTTGGTCAGTTTTGTTTTTCAGAGAGAAACATACCTTAAGATATTAAATTACATAAATTATTTGAAAAAATAAGTAACTGGGAACAAAGAAAACAGAATAAAATATTACTTGAATTGCTTCTCCCTCAAACAGGTCTTGAATTCAGAAAACCTATGTGGTATAGCTAGCATGGATACAACAAGAAAGCTTCCATTCTGCATGTAATTAATATGTAATTTAAGTACTAATCAAGAACTTTTTTTTTTTTTAAGGTACTATGCCCCACAGTAGTATTAGCCCTCATATGGAGAAACAGAATCTCCTTAAAACCTGTGCTTATTAAAATGATGTAAAGTGAGCTTGGTGGTATTATCAATCCATTTTCTAGAAAAGATGCCCCTGAATGCATCTAAATTCCTCATTACAGAAGCACAGATCTTTCAAAGGCATATTCAGGGATCTTGGTTATGCATATCACTTGAGCAGGAAATCTGGGAAGTTATGGATAGTAAGGGTTTCTGGGCATTCCCTCTTCTGACAACAATCAAAGAAATTTTTTCTATTTCTGTATCATGACAGCACTCAGACTTCGAGAAAAAAAAAGGGGTAATTCAAAGAAAATTATTAATGATTGTATCAACAGAATTCCAAGCTGTTAGTTTAAATGTCTCTACACAGCAAGCTGTCCTAACTCTTTTGGAACTATTCTTTAGTTTGGGCAACTAGGTTTGTATTTCAGATTTTAAAATAATCCATATACTCTCTAAGGAGAAATTTTCACAGAGCAGCATTTGGTACACTGCATTTCTAGACAAAGGCAGAATGACTTTGGGGTCTAGTACTAAATGGGCACGATGAACTTTATCTACAGTCAGTGCTACCTCAGTTAATAAAGTTATTAAAGGGAGTTGAAGGTTAAAAATACACAGAAGGTGACAGTTTCACATCAGCACTTACACATGTGAGAGCTTTTGAGTGCCCTTGTGTTTTTAGCTAATGGGAAATAATAGGATGCTTTAGGGTTCATTTAACTTGGCTCCTAGATTTTTGTTCAGCTGTAAGTCAAGGCCTCTTAACATAGAGACCACTGCTGAATTAAAGATCATCCACGTTGAGTTAAATGCCTCCAGCTAAGCAGGCTTATCTCATAAACCCTGTCCTTCTCACCAGGAATTAAAGCCATAGAAAGGATGGGAGTCGAATGAATCTCATTCGGCATTTCCAGTTTCCACAGGCAAGAATTATGAGCATGTTCCTCTCTCTGTGAGACAGGATTAAAGGAATAGAGGAAGAGCTTTGAGACTTCAAGCACCACTCTCAGCTACACATACACTGAATTGTGATTCCAAAGCATTGGAGAGGCCACTTCCTCTCAGGCTTATCTGGACACCAAAGTTGGTCTCCTGGTAATTGTACCTGTCAAGAGGATACTGCCCATGCTTCAGAAAGTAAACCTAACAAAAGCTTTCAAGACAGAGTGATCTGTCTCCTGCCAGTATGATAATGAGTTCATCAGACCTAACAGTCCTATGGAAAGTAACCAAAGCTCTTCCAGGTTTCCTGTGAAAGTTAGAATAGAGGCTTACATATGGCGCCTTACATTTGGAAAAAAAGCACCTAACCCATCCAAGTGTCCATTAAATTTTTAACCGGAAGTTAAGGTGGAGGTTTTCTTTATTAATCAACAATCCAAGAACCAGTAACTAGGTAAAAAAATCCAAACATGTTGAAGCTTTGAATTTAATTATCCAACTCTTAATAAAAATATATACCTTACTGAGTTTCTGGAACAAAGTGCAAAAATGGAAACTGATAAAAAGTTATGGCCACAGGACTGGAAATACAGTGCATGAATCGGTGTGAGACAAAACTGAATCTCAGGGAAAGCTCCACTTTAGAGCAACAAAAAAGTTTTTGCCCAGTGTAAGTTTGCTAGGCTGCACATTCACACTGTGTGTGTTATCTATAGGGCACAGTAGACAGTTAAACACCATGCAGAGATACTCAGAGAGATCTAAAAAACCTTTAGCTTAGGTACAACAATTATCACAGCTCTTTAATGCATCATTTTACCTGATTTCCACAGCCCAACACTCTCACCTAGCCTTCTTTCCAACAAATTTATGTCATTTTACTCCTTAGGCACGGAGTGTAGAGTTAAGAGTGCAAAATTCTGAGTTGTAAAAGTTCTGAAGAGCAACTTGTCTCATGATATGATGGCCCAGTGAGACATAAGAAAGAGATTTAAAAAAAAAAAAAAAAAAGAAGAAAACCCCATAAACTTTTCTAAAAAGTGGTATTGCACAGAGAAGAGAAATACTAATATTTCTACCCTACTCTCGGGAAAGGAGCATGAGAGGGTCAAGAAGAGTCTTGTGAAAATTAGCTTAAAACAAAAGGCATTCAAAAATAGGTTACAATGTTTTCCTCCTTGCAAGAAGTTCTCTAGGCAATGGTTCCAAATGAAAATCGTTTGATGTAGATTCAAATATAAATACAGAGGTCCTGTGGTTTTTCTTGATTCCTGTAAAAAAGAAATCAAAAAAATCTTTCTTTTTTTCCTGGAATGTGAGTCACAGAAGATATTGTAAACAGATTTAATCACAATAGCAACTAGTCAGTCTTTTTTGTTATTTTTATATACTAAATTTATTTCTAAGGAATCACGACATTTTTCTTTCAGGTAAGCATAATTTGAAGGATTACATAGTAGGTATTACACTAACTCAGGGGGTGAATGAAATAATGTATGAGATGAGCTATTTTACAGCTAAAATGCTGCATTAAAGCCCTTAATAACCAATTCTAATTTAGTACAGTTGTAATTCCTTGCATATTCCTATTAATCCTAAACAGCCTATTTAAAGGCAAACAAAAATGGGGTGTCTTGTATGAACTGAAACACTTGAAAAAAATAGTTTTTTTCTCTGTCCTGTTTAATGTAAAAGGAAATGTGTAGAGGAATTTCATCCACTAAAAAAAGATGCAATCCTTTTGCTATAATAATGGACACCCAATTTATGTTTCTGTAGATTGGTTTCCTCTCAATATTCAGTAAATCATCATGCATGGATCACCCAATTTGGCATGGATAAATTAATTTCATAAGCTGCTACTAATAGCTTAGGCAAAAGTGGTCAGTTAGGGAATAATTCAAAAACAAAACAGCAAAGAACATCACAGAACCAAAGTTAATAAGAATATCCTAATACTAAACAGGACAAAAAGGCCTTGCATTATTTGGAGTATCACGGCAACAAATTATTGGTATTTCCCTCTTCCACAGGTCTTTTACCTGAGGAAAGAATTTTCACACACTAATGAAAGGACACTTGGAACCTTCTTTTAATGACATCATTTTCAAAACCAGTACATGAAGACATTCATATGTCTAATTCACCCTCAGTGAAGGACCAGTTTTTCTTGTAACAAGTATCTACTGAATTTTTTGATCTAATGAAACTGCATTGTAGTCAGTAGTTAAATAGAAAAAAAACACAGGCTTAATCTCCTCTGCAATATTTGGGGGTTTTTGTGCCTTCATTATATATCTGAACATAGAACCATCCTCCTCCCTCAAGACTTGGGAAGAATTATCCTCAGAAACATTTAGTAAATATTTCAGCACGTCATTCACCAGCGTGAAAAAGAAACACTGGATAGGCCTTTTAAAGAATTCAACACTTCAAATCTGTTCACCTATTTTAACAAAAAACCTGCTTAACCCACAAAGTTCTACTTTTATTTCTGTCTCTCATGAAGGAATCTACCAGTAGGAAGAAACAACACATGTCATGGGAAACATCATTATCTAGGAGGAAGGTGATGTAACAAAAAGACATCATGATTTTGTAATGTTATCAAAATATTCCCCTTTCTACATCCTATTCAAAATATTATCCTGAGGAAAAAGGCGACCTTATTAAAATACTAATAACAGTTTTCTGCTCCTCTGAAAAGGCTGGCTACATTTAACAGCATGTTCTTTTATTCTGCACCTTTTCTCTACCACTGCTAAACTCTGCCTGAGTCAAAGGACAAGATCTGGTAATTGTAACTGGGTTTTTACACTGTCCTCACTATCTGTGGCATCTCAGTGTTTGGCAGCGCAAGGTGGAAAATCTGCCTGAAGAATTCCAACATCTGGTACATATTTCCACTTCCTCAAATTATAACTTATTACTGCATGGTTGAACTGTATCTTTTTGCCAGTTTGAGGTCCAAGTGGCTAACAAAGCAGCAAAGCTTCTCCAAGAGACAGCTCAGGAATCAGCAAAACATTATTAAAGGAGAAAAGCTAAAACAATGTAAATATAAAGAAAAATTGTAACAGTGGTAATAAAATAAAAACTAAGGATATACTCCTACTCAGGGTCCCATTCAGCAGCATACAGAGAGTGCACAAACTGCATGATTTGAGGCACATCAGAGGCTGAAGTTAAGGTTAAAACCTTCTGTTGCATAAGTACTTCATTTTTATAAATAAAGTAAAAAGCTATACAGAGGCATCTAATAATGAAAATACTTTCCTTGAAGACCTTATATGGTAACAGAGACTATTAAAACCCCAACATACTCCAAGCTCCTGAGGATACAGAGATAAGTAACTTCATAAAAATATAAAAAATAATTAGAAAATACTAATTACTTCTTCTATTTTGTGATCTAATTCATTTCACATCCCATATGAGTTCTCACCAAATTGCTCCATCTATCAGGAGAAATTCAAGGAAATGAACTCCTAAAATACGAGCAATGTAAACAGCAAAATATTCAATAATGGAATACAGCAAAACAGAGGAAACACAGGGTTTTTTCCCAAGAAAAGAGAAGAAAATTCATTACAGAGAAGAAAATTCATACTATATTCCTTAGCTTTTCAGTATTGACAAGAGTTGATGGTATAAATTCATAACAAGTAATGAAGGTTTGAAGGTAAAAAGTTATATAAGCAAAAGACAGAAAAAAAAAAATCACTCTAAAAAGCTACTTGACAAATCCAAGGAAGAAAATGTAATTTCCAAATAAGATTTTTGGTTGTCTCTAAAGGGATCCTGGTAGAATTAGCAGTGCAAAGGGACTGCAAAATCAACCTCAAACCGGCACATGAGAGTGGGCATTTTGAAGTGAGGTTAGAAAACTGGTAAGGGTTTACATTTAAAAAAAACCAAACACCCAAAAGTTATGCCTGCTATCAGATTTTTTCATGGAATCACAGAATCACAGGATGGGCCAGGTTGGAAGGGACCACAGTAAGTCATTTGGTCCCATCTCCCTGATCAGGCAGGATAAAGCCTGAAAAAAAAGTAATTCTTTCCCAGAATTTAAGAAAAACAAGCAAACAAACAAACAAAAAGGCTTCCCAGCACAGAAAAAGCTGATTCTTGCTCTTTTCATTTTGATTCTCTATATATACACAGAAATCAAGGAGGTACAATGAATTTAAGAATAAATTTCTCAAATTTGCAACAGGATTCTAATAAACACTCCCCCCCCCCCTCCCCGCCCCTTTTACATAATCAGCAACTACCAGAGAACAAAGAGGTTCTGAGAAAGTGTAAGTTCGCTCTTGGCAGAAGAGCAGCAGACCTGAGAAGACACATCCAGGTGAATTATGTGAAAGTGAATTACACAAAAATATATCAGGAATGACTGATTGGAAGGACTTGGTTTTGAAGGGAATGAAAGAACAAATATTTCTACAGCAGCAAACTACCAGATTTCTGGGAACTGAGAGGAAATGCCCAACGAAGGTATTCTAAAGTATTCTAAAGTAATTCTAAAGTAGAATTTAGAAGTATTTAGAAGTATTCTAAATAATTTCCAAACTATTATAGTTGGAATGAATGAACCAGAAAGGTTATCCCCTCCACAGTGTTTCATTTTTTCAGTCTGTAAGTCTTCAGGATTACTACTTTCACTGCAAAAATTGGCCAATGTCTCCTAAAAATGCAAATATTCCCAATACTTTCAGAGTCTAGTTTGCATATGGCCCCTTCAAGATCAGGCATTAAAGAGATTTCCCAATTGCTACCATCAGATGGGACAAACATAGAACCTCTTTTGCTTACAAGAGCAGAAAAACATGATCAAAGCTCATAAAATAAGCATTTTTATGGAAACATTATGAGTAGATACAAAAGTAATTACTGGAAATCATAGAAAATTATACCTCCTGACTATGAAACCAAGTTGCTGAATGAAATAAACATTTTCCCTGGCATACAAACAATCGCTATACAAAAGTACTTTTTACATTTGACATTTTAGGAGCTGTCAGGAGATATACTGATACTTTTCAGAAAAAGTCATGCAAAACAGATCAAAATGCATCATCCAAATACTTGAAAAGACAAGATTCCTATCACATTTCAGCAGCTCATGACTATTGTCACACCAGTTTTCTGCTTGTCCACAAACCGTTCTTGAAAGCATCATAAACTTTAAAAAAATGAGTTCCACCAAATGGAACTTTCATTCTGACTGTCCTTTCAGCAGATTGTTTTCAAATTGAAGATAAACCAGTACTTCTCTGGATGAGTCTCAAAAAAGGGACAAAAGATTTCATGCACCATCCAACAGATTTTGAACTACTATTTATCATACAAATGACAGCCAACATCATGATAGAGTAGAAAAAGCATAAAAGATATGGGGGTAACTACTTATCTTAAATCTTGTTGCATCTACAAACACAGGACTTGTTACACACACATAAAATCTTCATGAAAAATACCAGTGTGCAAAATTGTAGGGGAAGCATTTAAGAGTTCTTGAGTTCTTCCCTTTTTGTATGACACTTCCAGTACTGTTTTGTCTCAGCAACTGCACACCTTTGGAAAAAATTTCAACACACAGTGTATGTGTATGCTCTATATTCCATACAAAGGAAAACTGTGGGCCATGAATCCTTAAGGGTTAACTAAGTAGAAGAAAAAAAAAAAAACTCAGTCAGGAAAGAAATATATCTGCAACTGAACTACAGAATTAAATACTTCTAGCTGCTGTCTTTCCTCTTTTATATGAATCAGAATGAAAATATGACACTAAGATAATGAAGGACCTACAGTAAAATATATCCCCTTTACCTACATTCAATCATGAAAACACCACACAGAATATCCAGTTGTGTCTCTGATAGTGTTGCCTCAGTAAGACAGAGAAAACCAGGAATATTGTCAAGTCATAATCTGAGATGGAAATGTGTGCTCCGAGCCTCACCTCATATGTACTTTAATCCCTCACCATCCAGGAATGCCCGCTGCACACTTCTTAGAAACAGTAAGGAAGAACAACATCAAGGTAAGGAAAGTGCAAGATAAATAAAGGCAAAATTTTTTCTCATAAATGAGAAGCGATCTGCTGTAGGTATTCAAGATATTATTTTACCTTAATACACAGATCATTGACTGTTATAAAAAGAATTTAAAAAAATCTACCTTGATATAGTCACATTTTTATAAGACAAGTAAGAGAAATTTCTGAATATTAAAAAAAAAATCTATTCAACAGTGTGTTGGACATGTTTTTCAGCATGTATTTTTAAACAGCACAGGAGTTAAACCACAAGATCAAAGTTGATGTTCATTTTCAGAAGGCAACATCACAGGAAAAGATACACAGGATGCAAAATGATGTGCAAAAGATGCACATCAGGAAAAGATAAGGATGAAATTTGTGATCCTCCAACTTGTCATGAACCGCTATGTGTTTCCCAAAGAAGTTTTCTGATGAATCCTCAAGTACTAGAAAAGTTGAGCCTGCATAGCTTTCCTAAATATTCAGCCCGAGTGACTGTCCCCTGGGAAGGGACCGTTCCAGTGATCATCATCCAGGATGTCGCCTATAGAGAGCCAGTTTGCTGACAAGCCTCCCACATAATGATCAAACAGGAATTGCAGACACTTTTTCAGCAGGAAACTGGGATAGAACCATAGAACCAAGTCTTTCACATATTTCTCTGTCCTGGAAAACACAGCCTTGTACACTGAACGTGTCAGCAGGGTAGCACCTCTCTAAGACAGGATTTTAACCTGCATCTCCACCTAATAAAATTAGGTTTAGAAATCAGAAATTTCTATAAACTCTAACAATAGGTTAAAGACAAGGAGAGAAAAAGACCTTTTCCTCCTCCTCAAAGACACTTTTGGGAGGGAGGGGTATGGGAATTTAGAGGGGGAATGGAATGAAGTAGAAAGCATGAGAAAGGAGTTATCAAGAGATAACCTTGATTTTGTGGAACAGGAAATAAAACAGCAGAAAATTTAAAAGGAGTGGCAAATGAGGACAAAAAACTATGTGGGTTGACATTTTTACACCATCTTCAAACTTTGAAGGCAAAATGTTTGTAAGGTAAGAATATCAAAAGGGAACAAAAATAAAAGCAGTGATTTTTGTGTCGAGTACATACTTGCACTGTGTGGTTACTGCTGCACCAAAAAAATTCATTACAGTGACATAAATCTCCATGTAGAAGTGGCTATGCATGTACAATCCCATAACATAAAATATTAATCAATTAATTATATAAATATTAGCAGTAATTTCATCAATCTCAACTGCTAGCACCAAACAAAACCCTTTGAAGAAAAAGAAATGTTAAAAGAAACACCAAAACAAATATTTAAGAACAGATGTGTCCAAAAAGAATTAAAAAATACTACCCATTTCTCAGATCTTTCCACGAAGTTTTATGGTGAACAAAATCTGCCAGTATAAATCATATTTAATTAAACCTGACAGCTCAACCAAAAGCACCCTCATTTGTCTATTTGATTAGGCTTCAAAATCCCAGTTTTATGTTACAATTAAAGATCGTGATTGTGTTGAATGAGAAATGACTTGGGAGTTTGTGAACAGAATTTACACTTCTGGGATCCAAAGGGGGTGTTAAATGTAGACATGATGTAAACTGGACACTGTGTTATAACTTCTGTCCTATGATCAAGAACAGTTCTTTACACTGCCTGGTTCTCCCTAGGTAAATCTGAACCTACTAAAGGTTTTTTCACACTTCTGTCCCATCTTTTGGGTTTTGATGCAAATCTAACTGATCACAGGTGCAAATTTTTGCTCAGTTTAAAGAACACTCTCAAAAAATCTTCCTATGACACTTCCAAGCTTCATGAGATTCAATTAACATTCAGAAAGTGATGTCAAGTTAGTAAACTATGCTCATTTCAAAAACACAAAACATTTTCTTAAATTCATTTTTATTTGCTCTTAAGGCAGAGCTTTATAGCAAGCATTAAATGACTGCAATTCTGTGCTATAACCTCTTCATTCCTGGGGCAATCAATTTCTCCACATTATTACATCTTTCCTTCATACTGTTTATACAGATGCTTCTGTATTTAATACACATTTGCACTAGGTGTTAATTGATATGGTCAGAACAGTCAAATGGTCATAAAACACTTTTGGAAATGGTGCAGTACTTCAAGGGGATTGGATTTTGATGGATTTAGGTCTAATATACTCCATGAAAATTAAAAGAACTATTATCCTTAGTATTTTTTGCAGAATTGTTGCTAACGGTACTTAAAAGGTAACTTAGTTGCAATGCAAACAACTCCAGGGCACCATTAACAAATTAGCTCCTTGTTTTCTAAACTTAAATACTCATGGTCATCATTATTTTTATTCAAGAGCTGGACTTTAGTCAAACCAAGATCTTACTGATAGCAAACCAAGTTTAACCTGTTCAGATACTCATCAGGAATGGCTGTGATTTCACATACTTGCTATGCAGTGTGCTTTTACTCAAGTCATGCTAAACGAACCAGTTTAGGCCATTAACAAACATATATTTCTGGATATTATACAATTCCTTATACCTACCTTTTTATTTTTTAGGCAAGATTTCTATGAAATGAAAATAGGGGTGGACAACAGATATTTGTGTCTATCATCTAAGAACCACCACAAAATTTGGGCCAAAAGTTCATGCAAATCCCACATAACCAAACCCTGCATTTAACCACATAAATTGAAAATAATTAAATGGTTTCTCCAAGACTTCAGAAAATGGCAGCTGCTAAAGAAGTAAGTATTAAGTTGCTTTGAGACTTTTTCTCAGTGCTACACTCTCCTTGAATCTGTTCTAAGCAGGCTTCAGTGTTACAGAACACCTTGGATCCCAACAGATGAAGAGTCCTTATTTATTTAGCATTTTTGAATCCTAGTGTTTACTGGCATGCTGAGTAACACATGGTGGAAGACTGACCATTTTTTTTGGGGATCATATATGTTAATATTCTTTTCAAACAGAAAAGAGTTGAAACTAAAAGAAAACCATGAAGATTCCTGCATGTGCACATCCATACCTGAGCGTTAAGAAGCTCTTCACATTTGTGGGAGTGTTTTTCAATTGCTAATATGTACTGTTTTTCAATAGCTGCTTCTTGCTGCTGAACTGTAGATTGTAGCAGTGCCTGCAAAAAGAAAGCACAAAATATTCAACAAAGCTATAACTGGGATGTTTATTGGTAGCTGTAGATACACTAAGACTCGTCTATAACCAGAATGTGGAATGCTGTTATAAACTTGGAATGTGCAACTATTAAAGTACCTTTCTATGTAACACTACCTTGTTTTCAGTCAGGACTAACATTTTTTGGATCTCAGATTTCTTATACAGTCTGCCTAAAAGACAGCAGCACACAGAAGATAGAGAGGGACAGTATTTCTGTTAAATATACTCAGTTTAGTGGGACCACACAAGAAGAGAAGCATATGAAAGCTGCTGAAGAAAAAAAAAATTTAAAAAAAAAATCCAGACATATTTCCCTGGCTGACAAAACTCCACATCCTCTCGGCACTGTGTAAGATCCCATGGGCCAAGCATGATCTTCACAACCACAAGTCAAGTAAAAGCAGATGGAAATTCTGAGCAACATAAAACATAAAAGAACGCCCCCCCAGGATGTTCACACTCAAATGTGAAGCAGTGGAAGTCAAAGTGTGGAAAGTCAAAGCACCAAAGCAGCAACAAAGGGATGATAGGAGAAGGAGCTCTGTGTATGTGTGAGCACGTGTTTGTGCACATGCCTGTGTTCACGCGTGCTTGGCTGAGCCCTGCAAAACTTCCAGCATCTCAATGCCAAAAGAAAAATAAAGAAGTTGAAGATACGTGAAAAACCAAATGCCTGTTTGAGGAATTATGCTCAGGTTTCCTTAAACAATTATGGTATCTAATGTTTACTTAACTCATGTGATTTAAGTCTCTTTCCCTGATATTATAAAGTATTGATGCCATTTTCCAAATATTCATTGGGCTATTTATACACAAGGTAGCAAGCTATTCTTGACTAGTAATCAATATACTGAAGTAGTCAAAATGACTGTGTAAGTTAAAAAAGACATAAGTTTTACAGAAAACAGACCTTTAGCCCAAATGCAGACAAAGAAAAAAATCCCATCTTTCAAACACTCTTTATTTTAGAGATTTATTTGCCTCATGGAACATAACACACACATCAAATAAAATTCTGAATACTTTTAAAAAAACCAAAAGTGTAAAAAAAAGATAAAATCTTCAGACATTTTTTGAATTACTATTTCAGATTTTCCACTGACTATCCTCTTATGCCAAAATCACTGTTCTTCAGTAATGCTATAGCATGGTAGCAGTTTCCAGGAAAAGTTCAGTGATTTGAAAGGTTAAAAATTGTGTTTAACATATACTTTAATCAAAGTGCAAGAATATGTTTACTGGTGTTTTCAGGGGATTTAATGAGGTGTAAGTTAACTTTCAAAGAAGCCAATTTATTTCTAACTAAATTCAATTCTTTTATTCATAGAAATTCAGGCAATCAGAAAAATTGAATTCTCAAAGAAATATAACCTCCATATGTGAATTTCTATACACTAAACCCTACTCTGCATAAACTAGAATTGCCACATATCACTGAAAAAATTAAGCCTGTGTTTAGGGTATGGGTTCTTTTTTTTTCCTGAAGTATTCTGGTAAGAAATGTTTAATGTAACTGGCACAAAGGAAAATAAAATTATTCTGTTCTTAGGGAAAACAGTAACAGAATGGTCATGAAGTTGCAATGGCACTTCTCAGACAGTTTCTTGCTCATGCCAAGGGTTGAGTCACCTTATGCACTTTGCTATGCAAACCATACTGGCAACTGTAAAAATTCTGTGAAATGGTATAAAGAACTTTCAGTTTTCAAGGAAATAATTATTACTCATTGAATGGCATGTAGAGACTGTCACATTTTTAAAATTAATTTATTATTACTATTTTTCCTTAGAAAATACATAAAATTCCATATTCAGAAACAAAAGCCTTCTTTTCTGTCACACACACTATTAACACAGTTTAAATAGTACCACAGGGTTGATCCTATATCTGACTATTTCACTAGTTGGCCAAGTGAGGAGCAAGAGAGAAAAATCCCCCTACATAGCACAGTTCAGGGAATGAGGTTTCTTGATGGGAAAAACAGCAGAAATGTGCGATACCCATGCAATGCTTTGGCAAATTGCAAGATAATCAAATACTCAAACTAATAATTAAAAAAAAATTACTAATTAACTCATTTACTAAACTGAAACACATATTTGGCTACTTGATGATAGGCATCTCTAATCTTACAGTTACAACTACAATGACACTAAAAGTCTTTTGCTTAATTACTATTCTGGGCAAATATTCTTATCATTGCTGAAACACCACCTTCTTCCTTAATTAATTAAGGAGGAATTAATTATCCTGATGGGCTGCTGTTCCATAAGTCTATGGCCACTGACCTAATATCATGCTGGCATTCTTGAAACAGTCTTATTTTAATTGAATAATTTCTAGTAAGGTTAGAGCAGAATGTAGCCTATGGCATCTATTGCATGAGGTCAAATGGTAGGATTTCAATATGAATGCTCTTGTTAATTAATTTCTCCTTCTATATATTGTGCAATGAACTTCCTTGACACTGGGTGGGAAGGGACATCACAGAAGCACAGAATCATAGGATGTTAAGGGTTGGAAAGAACGTAAAGATCATCTTGTTCCAACTCCCTGCCATGGGCAGGGACACCTCCACTAGACCAGGTTGCTCCAAGCCCTGTTCAACCTGGCTTCTTCCCCACCTTCTGATCTCTCTCTTAGCCCAAAAAAAGCTATCAGAGAATTGATTCTGCTTTTCCTTCAAGAACCAAAACTTTGTGGTGGCTTCTGACAGAACAAAGAGATTGAAACCCCTCAAGAATAAGTTGTCTACAGGATCTTCACCTTAGTTTGATATACGATGGATTATAAACATCACAGATACCCTTAGTTCCTCAAACCATTAGAAAAATCTTCACACACTTAAATGACTGTACAAAATATTCTTAAATTAAACTAAGTACACTGAGCAAATTAGTCTGGACCCTTGTCTGAGTTCAGATAAAGGACTAACCTTAGCTTTAAGTTTCATACATTAGAATAATTTTAGAAGACCCTGAATCCAAACATCATAAGATCCATAATCACCTTGGGAGGTTCTTAAGAGAATACACTTCTATTACATGCTTTAGCAATGGTCAGAGAATTTAGTCCTGGAATGTTATTGACAGCACACTACCTGTACAGTGGGAATCCTGGAGAACAACATCCCTGTGTACAGACGAGGGACTAAATATTGAATTGTACCCAATATGAGAAGTCAAAAACCACAAATGATCACAAAACTTCATCCTGTATTTCTACAGGATGTGTTTCATACTGAGCACATAACATTGGGTTATCTCTAAAATTTATCTTCATACTTAAGAAGGCAAAAGTGTAACAACTATGGTTTTGCCAAAAGAACAGACACTCCAGCACATTTTTAATACAAACTTACTTGCACAGCCCTAGTGCATAATGTGTTCATTCTACTGGCAATAGAAACCACAGCTACTTGCCTAGACAGAATTTATTGTATGGCCAGAAGCTAGAATTTATTAGAATCCTTCTTGAATTAAACAGCCTAAATAAAATACAGTCTGTTACCCCAAATTCTTCTCAAATGCCCCAAGAGTAGCAAATTGCCAAACCTCTTTCCCCCCCTCTTTTTATTAAAGGAAAACGCTCGTCAGAATAAAGGCAAGAGGAAAAACAAAGCACAGCTTATTATCCCCTCTTATCTCTGCTGAAAAACAGTATAAAAGCAATTCTGAGCCACGCAAAACACAGGCTTCCCAGATGCATAGCATTGTTTGAAAATGTTAAACCTACTCATATGTAACATCAGTATGAAATATAAACAGTGATGTACATATTGCTGGTTTATGTTTTAGAATGCACTGCATCAAACCCCTCAGTCCATCCAAAAGAATATCCTGCTCAAACATCATTAACTTGCTTAAGTACCTAAATAGAAGCCAGTACATCAAACACCTTCTTTACTTCAAACTTGCTGAGTTAGGATTACCAAAATAAGTCATGTTTAAAAATAAAAAATTACTAATGAGAATAAATTTACCACACTGCTTCAAACATGTGAACTGTATTAAATATCAGCATTAGTTTCAGCAATAGTACTTCCAAATTTTTATGCTTTATAACATTAGAGAATGATTCACCTAATTCAGCATCCTGTCTCCACCTTTAATTACTCTCTACTACTTAATTTAAGGGTGAAATGCAATTAACCAATTGCTGAATGATAAAACAGAGCAGAGAACACAATGGAAATTCTTTCCTGGCCTGTGGAAAAGATACACTAACTCAATAAAATCTACTATTTGATTAGTTGTGTTATAATTCAGCTATTAGCTGCAACACAGACAATAGAAACAAAACTATTTAAAAGATTTTTGATGATGTCTTTTTCAACAGAATTCAACTTCTCCACTTCAGCCCAAGATACTGCACATTTTCAGGCTATTTCCAGGTGAGCCTGCCTTTAAGTGAAAATGAAATACATCCATTTAGGTGCTACAGAATGAGGGGAGTTAAATACAGCAAAAGGGCAATGCCTTTTCTGCAAAGTGATACAAAAATTTCAGTTTCATTTTCAACTGCTTGTGGCTGAAACGGTGGTGATTCATACTAGTAAGGATCAACAACTCACAATCAAATACTATGCTGGATTTATCTAGATAGTTCAGTTTTACTGGCATGTGAGCGTAAAGGATTTATTTTCCATGAAACACTGTTCTCAAAGACTCCTGCCAGAAACAAACTGCAAACTGAGTTTTAATCTTCTATTAACCTTTCTATTATTATAATATTTAACACTGTATTTATTGTTCTGTAGCCAGAAGCACTTAAGAAAGTCATCCTTTCTAAAAGGGGAGGAAGAGATTCCTTGCAATTTTTATAATTGCTTTCAAAATATAAAGATAATTTAATCAATAATAAAATACTTTTGATAGCCAGATCTCTGGAATATTGAGACTTGATTGCACCTTGCCTTTATTGGAATTCTGTAGAGAGACTTTCATACTAGCATCACTGTTGTACATGAGTACTCCTCTACTGTAAAATCTCAGGGAATCTCTCCTTTTCCAGCCATCAGCTCTCCATGACAAAAACCAATGTTGTTTTATATTTGAGGCTCACTTGAATTCTAGTGTGACTTGCACATGAACGAGCTTAGAAGTTGGAAGTGAAATACAAGCCCTTGCAACAACTTTTGGATTTATCCTTTTATTCATGTGTCAGGCCTTTCTGAGCCAGGATGTCAACTTGGAAACTTAATAAGCTAAGCTGATGTTTTAAAGAGCTGAGAACTGGCCACATTTCAGAGCTTTCCCTCACTAGGGATAAACTATGTCCAAAAAAAGATATCCTGATTCTAGATTAATGTATTTTGTAATGAAATATTTTTAAATTTGCTTTGTTTATTGGAGGGTAACCTCCAGTTCAGAAGTTTATTATTGACAAAAATATTTTTGAAATAAAATATGATGGCCCCCACATATTCCATACTTTCAAAATCTGTCTGTTCTTACATTTTGAAAATCTGAAAAAAACCCCACCACCTAACACTGAAAACTGATGGACAAAACTCTTACTGTAGTTAGGGCTGGAAAGAACTTTGCATTTTGAAGTTATTTTCTAGAAAGGGAACACACATCTGATTCATGCAAGCTGTCCTTTAGAAGACTATAAATTGCATAAAATAATCTAAGGAAATAAACCCCATCAAATAAATACACCTGCCTGTAACCTCATATTATTTAAAGCTCACATTAGAGGATATTTTGTATCATGAGAAATATAAACAAACCAGGTTAAAACTCTTAACTCATCTGTTTACAGAACCATGACAATTTCAGAACAAAAGCTTGACTAAACAAGCACAGGAGAAATTCTTATGCTGCTTGTGGTAAATATCTTAAGATGTGATGTGATCCCACAAGAATAACTTCCAAGACCTACATTTACTTTTCTTTACCGTGGCTAATTACCAGGGATAAAAGTTTAAAAAAACAATGACATGAAAGATAGAAATTAAGCAGAATTAGGTAAACACAAAAAGGGGAAACTTGGCCTACACAAAAGACTGAGTTAATTTTTAATTTGCTTTCCTGTGGTTTTTAATACAAATTTTGTGACTGTGTTGTAGATGTTTTATTTGTTGAAAGGAAGATTAGAATGTGAGATGCTTAACAGTGGCCAAGGCTTTTGAGGGTTTGTGCTACAAAGCAACCAATGGTCTCCTTTAATGGGTTTCCCAACACATTCGGCAAGTGAACATTCCAAAGAAAACTGAAATTAATCCTAAGGGCTTTGGTATATCCAGGTCCTTGAAAATAGGTCATTCAGTATTTGACTTTTTGTGTAAACTGCATTTTCAGCACTGCTGCCATATCAAGAAGGACCAGTCAGCAAGGGTAGGAATTGAGAGGGTTTTGGCCTCAGACTTGAGTCCCTGGCCCGTCCAGGGATACCACACTAGTAAAAGATCCATGTGGAGAAATATTCCCTGTTTTACAACAAATAACTCCCCAAAATACAGGAGAGCAACTATCAGAAAGGTTAAGCCATTTTAAAGCATAGGAAGATACACCAACAACAAGTATAAGTCTGCAAGGAGTGGAATTAGCTCTAAATGGAAGAAAATAGTGATTTTCTTGTGGCAACCTTGTACACAGAAGTGAAAAAATGGCAACTCTCTTTTCCTTTGTAAGCCAAAAGAAAGGCACTTTGACAAATCTACCAGCAATAACACTTATCTATGTACACCAGGAATACAGAAAAGACAAGTCAAGCAACTTTTTTCCATTGTTGCTCAACTCATAGTTTTAGTACCTAAGTTATAGGATTTGGGGTTTGAGGGATTCTGGGGGTTACTTCCTGGGGCTAAAGATGAACAGTTCCTATTTTCACACAGCTATCCTTAAACAGCCAATGTTGGGCATTATATTAAGTCATGCTACAGCTCTGCTTGCAGCGGCATCACAAAATTATATTTGACTGGTATCAGAGAGGATTAGTCAGAATTCCAACACTCCCAACTGCAACAGAACCTAATTAGGGCCTGAGCAATCCCTTGACTGACATAACCTGCATCAGTTCACTTTATTAAACCCCAAGGCATGCAAAATAAGCCTGTCTTCATCGCAAGCAAGATTTTCCTTTCCATGCCTTTAAAAAACTCATAGACTTGCTTAGGTGAATTTCCACACTCAACGTAATTTGGGGATTAATTAGATAGTGCTTACAAAAATCTGCTGAAAATGGAAATCACTTCTGCACATAAATGATATGTATTGATGTAACACAGTCTTAAAACCTAAAGAAGACATATTTCAGCACAAATTAAAGTCTGGCTAATCATGAGTAAATTAAGAAAGTCAATGAATCTCACAATTCTGTATTTCGCTAAAAGGACTAATCAGATTTACTTTACATTCTTAAACAAATGCTACATGCAGGAACCCTTATTTGGTCATCTAACTAGCTGCCAACCTGTCCAAAAAATGGAATGAATTCCTAAGGATATGAGAAGATAAAAAGTCCCCAAAATGTAAAATATTACTTCTATAATTACAAAACCACATTTGACTTATGTACTTTAGAAAAAAAAATTCGAAACCCTGTTCCATATTGAAATTTTAACAATGAATTAACATTTTAAAAGAATCCATGAGATTATTTTCTCTAACAAAACCATAAAACAGTTTTTGCCTTCACTGAATTCCTTGATGATACACTGTTACTCTTTTTTTATTTTTATAATGTTGATGGTAAGGGGTTACTAGAAAGGTATGAAAGTATAAACAACCAACCAAACAAGCTTGTGTTTTTTTAAATTTAGCAATCTTTTTTTTATTTTTCTTGCTACCCTGATGAATAAGTCACTGCATGTTTGCAGACAAGGTTGATTGCAGTAATTTACTTGGAGGTTGGCATATCTGATATTCTTTCTCATGAGAGTGTTTCAAACATGGCAACTAACCACATGAGGCAACAACAAGGCTTGTATAAAGTATATTCATGTCATGGTTCCCTGGTATTAGAGAATGACTTTATGTGACTTGAATATAAACATTCTATGAGAAATAATATACTAAATATAAACATTGTTTAGAAACACAGTATTCAATTAACTCCTTAATCTTTTGTGCCAAATCACTGATACTAATAAACATAAATGTTATTTTCCAGATGGCATATCAGATCTACCCAGCTGCTGCTGACTGGTAAAATAGCTTTCAAAAATAATTATGGTACATAAATGTATCCCTTTACCCAACTACACATGAAGAAATTATTCCTTTGAAGGGCCAAATATGACCCCTGCAGAACTCTCCTTTACCTCACACAAAAGAATTAAAATGGTGAAAAATTATACATAGAAAACATTCATAGCTTTGTTGCATTTCACAATTATGTTTTCAGAAATAAAAAGGAGGAAACATAAGTATAGCAATTACCAATAGCTCATGGTTCTTTTCAAAATATAAGTTCACACACAAACAGCCAGACACTTTACACACATTTAGCAGAAAACAGAAATGAAAAATGCTGGCATTGAATATGTTTAGTGGCCCATTCAAAGTGGCGTGGTCCAAAGAAAATTCCCACTTGAGAACGTCTATGGCAAAGTGGTCCTCAAAGAAGTAAAGAAAAAGAAGTGCAATAATTCTCCTCCAAAAGTGAAATGAAGGAGGCTTGGAGAAGTGTAACACCACCAGTGGCCATGTTTAGAGTTTTCACAGAAATGGAAACTTCTGAAACTTTTTTCTGGATAGATTTCCTTTAGATGAAATTAGCATAAGTTGTATTGATGGAGACAGACATATTTTCACAGAGAGCCAATTTCAGTGTTAGCTAGAACACTACTAACAGTTATTAGCAAAATTATTAAAAGGCTTTCTTACTACTCTAGAATCATAGAATCATTAAGATTGGGAAAGACCTCTAAAATCATTGAGTGTGACCACTAACCCAGCACTGCCAAGCCCACCACTAAATCTTCCTGCCCTCCATGCCAGATCATTCTTTGGTCATAAATTACTGCCACCAAGCAGTTAAAATTTGAAATTCCCCTTCACTAACTACACTGTCAGATTTGTGCTCTCAGCTCACCGTTGCCTACCAGGTCCCATGTTTCCCTTCTCACTTTCAAAACCGGCCTTCGTTTCCATTTCCCATTATCAGTTTTCCTCCTGCTAGATCTGCTTTAAGCCTAATTAGAATTTTCAGCTTTACCTACTCCTCCTAACTTGATTAAGTTTTTGTCCTTCGTGCATTTTTTACTCAACGGTTTCCATAACAGAACAAAAGGCAGAGATTTATCCTCCATGGTAACACCCAGTTCTTTCATCTTACAAGCTGACAGGAACTAGAAACAACATGAAAGAAGAACTACAGATTCAGCTTTATTGCATCCATAACTCCTTCTCTTAGTGCTGGGCAGAAAAAACCTGCTGAATTGCTCTTGATGTTGCTTCCTGCAAGTGCAGCTCTTGAGACTGCAGAGGTCCAAAACATGGATTTGTGATAAACAATCTAACCCAAAGCTCACCACAATTGCCTGAGCATTTTGTGTTTGCTCTGGTTTTAAGTTTCCTTACTGAAAATGGCTAACCAACTTTATCTGAAGTTTCCCAAAGTACAGACTGCGAAAACATGTCATGCAACATTTCAGACCAAACAATCTAAATTGAAAGCAACAGAAAATACAGTGAGAGAGGTCGAGCAATCAGAACAAGTGTGCACTGCAGGCACTCATCTTATTTACTATTACAATAACATCATTTGGAAATTGTGTTAGCTTGGCAACTCATTTACCTTGAATTCTTCAACAATAATAGTTAAGGCTTCATGTCCAGCTTTTCTCATGTCTTCTAACTCCTGCTTATGAGTTTCCTGTACAAAAATATGGAAAAGATTATATAAAACATAGGCACCTGACATAACAATTTTAATTAGGACTGCAAATACCAATTATTTTCCTCATTTCTGGTATCTTTCATGAAGAAATGCACACAGCTTGATCCTTTAGATATTATATATACACACACACACACACACATATATGTATGTGTATATATACATATACGTATGTGTGTGTATATATATATATATACATATATATACATACATATATGAGTGTGTTAAGTTCAAGTAGGTCCCAGTATCAAACTTATTTTTATTTCTTGATTTTACTTTATAGATCCCAGATGGTTCTGAGTGGTTCTCCAGTTTGGCTTTTTTTTTTTAAATTTTCTTAGTTTTTTGGTATGCCTGTGGATATCAGGACTCTCAAATCACCCTCTCAGTAAATATTATTTACCGCCTATACTAATAGAAATGTTCAGATCTGATCATATCAGATTCAGCTTCCTCAGAAACACTCACCCTTCTCCTACTCATTACATAGCTCCTCTCTTATCTTTTGTTCTATTCTTAAGGTTCCCAGGAAAATGTTCTTACATAAGAAATTTTGAATATATTTTTTCAAATAAAGCTGCATTGTTTAATTTTTATTTTATGCAGAATTAGTATGTAAAAATAACCCAGAGAGAAACATTCTAATATTTTTGCCTTTATGTAAGAGTTTGCTGAGTCTGTAGACCGGTGAATACTTCATTACATTCTCATTAGCATATCCCACTTATCAGTGAGCACCACCACTTTTTCTAACCACCAATTAGTAAGAAGATGAAAAACATTCTCTCCCCCCTTATTCTTTGCTTCAGGGTCTGTTCTTGTATCAGGTCATATGGCAAGACATAGTTGCCTTAAATAATCTTGGATTTAAATAATCTCTGGATTTTCTTGGTGCAGAAAGCAACACATTCATCACAAATGTTCCCTTCTAGTGATCAGAGGGCAAAATCATACACAACTTACACTATATAATTTGTGCTTTTTGGATCAAATTAAAGTTGAAATTAATTAATACAATACTATGTTTTCTAAGACCTGTGTGTTTTGGAATAAACAAAACCTAGTGACCTAACAAAGCATGTTCAGTTTTGTTATGAAACAACATATAACGCCATTAAAAACAAATTAATCAGTCTGTAGTTCTTTATGTGACTAGAGCTTTCTGTTCTGTCATTCAATTCCTTTCTCCTGAAGAGGTCATCTCAGCAAAAAGTGGGAAACTATAGCTATACAATCCTCTTATCTCTGGCCCAAACATAATGAGACATTCACCTTTTCTTTAATGGAACTGGGGGGTTTTGCGAGGCCCTGTAAGAACAAGTGCTAAGTAGCACAAAAATTGAAGATGGAAATATTTTCATGTTTAAACAAACCACTACATCAGACAACAATGCACAACATCTAGGTACATTAGTTTAATCACACTGTGATGCAATCATGTATCACTGACATCACAAATCAGTCAAACTCAGATGATAAACAGGTTAAAAAAGAAAAAACATTTGTCTTGACTGAAGAAGTAAGATTTCCCATTCTGGTAGAAAGCACAGTGCCTCTCAGTAGCATTAGGAAGCAAAGCAAAACACAGCAAAAAAATGCAGTTTGTCCTCTTTCAATAAATTCCTCAAGTTTTTCAAAACTACTGACCTGTTCAAAGTCATGTCCTAAATGTGAACTGATAAAACAAGTTGAAGCATCAACACCAAGGTATTACTGCCAACATGAAGATTCCATCCAACACACTTTACAGTGCTTTCTTAAAATATGTCCTAAATTAGAGATATTAAAGAACTAAGAGTAAGGAATCAATTTTGCTTGGGTCAGGTCTAGCAATCACTTTCTGCCACAGAGGTGGAAGAAAGAATGGAAGGTCATTATAACAAGAACAGAGACAAAAAGTTTGAAGTCACTTTGGAAAGTTCCCTCCAAGTAAGGGCTTTCTCTGGTCTGATAAACACTGCCCTGCCTTTTGTCCATGTCTATTTGTAGGATTCTCCAGCTAAGACTGGAGGCCTCTAAGTTTCTTCTAACTTGTAAGGGTGCATTTCAATTCTATTGAGGATGGCTGCACTTTTCTTCTGCAAGTCTGTAAAATAGTGTTTCAAAAACTTATATATACATTACTCAAAGGATGTGTGTTTGGTCCTTGGAGTATCTGATAAGGACAAGACCCAAAGTCACTCCAAGTAACACATTTGGGAAGCATATGTCATGATTTACTGTCTAAAAATGAAGCTACATCAAAGCTCCTGAGTTATAGGATTTGGCTACAAACACAACAGAAACATTCCAAGAACAGCAGCTTGGTCATGTCAGTTCTTCACAAGTTCTCAATAAAACGTGTACTTTTCATAGGAAAATTAGTTTAATGAATTGACGTATTTACTCTTAGAATTATTACTCTACTTTTAAGAAAAAAAAGAGATGCTCCATGAAAAGTTCTGGATGGCATAGATGAGAAATTAAAATGTAAACTCAGACGTCCTACCAAAGAGAGAAGAATTTTGTGCTTCCTGACCCTTGTAGAACTCTTCTGCATGGGTTGTATGACTTTGGAGAAGTTTTTAAAGAATGTTGTTGTTCCCTTCCTTTATTTAATAAATGTTTTTAAGAAAGGAATTAAACATGAGTTGAGAAGTTTGAAATTTAGGTAAAATCATCCTCAGAGGACTTTCACCTTGTCCTCTTGTGCCTTGTGATTTCCTACCAGCCTTCCACTCTGGAAGGTGCGCATGGCACTTCCATTAGCAAGAAGTGAAACCATGTACAAGAATGGAAAAAATTATATTTGCTGCCTCAAGTTCTCCTCAGCTTATTAAAAGCAACTGCAATTCTTCAAACTATCGAAAGTGGATGCTTAGAAAAATTATTTTGTGTTGCTGTTCTAATATGTACCAAAATCAGCATCAAAAAAAGATACTTGATACTGCATTAGGGCAACAATCACAGCCACCTGAAAAGAAAGCTGCATATCAAAGTATCTTTTGATAAGTATCAGCCCACAACAGTAAACACTGTAATAATTTCACAATCCCAGTTCTATAGAAGGCGTAACTAAAACAAAAGAAAAATCGAAGTTTCAAAAGTAACTGAAGAAATACGATTATATCATGCTTACTGAATTTATGACATTTTGTCCACTAGTTATCTTTTTCTCCAATGATTATTCTCTTGTCAACAGAGCAAAATAAATGCATTACATTTTTTTTAAAATTATCAATAATCCCCTTTTAAAACATTTTAAAAGACTGCAGTAGTAATATACAGAAAAATCAAAAGCCAGAGCTGCAAAGAAGCACTACAAGATCACATTAATGTGTGGGGGGAAAAAAAAGATGGAAGAAATAAAACCAATTCAAGAACAGATCCCAATTTTTTTTTCCATTTTCAGTCTCTGCCCTCTTCATTTCAGGACTCATGGAGGAAGGCAAACCAAAGTTCCCTGCAGGCAATGGAAGCAAAAGACAAATTTCAAACTCATCCTGCATGGCTTTTCTGGACATAATGAAATCATTAAAACTTTTCATACTGGACACAGTTCTCCACTGCACTGAAACTTTCATTTCCATGAAATCAATTCTTCTTTCTTCCAAAGTGTCTTTTTAAAAAACTGTAAGTAACATTTAGCATCATAATAATACTGTTAAGAAACTGTTAAGTTCTAACTTGAAGATATATATATATTTCCTTCAATTCACCCAAGTATAGAGGAAAAATAGTAATAATGAATGCAACAGAACTAAGTCCCTCAAAAATAGAGGTAAATATGACAAGAATCAGTCCATAATGGCTAATTAATATACACACTAGAGTGTGCTATTGTTTATCAAATACGGATTGGTCACTAGTTCTGTGCATGTGAAAGAAGAATGTGAGTTCTACAGAACTAAGGCACAGGAGTGTCTCCAGGTCTATAGTAAAGCAAATATTATCAGTCTGGTCATATCACCAACATTCTAGTGAAAGACAGCTAAGAACTTAGAGATAAGGACAAATATAGGAAGGAAAGAAGGATTTCAGATTTCCCAAGAAAACAAAACCCTCCATATTATGCACAACCTTAAGATCTCCACAGGAACCAAGGAGCTATTATGATTTATTTTATACAAGTAAATATAATTGATACCTGGAGTAGAACAATAGAAGACTTCAAGGTGAATAATGAAGTGAGGTAGCAAACAAACTTTCACAAGCAACTACCTAACACAGAAGTGGTGAGGACATTTCCTGCTGAGTTAGAGCTGAGTTGAGCCAGAGTTGAGTGAGTGTGAACAGACCAGTCTGCTGGGAATATTATGACTGATTAAATGCGAAAAACTATGCAAAGGAAATAGTATGGAAGAGCCTGTACATGCCCCAACTGAAACATAATTATAGTTCCCATGCAACTCTTCAAGTATTTGCAATGTATAACAGGGATCTCTACCCTGTCACATTTAAGACTTCAACATATTGTGAAGAACAATTATAGTTTCTATCTGCTCTTTTTTTTCCCTGTGATGTGAGTACAGAGACTCTCCAAAGAAGAGGACATTAAACAAGAAAAACAAGAGCTAAAGCTGAAGTGCTGTTAGTATGAACATATATTTTGCTATCAAAACTGCATGACATGGTAAACAGCACCGACACCTGGCTCAGGAAGCCTTCTCTGGCTGCCTCCAGGTTTTGAAAATATTACACAAATATTTATCTTTATCTTCTTTGGGATAAAGCTACAAATGTGCCAGGGCAACTTATATCCTGGATGCCATCCTATTTCCCCACATAAATCTAAATGGTGGGACATGACAGCAAGAGGAAGCAAGGAAGGAGGAGTGAACAGGAGAACAATTCCAGGGAAGCTGACAAGAGAACACTTCCATTAAAAACACAGTAAACATGAAAGGAATTCTTCCTTAGGGTATTATCATGTGTCTTCTCTCAAGAGCATCAATCTTCAGACTAAATTAAATTCCACTTGCACACATGCAAGGGTCTGGAAAAAGGATAATTTAGGGAAAGATGATCATGTTAGGAAATACTTAAGCTGGACATAATTAAGTCCGTGATTCCTGATGGGATGAATTTTTAAGTGCTGAGGGAGCTGGCTGATGTAATTGTGAGGCTCTGCTCAATACTTGTAGACTGATCACAATGACTCAGAGAAGTGTCTGAGAACTGGAGGAAAGAAAATGTCACTTCGGTCTTCCAGAAATGACAAGGAAACACAAGGACCTACAGGCTGGGTAGTGCCACCTCAGTACCTGGGAAGGTGATTGTGCTGGTTTTGCTTGGGATAGAGTGAGTTTTTTCACAACAGTAGGCTATGTTTTGGATTAGTGTTGGAAATAGTGTTGGTAACTCGGGATATTTTAGTTATTGCTGAGCGGAGATGACAAAATCCCAGTAAAGCCTTTGACACTTCTCTAAGATCATCATAGAGAAGCTGCCCAAGCGTGGTCAGAAGCTAAAAGTGAGGTGGATTGAAAATTGGCTGCACTGTTAGGCCCAAAATGTGGCAGTATGTCTCAGAGGACAAGAAGTTGAACATGAAGCAAACAATGCTGGACTGCAATAGGCAAAGTATTGCCCCCAGGCCATGAGTTGAGGCCATTCCTGGAGTGCTGTGTCCAGTTCTGGGCTCCCCAGTAGAAAATAAAACATGGACATACTGGAGAGAGCCCAACAAAGGGACATAAAGATGATGATGGGTCTGGACCATCTTTCACACAGAGACAGACTGAGAGAGCTGGGACTGTTTAGTCTGCAGAAGAGAAGGCTCAGGGGGATCTTATCAATCCCTTGAAGGGATGATGCAAAGAGAATGGAGTCAGCTGCTCTTCAGTGGTGCAAACAACAGGAAAACAGGCAAGGGGCACCAACTGAAACACAGAAGGTTCCATGAGAACACCAAGAGCCACTTTTTTATAGCAAGGGTGATCAAGCAGTGGCACAGGATGCCCACAGGGTGGTGGAGTCTCCTTTCTTGGAGATATTCAAAAGACGTCTGGATTTGGTCCTGGGAAACTGGCTCGAGGTCAAACTGCTTGAGCAGGAGGGTTGCAGGATCTCCAGAGGTCCCTTCCAACTTCAACCATTCTGTGAACAACAATCGTATTTACCAAGTCCTAATATACTAGCTACTAATCCTGAGACTGCCTGTTTTTCCTCAAAACTTTTCCACAGAAAGTACTAAAAAAGATCTTGCTGTTGTATTACAAAGCAAACAATAGTGGAGTGTTGGATATTTATCACAGGTGAGCCCTTCCAAAGCACCCATTGCCTAGAGCTCACTAACCATGTATGTTGTTTTCCAATATTTATTCTGGATACAATCTTTTATTACTAGTTTCAAACAAAAGAAATTTCAAATGTCAAAATAAATAGTAACCAAATCTGCAATTTTTATCAATAAAATTATAACTGAGCTAGAGACGTCTTGTGTGCCAAAAATTGGTAAGATTTCCAGCTGCAGCTTTGTTAACCTTTGAGAAATAATCAACTTATGCTTTAGGAATATAACTAATTGAAAGAATGCATAATGAATTTTCGTAGAATTGTACTACTTGTAACACATAATGATGTCCATGGCACATTCCTAGAGGATACCTTCAGTCTTTGCATGAATGTTTAAAAACCCAAGACAACTACAAAGAAACATGACGCTCAGTCAAGCATCTGCGAAAGTATGCAGGCATAAATTTCATTTAAGCATGAATATAAACTTTTCCAGATTTACTTCTAGAAGATACAAGATAAGAACTCATAGCATCATTATATGGAAATAATCTAATAATTGTATGTCAAACTGTAAGATTAACATATCTTTGAAGTTTTTCCAATGTAATAAAAGGAGAAATTGTTTTCTTCCTTGTTTTTGCAGAATAGAAAATAAGTATAATCATAACAGAAGCAATCCTATTTAATACAAAATCAACAGAAAGAGAAGTTACCTCTTTACATTTGAACTTCCTTTCCATTTTCAGTATGTGAACTATTTTCTTTGGCTGCCTCTTGAATTAAAACTCCGGAAGCAAACAATGGTGCTATACTTATCTCTTCTTTCAATCTTAATGCCTTTTCTGGTTTGTAAATACATTTTGGAAAACTAAAAACAATCCAAACATACACACTATATGAAAACAAGCTGATCAACAGCTATTTTCCTATTGTTTTTCAAAATACAAGCAAAGCATCTTCAACACAAAGTGGTTGCCATGTTCATTCTGGGCTACAAATGCTTTTTTGTTCAAGTGATGATGTGCAAGTTGAACAAAACTCCCAGAATTTGCAGGACAACCAGAGACACAAGTAACCATCTTTCCATCAAGTTGTTGTATTTGTTTCATTAGAAAAGCAACTAGAACTCAGATCAGAAGATAAAATAACAAGCACCCTGGGGAATTTGCTTGCATCAGACAACTGCTATCAAGCTGTAAAGTTCAAGATTAACTTGTTGGTCATTTGTTTTACTTCCTGACAAAATCGTAAATAATGTAAGTATGAAGGGGAAAAAAAATTCATAGAGACAGAAGTTACACCTTTGCCAGTGACAAGAAAGTATCAAGACAACAGGAGAACTAAACTACTGCTCGCTTGTCTTAATATGCTACTATGGATCTTGCAGGAAAGGGATTTTTGCCTAACCTCAGAAAAATTCCGCTGGAAGGAAGCATCTCCTACAGTCCAGAAAAAGATACCCAAATCGCAGATACACAGATTTTAAAAGAAGTCCTTCTCACTTCTTGTGTGTCTTAGGGAACTTGTAATGCAACTCCACATTCTGAATAACTGTATTTGGCTCCCTGTAAAACCTCACACTGAACATAGATAGGTTTCACAGTACAAGCTGCTATTCCAACATGGCAGATATATTGAAAACCACCAAAAATGTTATATTCCATACAACAGTGATTTATGTTTACAGTAACTGATATTCTGACTAGTTTAGCATTTCAAATACTGCATTAATCAGATTTTTGGTTCAGGCATTCCTGACCCTGCCCTTAGTTGGCAATAAGGTAGGCCAGACTGGAGTAAAATATTCCAAATAATTCAGCTTGGGGAATATCCCCTGGACTGGAGTTATGACTTTAGTGACTGGGAGTGGGCTATTTATTTTTCTCAGTTTATGACCGAAGTACTAAATCACAAAATCACAGAATCATTCAGGTTGGAAGGGACGTCTGGAGGTCATCTAGTTTAACCTTCTGCTGAAAGCAAGATCAACACTGAATTCAAACCAGACTGTTCAGATCCTTGTCCAGTCAGATCTTGAAAAACTCTGAGGATGGGGATTTCACAACCTCGATGGCTCAGATTTCCCAACACTTATCTTCATCATAAAATACTTTTTTCCTTATACCAAGTTGCAACTTTCCATATTTCAATCAATCACAATTTCCTGCTACACATCTCTGCAGAACCCACCTGGCTCTGCTTTTCTGACAACGTTGTAGGTACTGGCCATCTACTATCAGGTTTCCCCTAAGCTTTCCCTTCTCCAGATTGAGGTCAAGTGATTCAATGTACGCGACATTCCTGTCATCCACAGTCTAGGAGTTTCATCACAGAAGGGAATCATGTTGGTCAGGCATAATTTATCTTTTGGCAAATCCATGCTGGTTATATCCAATCACCTCGTTCATGTGCCCAGAAATAGCTGCCAAGAGAACCTACATCATGTTATTCCCCAAGACCTAAAGGCTGGCACGCTGGATCCATCCATCATCCTTCTTGTCTTTTCCCAATAATCAGAGACTTCCCTCAGTCTCTGAGTTGATACAGAACTCTCTCATAGTGACAGCCAAGTCTCTCATCACTCCTGGGCTCTGTGGTCTGAAGCTGCTCGCTTTTATAAATGACACCTCTTTTCTCCCATTCCTTTTTGATGAGCTGGGGAAGCCCTGGCTCCTCCTGCTTCTTCCCAGACTTTGTGCATTTGTACATGCACATTTGGCATGGGTCCCCAGAATTCACTCAATTTTTGTGCTGGTTGATGCATGAAAATCTGCATTGGGTTATTTCTTTTATCACCTCCCACCTCTGAGGTTACTAACATCCACTTCTTACAAAGAGATGTTAAACTCATCCGTGAGAGAAGCAAGAAAGACTTGCATTCCTCTTTTTCAAGCAACACATCAGGTGGACAAAGCAAGATGACAATATTCAATTCTCAAGTCTGTGTTTAAGGACTTTGGCTTGACTAGCAAAGATGATTATAACATCCACTTGTCTGACCTCAATGAAGTTCCAGTTCTACAGTATTTGTAACAAACACAGAATATCCCCAACTCCCCCACACAAAATCCCCTCACACTTTGGAGCCTAGATATGAACCTGGGCTGCAAAAAACATTCCCATGTAAAGATTGTAATATGCATTTATTTATTTATCTATTTTACTTACTGTGAAATACTGATGCTACTGGACTAACACCAAAACTAGTTACTACAGCGGAAGAAAGTCATGTTTCTGGACGTGGGGTAGCTGGAAAATCTAATCAATCTCTTAAAAAATTGATATCTTTAATCTATTCTCTTCCTCAAAGCAAAGAAGCCTCACTAAAATCACCAAACCAAAGTCAAAATTACCAAAAATCAATGACTTTTTTTTTTTTTTTTTTTTTTTTTAGTTAAGCCAGTAAATATCAGATGTAACATCCTGAAAAAGTCAGCAACAACTGATACTACCTTAAGTTACTTATAGGCAACTAAAAGCTATGATGGGTTTTAATTTGTTTTGAGGGTTTTTTAAATTATATTGCAATTTGAAAACCAAAGACCTATTCGATTTTAACAATTACAAATCATTAAGCTATGTCATCTAACCTATTTTTTAAAAGTATTATTATTGATGACAAAAAGCAAATGGATTCATACAGATAAATATTCAAAATTCTAAAGTTACAGTGAAAACAACAGAAATAGACAGATACCTGTGCTTTTCAAAATACTGTCTAAGAGGAACACAACTCAAGATTCTTCACACTTTTATACACTCCATTTACATTTTGATAATATTAACATTTTAAAAAAATATTGAAAGAAATATTCTTAGACAAATGCATAAATTTGAGGCAGGAACTGACTTGTCCATTACCATCTGACAGTGATTCTAGATCTTTTCTAGACCTCTAGGTCTTTTATACTTTGCCATTACTTCGTTTCTGGAACACCACTCTCTTTCTTCCACCCCTCACTCTGCCCTTCCCTCCAACGATGTTAAAACCACGATTCTCATATTCAAATTTTTTATTTTGAACAACAGTAATTCCACAGCTCCCTTTTTAATCTATTCAATATGCTGCACTTAGAAACAAAAAGGCAACCTCTGCCACAGAAAAAACTCCAAAACCAGAAAAAACCCACCAAATATCCCACAGTAGAAACAACCTTTCTCTCCCCCAGTAAGAACCCTGTTGTTGCTGAAACAGTGTGAGGGAGAAGCAGAGGGATTCTAACTTGGACACAAATGTTATTTCCTCTAACTCTACAAACCAAGACCATACAAATGCCGCCCCTCTTGAGAGTCCCTCGGTTCCCTTCTCAAGCCAGCTGGCAAGGATGCAGAAACAAGCTCACTCTTTCTTTGTTGTATGTGAGAAATTAAAATGTAAATACATTTTAAAAGGCTGTAGCATTAGAGCTGAATTTGACAGAAAGCTTGAGCTGTGTTTTAACTTGGTTTGAAACTGCTTGGTATTTTACACTACGTCAGACCTCCCACAAATTGGCTAATCCAGATGAGAAAAATCATGATTAAGACACGTTCTTGTTCTGAGCAGCTCCCCTCTTCAGAGGGGCACAAACATTGCTTACAGTAAGGCTCTTGGCTAGAAGTTGTTTCAAAAAGGGAAAGCAAATCCTGCTGGAATACAGCCTTCCTCAACTGAATACATACAGATTTATTTAGCATATGTAAAGGCATATAAAGGACTGGAGGCCACATTTAAAAATGTAAAGTGGTGCAGCAGCAGTTAAAAACACAAAGTACCATAAATAAGAATAAAAATTTTATTCTTCCTTAAAAAATATTCCTGGGTTTCTGTTGTGCAATAGCAGATTCATCAGCCATGGCAGTGATTGGTAAAGGATAAGATAATTTAATTGGTGGTGACAGAATAGGACTGTGTTGAAAGTTGATAAAATACTGTCACAGGAGTTGCAACATGCCTCAAGAGCCGCTACTTTTATTTAATAAATAATAATTTCCCAAAAGAATGTGCCAGTAAAGACAGACAAATTTGATGTAAAAAGGAGGGCAAGTGCCACTGGACCCCCACCCATGTGAGAACACTCTAATGAAAATATTATGCGAAATATGAGACATCTTCAGACCATTCCTGTAGTCTTTGTTAGCTACAATATCCTCTTCCTCCCTGCATGGGAGATGTCCACTGCAATTTTGGCTGAACACCATAATGGCCTGAATAATCTTCCTCAGCTAACAACTGTCACCACATTTACAGTAAATAACAGTATAGGATGTCTAAGACCTGCTTAATCTATCTTAGAACAACACCATTGAATATGTTAAAGGGAGAAAGATTTGAAATGTGTCGATGTAAGCAAAGAGTCCAAGTCCCGGTGACTTGAGGAACTTCCCACCACCCGAGCTGAATGCAGCTGCTTTCCCACTGGGGGTTCTGTGCAGGTATGGAACTATCAAGTGGCAGAGATGCAATCACACTCCATATGAAACCCTGAAATTGTTCTTTGTAACTCACCTTTTTCCATTTTTTTAAATGTTTTATTTACTTTTTTAAACAAGGAATTTTACAAAACAGTACCACAAAAGCAGGTATCACACACAGTCTGAAATGAGAGTTTAGCTCAAAAAGATGGAAATGGATACCTGCTTTCCTTCTTATTGCTAACAAGAGGGTCTTCAACCACAAGAAGTATTTTCTCAGTTATACAGTTTGAATATAAGAGAGATTCAGAACATTTCCCATTCTTTGGTGCTTATGAGCTCAAACTGTGCTTTCCTTCTGAGCTTCCCTGAAATTACCAGGCCTTATTTCAAACTCTCTGCCTAGCAGATCAATGGAAATTTGCTTTTCAATTACACAACTCACTTCTTATCTCAAAAGTCTGACTACAAACTCAGCCCTTCAAAAACCTTGCACAGAAACAAGGATTGTTCTCCATACACGAAAAGTACATTAAGTGCAGACTCACTAGCTGAAATTATTCTTAAAGTATAAAAAGATTATAATACCTGAAGAAATTAAAGATTTCTGTCAGTCCTTTATTGCAATACTTTGGAAGCATTATTCAGACTTTCATTTTCATAATTTCATTACAGTATTTATTTCTGAAAATTAATGTTGATCATCCTAAACAATGATTTGCCTGAAAATACTTTAATTGGTAATTCAGATCCTAAATCAAAACACTGTATGTGTTTATCAATACAGTCAAGTAATAAGTTTATTTTTAAGGAATTACATAGAAGTGGGAAAATCTGTTTTATCTCAATATCCTTCAGGTGTAAGAACAGATGTTCTAGTTTTCATTAATATCAGCTTTCTTTCAGTGATAAAACTTTAGCCAAGAACAGTAAAAAAGTTCTCAGTAGTTTAAGAACATGATTATTTTAAATGTCACATGCTGTTCTGGACCTTTTAAGCCTTTAATGAGGAAAAGAACTTACACAAGTCTCAGCAGTAAAACTTTATTTATTTCAGAGCAGGAACAGTGAACTAACTATTATTTTACCATTGGAATCACTTTCTAAATATCAGGAGCTATATAGAAATTCCTATTACACACCTTTGCAGTAGTTTAAAATACTAGTTATTAGTTGACACTTGGCCTATATATTAACATTTTGGCAGTTTACTCAGAAAAGAGTAAAAGAGCCTAAAATATAAAGGCATAATTAATAAGAAAGTTTCCAAGGTAACTGAGAATGGATCAATAAATTTAACTTTGATGTGTAAGTCACAAGAGTTTCTTGCCTATGCAATGACTTCCATTGTGTGGATTAGTTAGATTAGAATATATTTGTACAAGTATATTTGCTTAATACTTGGCAAATTATATATTTCAACTGTGTTTAGACACACAAGTAAATTCTGTCTCCACCCCAACTGTATACTATATATAAATAAAATCTAATACCATTTGAAAAAAGCAAGTTTAAAGGTATAGCAGGCTAATTAGGCAATAAAAGTATCAGTAATGTATTAAGCTGCATTCTGCAGTCATTCATAGTCTCTTAACAAATTATGAACCAAATAAGATGATTTAACAGCTAATAGGCAATGAAGGGACAATTCTCCAAATTCCTTCCCAAAACATCATCCTAATATTTGCTGTGCATCTTACTCCTCTCAAGTTCATAAACAGGAAATGTAAAAATTTTGTTAAAAGTATTGGCTAATTTTGCCTAATATTGGCTAAGATTAACTATATTGATCGTCAGCAATGCTCAAGTACTCACAATAATTACCTCATCTCAGATGACTTACAGTGAACACAAACAGGTCTGGAGTGGACCCAGACACATGGAGTTGCTTTGGCACTGTTCCCCACATTTTTTAATGCCAAGTGACAGGTAACTTGTCCACAAGCAATGCAACATTTCTCTTTAACTGTTAAATCATCTCATTTCATTCAGAGTTCATTAATAAACTATGAATGGCTGCAGATTGTTGAAAATTTTATTGCCTAACCTGTTACACCTTTATATTTACTTTTTTAACCTGTACTAAATTTTATTTATATAACAGATAACTGGCCTACAAGCATTGTCTTAGCAATACACTCATGTACACAGGTTTCTTTTTAGCTACATTTGGCACATTTTCATTATCCCCTCAAAAATCCAACAAGATCGTACTCCTATAAAAGCTAGAAAAACCTTAATGTGAAAATCCTGATGACACAAGCTGGGTGGGAAAGAACTCCAACTGATCGGTGTTAAATATATCTGGACATTTCACAACCATCTTCCTTAGAATTTCCATAATAAGTAGAAAAAAATAAAAGGATTAATCGCTCTGAACACACTCACTGTAAATGTGCAAATGGAGACGTGCAGTAGCTGTTACGGACTGGGGACACACCGAACAGAAATCAGTGAATCCATTCAAATAAATCTAGGATAGGCTGGCAGAAAACAGATCAGGACAGGTACAAAGCTATCAGGACACAAAACTTGGTTTAAAATAAAAATGTTTTGCTTATACCTACTTGCACACTAAGAAAATGGAAGCTACCTAAGCACAATTTTTGAATATTTCTAAAATCAGGGAGCCAAAGGAGGCACATAAATGTAAAAGAATAAATGCTTGGCACTCTCTATGACTGTCACTGAATACCAGAGTATAAGGCAAGTCAGGCATCTCAAAGCTGCTAAATAACAGCACAACAGCATAAGAGAGGCATATTTGAACACAGCATATTTTTAAAACAGAATCAGAATGTTTAGTCTTATATCCACTCCTCTAATTAATAATTCTGAAACAAAACAACAGAATAATTAATAAACGAAGAATTAAAATTTAAAAGGAGAATATAAAGGCATGAGAGCAAAGTCTTTTCCTAACAGAAATAAAAAATTATTTTTCCTCATAGTTGGAAAAATAATTTAGAGGAAAAAAGACATCAAAACTGAGGGGAAAAAAAATAGGCCAAAAGATAAACAGCTCTGAAATTATTAATAAATAAAGACTTTGAATAAAAATGAGTGTCTGAAAGAAGAGTACACAGAGTAACATTGAAAAAAATTAAAGGTGAATAAATAAACGTGAGGTATCTGGCACTCACTTGAAAAAGAGGTGGGCAAGGGATGGTTGCCATATCCATAAATACCTTTCACAGTTCAGCAAAAAGATGCACTGCTATCTGTTAAAGTGTCTTTTCTGAGATTCCCTCTTTTTTCATGTTCCATAATTTTAAACTCTGCTGTGACCTGTAAAATTTCCTGGAATCTCATTTATAAATTTGTTTGCAGGTACAGTACATCAACTTTTTTTTCACACCTATTTTTTTGTTATTAACATTCTGTCTCCTCTATGTCTGCACCCAAAACCAACCTAAATATTTTCTTAGAAGATGGTGTTTAACAGGATGTAAGTCATATATTAGTTTTGTAAGAAAACATACATTTTCTAGTACTCCAGCCATAAAAACCACCTACCTCCAAGACCTGTTTCCAACCTCCTGCAGAACACCTTTTCCAGAATCATAAATGCACTCTCCTGGAAGGAAAGAGCTGGAAGGTGATGACAGGGTGTTGCCTCTTGTGTGAGGGAGGATTTGGAATGTGTGGAGTTCTGCTTTGGGGTAGAGGATCAGTGAAGGATTTGGGGGTCGGGATTAGCAGGCAGACCAGCAAGGTGGGAATTCCTGCACCAGACAGTCTCCAGCAGGATAAAGTAGGTGACACCTTCTCCAGACAACAGGAAGGAGCCTCAATCCACAGGCCCTCATGGGATTCCTTATCAGGAACATCATCAATCCCAGCATTCGCCAATGGGACAACACAGTGATCCAGGAGATTCCTGGGGTACACAGGGATAACAATTCCCTGACAAAGGCGGCTGAGGAGCAATCTCCAAGACACTTGGTTGGACCTGAGCCTTAAAAACATGGAAGGACAGTCTGGGGATGTGAAGATCTGCCCTGACTGCAGTGACCATGAGAAGGTGAGTACAGGAGAGGGGTAAAAAGAAGGATCACAGTATTGGACTTCAGGAAAGAAGGCTTTGGTCTCTTTGGGGATCTGCTTGGGATATGGGACACAAGCCTAGAAAGAAGCTCCAAAAGAGCTGGTTCCTACTCAAGGACTATCTCCTCCAAACTCAAGAATGGTCCATTTTGACAAGCAGGAAATAAAGCAAAGGCAGCAGGAGGTCTGCATGGATGAACACAAAGCTCGTCACAAAACTCGGCTATAAAAAGGAACGAAAAATTCCCCAAACATCAACAGTTACAGAAATAAATAATGAAACAACATCTAACACCAGCAATGACTGTACTTAGGTTCCCTTTAATCCCAGTTAGGTGTTACTGCACGTCCTTGTGAACTTCTTTTGAATCATCATGTACTGACCTGTCGATATTTTCTTCAGGATAATCTTCCTCTCCTACCTTTCTAAAACACCACTCAAACAAGGAGCCTATCTGACCTGCTCTTTTACACATAAAAATGTTATTGAAAGTAAAGTCACAGTACTAACCCATTCATTTCCAATCATGATTCTTTGCAATAAAAGTAATGCTGCTAAATAAAATAACCACAATAAAGTCCCTTTTTCAATAAAAATTTTAAAGATGTTCCCTAAAAAGAGGTGGAGTAGAAACAAAGGCTTCCAAAAGAAAACAGTTTTGGTGTTTTCAAAATAACTATAGATTTGTTAAGTTAGAAGAAGTCAGTTGCCAAAAAAAAAAAAAAAAAAGAAAAGAGTTTATTCGAAGAAGAAGGGTCACATTGCATCAGCTATATTGTTCTTTAAAAAACCAGCCTGCTTAACTTCCAGAAATGGATGATGATGGGAAAAAATGTGCATAACCGCAACTAGAATTTTCCAGCGGCAACGCAGCAGTTCTTCAAATGTGACTGTGTGGTAAATCAAAGAAACAGCAGAGGAAAAGTATGATCCAGTTCTCAGTGAATCATCAAAACCAGTTGTCTGTAGATAGACCAAATATCAGGAGTCTTATCAGCTAAACAATCTGTCCAAAAAATTAAGTTCCTGCTCAGAGCACTGGAACCCAGGCACTGTTTTCCCTTCTCAAATTAAGTGTTCCCTCACTGATTTGCAAATAAGAGAACATCACCTACTAAATAGGAATGTTCATTTTGCTATTGATGGGTTTTCACTGTATTACAAATGGGGGTTTGGCAGTTTTAAAATGCAACCTTTGCTCATTTCTGCAACATACTGTAATGTGGCTACAGCAAAATTTTAGATTTTTAAGATTCAAATGACTACTAAGTCTGCATTGTAGTCAAAACCATATATTATCTAAATGACTTAAAATTATGCAACTCACACCTAAAGAGCTGAAGTATTAAAAGTTGAGATGAATATATATGACTGTGATCAAAAAAGGAAAAAATATAAAACTGCCATACCAACAAAGAAAATATAAAAATCAGACATACATTTGCATCTGTCTCTCTTCAGTCTAAAATAAAAAAGGAATTGATAACGCCAACATTGCAACTTCATGGTTGCAACACTACACACAAGTCAAAAACCCTAAAATTACACTTCCCACAGCAATTTTAACTTAGCTCAAATTTGCAAGCAAAGAAGTTAGAAATACACTATGTTATTCTGCCTCCTAAATACTACAAACACTGAAGCAGGAATGTGGGAATCATAACTCTAATTTTATTAGCTTATATGAATTCAAGATCTCAAAGAGAGCATTGCATTAAATATCCAAACAACTCTTAACAGTAGTTAATAGCAATTTGTTTATTCTATTTATGAACCCACTGCTGCCCCTTTACTGTCTCTGGTTGTTGTAGTAACATATGGAAACAATGTCAAGAATGCAAAAATACTAGATGGTCTGTTCAGTCTTGGTTTTTTTAAAGCTAATTTTATGTAGATTTTATGAAACACAGAACTTTTTACCTTTTGGTTTTACACAAGTATTAATGTGGCAACACTGTGTTGTCATCCATTATGTTAAATGTTAACACTATATCAAAGACTTGGAATTCTGCCTCCCAGGATTAGGAATATTGATTATCATTACCCTTTAATTTTTCAATTTTCAGTGCTACCAAATTAAGCTTAAGACTTCTTTCATACCTATGATAAAGAAAGTTTGTGAGTAGTCCAGGACACAATTTACTTCATTAGCATGGTAGTCCAATTCAGAGAAAACATCTTTATGTTCTTGTCTTGCTTTTCAAAATATTTGTTTTTGTATCAAAAACCCTAAAGCAAATTTTATTTATGCAATTTTGTGAGAATCAGACTGTGATAACATGACTGTCACCACTGAGGCAGAAATCCATAGGAAAAGATGTAAAAAAAAATAAATTACTGACTTAATTGACAAAGATTAATGAAATCTTCAGTCAGAACTAAGAACAATATCTTCTTGAAAAAAGAAGACTCTTAGCTAAATATCATCTTGTTAAAATTCTGATTAACTGACTGGCTCTGTTATGTCCAGAGCAGCTTTTGAGAATTTACTATGCCACAAGTGCCAGAAGTTAGTTAATTAGTAAACATAAAGGTGCATGAAACTATGCATGTTCATGTAAAAGGCAGTCAGAACCATCTCCTGAGGCACTTGTTTTACACATTTTACTCAAATATTAACATAGAAATTTCATTTAAAAGGAATTAAGTCAATGCACACCTACGGCTTTGGATGCCAGAATCAGTTCCATTGGAAACCTTATCCTGAGAGTTCCCAAAGCCCTGCCAGAATCACCACTGCAGTCTGCTTTAAAGCTTTTCAACTCAACAGCACTAATAACCAGCTGTTTCTACTGGAAAAGGAAAAGCCAGTGAGACAGACATCTGTCCTTGGGAGCTGCCAGCTCTGCTCAGTGTGTGGCCACAGGTGTTGACCCTCATGTTGCAGGAGAACAACAAAAGAAACTAAAAGCTGTAGCAACAGAAGGCATCCAAAATTCAAGCTCATTAAAGCAATTTTAACAGTCAGCTCTTAGAAGCATGGCTCACTTGTCTTGTCTGATTTGATTCTGTCTGTATCCAGAAGACACCAAGAGGAAGCACAAGTATTTCTACAAAGTTAAAGGTTATGAATCTTTTATTGCCGTTTTTGAAAATTGTAATACCTGACTCAAAGAGTTATGATACAAACTGATACTTGCAAACCTCAGTAACACTTCCACTATTCAAATACTTCTGCTTGAAGAGCATTGTGAAAGTATTAACAACATAAAATCCACTAATCCTATTGTTTACGATGACCAATAACTTTCACAACTATGACACTCCGCAAATCAGGAGGGGTTTAAGTTAAACTTCCTTTTCTTTCATTGAGTAGGATTTTACGCACAAAATGAAAAAAAGTATTACATAATTATCTTACTGTAAATTCTAGATTGTACTGCTGCCAGGAATTCAAAACAAATTATTAGAGCAACCCTGAAGTACAAATGGGAAAAAATGCAATAGCTATTAAAACCTATACACAGCAGTAACAAAATTAAGTGAGGCTGAATTACCAACACAAACTTCTGGAATGCTGAAATTTATTTGGCTATGCTCTAACACTGGAAGATTACTGAAAATTTCAATGAAAAATTTGTCTTGTATGTAGAACTTTGCCCATTTATTTAATGGATGATGTTAGTTTTTACAATGGAAGCAGTTCTAATTCCATTGTCTATCATCTAATTACATTTTACAGATTTTTATTATGCAAGAGGAACTATTTCATATTCAAGTTAGGTAAGACAGGACAAATAATTGGCCATAGCCACTCTAGAACAAGCTAAGTCATGCTGTTAAACACAACTACTGTGCAAAGTGGTAATCTTTTCATCTGTTTTATGACATAGATCATAACAAGGATGAGTGATCTGAGTTACAAAACATAGTAAGGCAAGTGGGATAGTAAAACTATATTCCTGCTAATGTCAAAAATCAGGCTCTGATCTAAAAACCTTACAAAGTCTTTAAATTCAGAAGGCTTTAGAGCAGGCCTGTAGATACTTAAAAGAATATTTCTTGGACATAAAAACACTCTAAACAAAACCATCCTGAAAGCAAAGATACTACAAGAAAAAGATTACCTGGAGTGTCTTGTAATGATCTTGATGTGGCATTAATTTTTCTTTTTTTTCCTTCAAGAAATCCATTTCTAGAACACTATGTTTTTCCAGTAAAAATTCTAATTCCTATAAGTTTGTAAAATAAAATACAAGAAATTACAAACATCTGCAAATTGTGAAAATACAGACTCAATCATTTAAACTAATTTAATTTCTGGACACTATGACATTTGTTATCATGATTACTACAGAGATAAAAGGGCTGTGCAAGAAAACTCAGATTGAACTATTGAAATTAAGACAGTATTTTCAAGTATGAGGTATTTGCAATCCAAGGCATGTCCCATGTATAAAGAATGACCTATGACAAGTGGCCAAGGTGCTCTAATTTCTGCTGAACCCTGAAGGGCTCAGGCATCTGGACCTGTTGTTATAAATTCCTTCCAACTGGAACTGTTCAATTCTATTCCAATTATTTCCATATTTTCAATATCTTTCTCTGCCTTTCTGCACCTGAAAAGCAGCATATTAAATGCACTGCTAGCAAATATTTTCACTAAAAGGCAGAAATCCTATGACATGTACACACATATACAATGATCTCTATCTACAGCCCCCAAATGGATAGAATCTGAAAAAACCCTGGGATCTTGCAGAGAGCCACTCTGGAAGCCTGCCCAACATGAACCAAGAGAGAGGAAGGAGAGTAACATTACTAACAAGAAACTTCAAAATTATTTGCTGTACAAAGAGCTAAAGATTTTTATTTTTCCTTAATGCTACTCATTGCTGTTATACATAAGGTCCTGGCACCCTTTCAGTTGCTCAAGAACAACTATTTCTCCAAGCCATGCAGGAAGCCAGTATAGGAATAAATGACTTGCCAGGTCACTGCACAGCTATTCAAACAAAGGCATGGCTGAGAGGGTCATGGGGAGGACAGAAAAAGCAGGTCTGCCTTTCTGTTCAACCCTGCTTTTGGACAAAGTAGTAAAAACAATTTGAGAGATTCCACTGTCGAGATAAAAACAGAATGTGAAGCAGTGAAACAGACAATTCAGACCCTTGCTCTCAACCTATCTCCTCTTCCAGTCTGTGTTCCTGCTTCCCTTCCAAGCTTTCCTTTATACACTTAATTCCCAGCAAAACCAGCCCTCCTCATCTTTGGCTCGAGTTACCCTCATCCTCATTTTCATTTCCAACAAGCAGTTTGCTCCTTCCCCAGCACGGCTTGAGAGCTACCAAGAAACACTATTAAGAATAACTGAACTTAAACTCACTCTCCCATGCCTCAGTGACCTTTTGCTAACTCAGATGTGTAACTACAGGCACAGCCCTGCTTGGTGCTCTCATCGTGGCCAGGTCTGAAGGAATATGAAGAATTTAGCTACCAGAGCTCCCCCTCCAAAAAAAAATACCAAAACAAAACCACACAGATTCATGCTGAGAAAATTTGTCCTTTTCTTTTCTTTTCTTTTCTTTTCTTTTCTTTTCTTTTCTTTTCTTTTCTTTTCTTTTCTTTTCTTTTCTTTTCTTTTCTTTTCTTTTCTTTTCTTTTCTTTTCTTTTCTTTTCTTTTCTTTTCTTTTCTTTTCTTTTCTTTTCTTTTCTTTTCTTTTCTTTTCTTTTCTTTTCTTTTTTCTTTTCTTTTCTTTTCTTCCTCTTAGGCTAATTTTTTTTCCTGAAACTTTGAAAAACTCAGCCTAAAATAGACACCAGGCATAAAAAAAAAGTATTTGGTTAAATGAAGTTATGTGTCCAGTTTTGTCCAGTCTCTGGAGCATATTCAGAGAAGGGAAATGGGACTGGGGAAGGGTCTGGAGCACACATCTGATGAGGAGCATCTGAGGGAGTTGGGGGGGCCAAGCCTGGAGAAAAGAAGGCTCAGGGGAGACCTTATCTCTTGTAGCCAGGTAGGGCTGGGCTCTGCTCCCAGGGAACAAGGGACAGGATGAGAGGAAATGGCCTCAAGCTGTGCCAGAAGAGGTCCAGGTTGGACATCAGGAGAATTTCTTCATGGAAAGCGTGGTCAGGCATTGGAAGGGTCTGCCCAGGGAGGTGGTGGAATCCCCATCCCTGCAGTTGTCCAAGGAACGACTGGACGTGGCACTCAGTGCTCTCGGCTGGTGACAAGGTGGGGATCAGGCACAGGCTGGACTCAGTGACCTTGGAGGTCTTTTCCAACCTTAATGATTCTATGATTCTAAACTTGGCTAGTTTCTCTGGAATTTGGCTAATTTCTACAAAAAAAAAAAAAATTTCAAATCTCTGCCAGCTCCAAATATATTTAAATCCTACATAAAAGCCAAATGTTTTTATTGAAAAAACCCATTCATACCTTTTTGATTTTCAGTTTTTCTTCTTCAGCAGTGCAAAGCTTGATTTCGAGGTTTGCAACAGCTTGTTGAAGGCAGCTCTTGGGTTCATTTGTTCTCTGTGTGTCGGCATGAATCAAAGCAGTGGCTGATGTAACCAAAGTCTTGTCTTCAATTACCTTGGAAGAGGCAACTGGAATATCTGCTTGAGTCTAATTCACAGGAGAAAAGTGAAACTCAATCATCGCTCTCAATGGATCAGGGAAACAAACTCTCCTTGGATTAGCCACTCCATGTTTTCACCCAATGAACACTGCAAGCAGTAGTCATGGGAAGGGAATACAAAGGGCTCGTGCTAACATAAATAGCTCATCTTGAGGCTAGACTAACACAATAAAAGCAGTTGAGACATCCCTACAACACTTAGTTACTGCTATTTCAGGAAAATGTAGAAGTACAAAAACTGAAACACAGGCTTTGAGAATCCACAGTGTAAAATAGGTGAAACACTGATAATAAGCCCATATTTTCAGAAAAGAACAAAAATAAGTTAAGCGAGGTTTAAAACATTTTGTGGCATAATTAACAAAAGCCAAAGCTTCATTGTTCCCCTCAAAAAAATTTAGGAGGGGGCAAAAACTTGTTCATTTTGCAGCAAAGGAACTTCAAAGGAAAAAGCTGTAAATCAATTCAGCTGCCACTTTTTCAAGAATTTGAAATCCAAGCACGCTTGAAATTTGGGTGCTGAAAGGAAAACCACAATGTGTTTATTAAAGAGAGGTTTGAATGATCTGACTTAATCCACTCCCCTAACACCTTTTATTCCAAACATACACTCAGATAATGCATTGGCTTTTCAATAAATAGGTATCTCTCAAAGGATTCAAATAAAGTAACAAACAAAACCAGATGAGATGTTGACTGTACATGAATATGTAAGATACAGTAGACAAAACAGGCACAAAGAAAACTGAAGTTTGTGCTCTGAGTTCTCCTGTGAGAAGCAAAGAGAAGCCATATGTGTTAATCCCATTTCTGAGTCAAGATTAGAGTTTGGTGCCACCAAAAAAACTGTGAGTGTGGAACCTAAAATAGTAAAGGGTTTTTTTACATTAAACCTCAAGAAGCTGTGGAGATAGAATTACAAAAGAATATAGTTCTCCTGGCATTATCCTCTAACAGGTGTAAGAATATTTTATTTTAGTTTTATGCCCACCATTTTCCTTTAGTTTAATCTTAAGTGTAAAGGCTGATCTCCATTTCAAAATAATGTTAAAGGACCTGCTCTCAAGGCCCTTCAGCAAAATTTACTAATATAGCTTTTTCATTTCTACTATTTCCTGCATTACAGGGAGTTTGTGGAATGATGGGTCTGTCAATAGCTGAACAGAGCAAGATGAGAAAAGCTGGAACACAGACTACAACTAGAATTTGCACACACACTCAGTCTGAAGTAAAAAAGTGTATTTCTTATTTTTCTGTAAGATTAGCTAACTAAATGAGTTTATAGTTTTAAAAAATACACCTAAGCCTTAGTGCTCTGAAATATCCCAAGTGCTCTTTCCAGGGAACACAAAAGCTAAAATTGCTGGCCTAGCTCAAACAAGAAAGGCTTGAAGGTTATTCACTGTCAGCCAAAATCAAAAAGGGCAGGACCTGTGGTGGCTCAAGAAAATAATATTTTGATCATCCTGCCAGTAAAAGAAATTTACTTATTAAAACTTTGTCAGATAGGAAGCTGAAGAGCTTTCAATACAGAAAATGACCCTGGCTGGCATCAGTCAAAAAAAAGAAAACAAATACTCCTTCCTCTTAAGAAAAAAAACCCATAACTTTTGGATTTCTAAGAAAATTTCTTTGATATCATTTTCATCTCAGCATACCTCTTCACTTTTTATAGGCTTTCCCAGAACATTAGCATGGGAACAAACACAAAATAGTAACTAATTAATTTATTAACTCACAATTGTTACCACAGTCTTCCTGGAAGTGTGAACATAGAGATGTTTCTCAAAGGAAAAAAATAAATCAAATCATTATTTTGTGCAAGTTGTTTAAATAGCCCTAAATAAATGTTTTTAAATTTTAAAGTAATTTTACTTAAAAGTCTGCATCACAGAAATCCAAGGACCTTTTGCCCTTAAAAAGCATTTCAACCTAAAGGTGGACAGAAAAGATACAACACTGATTTTTAATATACTGAGTTCCCATACTGAAGCTCAAAAATTGTGGGTTTACCTGTTCTTCAAGAACAGCTGGATTTATCACATTCTTGGCTGTTGGAATAACTGTTGCTACATTATCACTTGATAAAATGAAGGAGTCAGAAGGAACCAGGCAGGAAGAAGGCACAGAGTGCTCCAGAAGAACATCAGGTCTATGGACTTCAGGTACTAGCAATAGAAAACACACAAAATATAAAGAAGCACTCAGAAATTAATTCTGTTTCTGGAGTCCATGTCACATAAAACTCATCACAAGTATTATACTGATGTGAGGTTATGTACCTCTTACAATCTAATTGCACTGAAGAATAATTCCACACAAAGTGCCTGTGTTTTTGAGTAGTATCAACTTAGGAACATTCAAAATCATAGTCACAATAAATTTGGACTTGTAATTTACACAGAGGTTTTACAAGACAACTGCTCTCAAAAGGATCCATTTTAGTTCTGTCTCTTTCGACTAATACTCTCTGTCCCATCTTCTTTAGCTCCCAGTTCCAGGATTCAGGTACAACAGAGAGGAACATGCAAACCTCGCTGAACAAAAAGAAGAAAGAAAGTAGACCATGGGGCAGAGAAAACAAAACAAAACAAAACAGTATGCTAATTGTAATGATAGTAGATTTGGACTTTCGGAAAAAAATAGAAAAAATTATAGCTCAGCAAAAAATGGAAACTTGGCTGAAAAGCCAAGAGGTGAGCACTTCAGCAAAGAGAACAGAAAGCAGTTTAGGTAACTGCATCTTTAATAGTAAATTCTTCTCCATTACTGGAGATAGGAATTTTTGGCTTTCTTCTACATACCATAAAATAAAACTCCCCTCCCATTCCTGCTTTCACAGGCAGCTTCCTATAACAATGACCTACTCAGCTTCTCCAAGTGGCAGTGAAGTGACATAGAAGATGATCTTTTTGCTTCTAAACAAGCAGTAAAGTTTCTGCTTTATGCTATCACTTAATACTCTGAATCTCAGTTTTAAATCAATTTCCATCTGATAGAAAAATGGCTAAAATAACGTACAAGGCAATTTCTGACTGAGCAGGCAAGTGGTTCTCTAACTAAAACTATCAGCTCACATGGAAAAACTGAGCATGATTCTTGTGATGTGAGTGTTCATCCTTTGGTGAGGATCACCATAGAACAGGCATGGTTCTCACATAAATAATTTATCACAGAAGTAAAAGCAGAAACTTAGACTGGGTACATATGAGGAATGCAGACTCACTGAGATTAAAGCTGAGATTAAAGCATTCACATATTTTGGGGGATCCAATACTAGAGATAAACCCCAATTTTTCAGGTAATAGAGTTTTATGTGGAATCTTCTACAATCAAGTGTAGCTTTCAGTAATTGTAGTTATGGCAATGAATGCCTAGCTTCATAAAGGGGGAAAAAACCCCAGGAAACAAAATCACCACTTCTAAAGTTATCAAAATGAAGTCTAGGAAATGAGGAGCAACAACTGGTGAGCACTTCTGAACATTGTGGTTTAAAACTTTCAACTAAACACATGACCTTGCAGAAGACAAGAAAAGGTGGCAAGTCTCCAAGGTATCATTCAAACATCTTTTTTACAAAACCTTCTTTTCATTTCTCAGCAATGTTAAAGATTCATAAATTACACATTCCTAGAATTACATGTGCTATGTCTGTAATTCAAGCTCTCTTAATTCATTCCTTTTGTGTATATACTGGTGAAATTGCATTTGAGTTCAGCTCAAAATTCACTTAGAAAGAGGACCCCAAGATCATTCCTGCTTACCATGCCTTAGTTATAATAATGGAAATTTCACAACCCTGAAATAAAAACTTTACTCTGATAGAACCACCTGACCTGACTCCAACAGGCAAGGCCTGATAGCCCTGCTGAATTTCCCAACAAATTTATTGTTCATTGACCAGAGCTGCGGCACGATAAGGAAAAGAAGCCTGTACTCAATTACAGGTATATCAAAAGTCATATGCCCAAGAAGGCTGAAATAAGAAGCATATATAAGTTATTGCCAGAACTGTGCTTAAAAAAACCATCTGATGCCCTGACTTCCCAATATTAAGACCATTCTATCATAGGTTTCTATATAGGAACTGACAGAACCATGCAGTTTGCTGATAGAAGCAGAGATCAGTGATCAGCCTGCAATCTACACACCGAAAACTGTATCACTGAACATTTTCAGTTAAAAGTAACATTCAGACAGAAAGTTTAAGTTTAAGGCTGCTTTTGTGTGTCCATAGGAGGAAAAACCACTGCATTGTACTCTCAAGATGATTTCTGATACAGCAGAAAGCTCTTCCTACATTTTATTCTTTCAAAGCCAAACTACTCTAGAAGGTAAGTAATTACATATATTATTCTAACATTTTAAATCTAAGGCCATATGGCTCATACTATCCAAAAGATAGTAAGAAGCCCAAGACCAATTTCAAGGGCAAAGTTGCACTGAAATCACCACTGGGGCCTTATAAATTATTTCTGATTTCTGCCTGCACACTAAAGAATAAGGCCACAGGCTTCAGTGGTTTTTTTTATAACTTACAAACATCAGAGATGTAGGAAATTGGTGAGATGAGTAACTCCTCCTCCAGAAAGTTCATCAAATTTGGGGTGTATATAATGGTATCACACCCCAAATTTATCAAAATCATCTCAATAGCACCATAATATATTTGAATTTTTCAGTAAGCCTTACTGAGAAATTTCTTGGGTAAGACAAGAACATCTTATATATATAACATTGGGTAGACAATTCAGATATTTCTGTTACTAAAAACTTTCACTTACAAGTTAATGCCTAGGAAGTACTTTGACCAAAATGACTAAAATCTTGCTGTTTGCAATAAATGAATTTATTCACAGCAACATTTGCATGAAAAAGTCATGTAAAGACTTTACAGTAATAAAATGTTCTGAATACATGAGTTTTCTTTAATTTTGCAATAACTAATATACTTTGGTATAACCTGCCCTAAGACTTCTGTGACACTTAAAATCATACAAAAGACTTCTGTATTAGGTACAAATAATTTAAATTCTACACACCTTAAAATATTTACCTGGACTTCACTGACAGACAGACACTGTACAGCTATATTGGATTTAATTTATTAAACACATTCAAACATGCTACTGAATTTAATCAGTAATTGTGAATATCATCAAAATGACAAGATGAATAATAAAGATCCTTGGAAAAATAGTTTCCTTATTATTTGTTTTCCTTTTTTTCATTGACAAACAAAACTAATTATTCTGTAATAGATGAAAGTCAGAAATAAATTAATAACAAACATTTTAAGAAAATTATTTATGGAGAATTCATCCTGAGAAAAAATCCCCTTATTCTGCATAATTTGTTCTACATAATAATACAGTGGGGGTCATTGGGCTTTTTCTTCTCCCTAAAGTGATGTTTTTCTGCTAAAATGATGTTTCTTTTTGTGAAAACAGTGAAATCCAGACCACAACAAAATCCACTGCAAATCAGTAATACCTCCATGATCTTTTAGTTTTACTGATACTATACATTTATCAATAAACTTTTAGCAATTCATTAAAATACAGACAGGCACCAGGCATTTGCATAAATTAATAGATGAGTTCCATAATGTTTCTGCTTCTGCCTGAGGTAAAGGATATGTAATATATTTAACTTTATAAACTGCTTAAGTAAAACAGATCATTCTCATCCCTCCTCTCTTCGCCAAAGTAAAAGATTTCATCAAATCCTGCTTTTAACTTTACTTTTGCTGTTTTCTGACAATTTGTAACAGATCTTCCATACTCAAAGGTAAAGAAAATCCTTTGAATGAAGCAGCTCTGTTCCTTTTCAAAGGTATAAACTGAACTTCTCTTCCATCCCTCAAGAAGGTTTAACTTTGAGAAGTCCAGCTTCCAAAAATAATTGCTCAGTGACGTTCTTAAATTCAAGTTTTGACTGCTAGCTATTCTTTTATTGTGTACTATTGTATTGTATACACCCCTCTAGGGACTGATTTTTGCAGTGAGCACAGAAACACAGCACTACAATATTAAGATTTTTATAGTGATTTTATCAATACCTGTAGGAAATGCTGCCCAAGCAATAGCAGGGGATGTAGTCTGCTTGTCACCATTTCCAAACTCATAACTCTCTGCTGCCTAGAAACAAGAAAAAATTGTCACATATTTTACAAAATGCTACAAATTTCCACCAAATAATTAAATTCCAAAGCAAAGTAATCCAAATAACATACCTCAAATCCTCCAAAGTCATCATCATCCATCTTTCAAATGGTACTAGAATACAAAAGAAATCTTGATTTTAAAACATTTTCATAACCTCATCCCCTGCTCACTCAGAAATGAGATTTCAGTCCTACCCCCAGTACTCATCCACACAGGCTATTTGAAATCTTCATCATTTACAAGTCCTACAACATCAAGGGGCCTAAATAAGAACTTTTTCACACAGAGGATGCAGGGCCAAGAACTGCAAGATCTTGCTTAAGAAACACCTTTTAATTGATTGAGTAAAACACAAAAAATTGGGTATTTCACTACAGAATTTGAATAACATCAGGGGAAAACCTAAGCACTACCCGTCAACATCATCAAACATCTTTTGGAAGCAAAAAATGTAGGAAAATCTTTCTAACAGAGGAAAACAGAAAGGTGTTACCTTAAAAGATCTATCTAATGACCTCAAGTATAGCAGCCAAGTCCCCAGCACCTCAACAAATTTAACTAGAACCAGCAATTAATCTAGTTTGGATATATATTTTAAAATAAATAAATAAATATGTCCAGGAAATAGTATTTCTGACCACCAGATTCCAAAATGAAGGGTTAGTTTCACTCATAATGAAGACACTTCAATTTAACACAGTCATGATCTACCATGTACCTTGTGCAGTTTTGTGTTCAGGTTTTAAAATATAAAAATATTTTCCATTGTTAAGTTGCTTTTCCAAATCAGCACTGTGATTAAATCCAAAAAGATTTCCTGCTTTTCCCATCTCTTCTTAGCTGTCTGGCAACATCAGAGCAAACTGCAACTTGGAAAAAAACTGTGGTGAATTTCTGGAAATTTTTCTTCCACCACAGAGGTCCTTCCCTAGGTTCCATGGAGGGGCTGATTAAGATTTTACAAACTGATCAGCATTTTTGACTTGTAGCCCTGAATTCTGTGGCATTTTGATATATTTATAGTTAAACTACAGTTCCTTTTACAAAAATGCAGGCTAAGTTGCTCAGCTAATGAAAGTAATTCAAGATATACAAAGCTGTTCAAAGAAAGCTATTATGTATTTAAGAAAATATATGCATGTATAGTTCTAATACATAACTCAAGGATGATCCAAAAAACCTTTATGGTCTTTCGAGAATGTTAAAATGTTTATAAAGCTAATTGACTTCAGTTAAAATAGAGTATAGGCTAGATAAACTTTTATTACCGCAAGAAAGGTGAAGAGGGACTGTTTACAACAGAGTAGGGTTAGATTGGATATTAGGAAGAAATTCTTTCCTGGGAGGGAGGTGAGGCCCTGGCACAGGTTGCCCAGGGAAGCTGTGGCTGCCCCACCCCTGGAAGTGTCCAAAGCCAGGTTGGACAGGGCTTGGAGCAGCCTGGGATAGTGGAAGGTGTCCCTGCCCATGGCAGGGGGTGGGACTGGATGGGCTTTAAGATCCATTCCAGTCCAAACCATTCCATGATTGTATGATAAACCATCACTATCACAGTGTAAGCAGAGAGATTTGTTAAAAGATTTTCAATATTCACATGTGGTATAAGAACTAAGTATCTCTTTAGGGACTATGTGGGGTTTTGCTGGCTTGCTTTTAGTTGGGTTCTGTCCTGGCTTATTTTTCAAGAAAGAAAGAAGGCACTGGGGTATTTCTCCCATCAGTATCAATTGGTCAAAAGCTCTTGCACTCTTCTAACATTCAGAGCTTAATATATACCTAAAAAATACAGCAGATGTGTACAGAAATTATAGAGATGGCAGTTGTGTGGACAGAACAGCACAGCTGGAGCAATGCACAGACTGAGAATGGCAATGGATTCATGCTACATTCTGTGAAAAACCACCCAGACCAGAATGGAGATTGATGTAATCACTGCAAAATGCAGGATTTAGGTAGCAGGCAGAGCAGCCAGCTGGAGCCTTTAGAAAGGCAAACAGGGATTTTATCTCCACATTATGTATCACATGAACAGGTCCTACAGGCTCTACACAAAGTTCCTTCAAAGCAGATTTTCTGCACAAAGTGCCAGAGACATCATTCCCATCATCTCAGAACTGGTTCTGTCTCAATCAGAGAAAGTACATTCAGCACTATGTTTAAAAAACATAAACTGGAACAAGTTCAGAGGAGTTCAACAGGAATTAAAGCAATTTTGGAAAGGCATGCTAAAATGGAGAGGCTTTAAAAAATTTAAAAGGCAAACAAAAATATAAAATATGAAAAATCATGTTCTAAGAAGTGATTAACTACTTTGATTTCTCTTCAAATACAACACTGACCTGAGGCAGTAAAGACAGAAGGCCCTGTAAGGAAAACATGTGTGAGGATCTCCATTTCTCCTACATGAAATTTTTTAAGAAAGTATGAATAAATAAAACAGAACTTTTGATACAGAAAAAGAATGTAGGGCAGAAGAACAACTGGAGAACAACCTGCTATTGAATCCATTATCTTTTTTATTGCATTTCATATACAGTTTTTTAAGTCTGGTAACAATCCCAGGACTATTTTGACCTAAGATTACCTTACTGCAATTTTAAACACAGATGTTTTGTGGCTGTAATAGCATGATTAATTTATTAATTATTCCACATATCACTAAAATGGAATAAAAGATGAACAGACTCCAAGCCAGTCTCTGTAGTATCAATGGTGTTTTCACACCTAACTGCTCATCCTCTAATTTCCAGTTCTTCAGAGATGCCACAGGAATTCTGGGGTAGGTGATTCTCCACCAGCTAGGTCTGTTTGCTATTTGGGTGTGTAAAATATATATTCATACACATACACTCATCTCTGTTTCAGACAAAGCTCCATTTCTAGTCTACCAAAATGAAATCCTGATTTGTTTTCATGCTTTGTTTGCTAGGGACAAACAAAAAATCTAAAAATACCGGAAACCGGCAAACTTAGTATGTACGGCAGATGTGCAGGCAGCAGATTAGGACAGAAAGCATGGAATAAATCCCAAGGGATGCTGATGTAAGGCACTTCAAAAACTGAGAGGCTGAGGCTCTCTTCAAAGAGTGTTGGTGCAAGAGTTCTTACGGGAGATGTCTTTCCCAAAATATGTTATCTTCTTGCATAAAAAGGGAGCCTTGTGCAAGAAGAAGGGAAAAGGACCACACCAATGTTGAAAGAATTGTTCAGAAAAATAAAATTAATCAAGCCTGTTTTCAGATAGGAGGCTTTCACAGCCCTCCAAAGTACACGTGTATTTAGCTCTAAAAAATATTTTAATAATTCATTATGAATTCAACTGATAACAATGCTGCAAATAGGACCAAATACACTTTTTCTCAATTCTACCCCTTATTTTCATGATGGAAATGCATTTCTGATACAAATAAATAAATAACAGAACTACCTAACACCTCACAGTAGAACTGCAATAAATTTGGGATCAAGTTCTTTTAATCAACCTTCTATTCCAAAATGGGTAATCAGACTTTTCTTTCCTCACAGAAGAGAAACATTATTTGTGGCACCAGAATAGGAAAGAATATATTAAGTGCTGACAATCTCCAGGATTTGAAAAATAACAGAAAAAGACAAAACAACCCACACAGTCTTACCATGACTAAATGTGGTCTCTTGAAATATGCCTGATACTGGAATTAAGTAACTGTAAAATTGGGCAACAAGAAGCCAACCTCAAAATTACAGAGTCATAGAAATTCTGGTTGGAAAAGACACAGTAGGTCATCCAGCCCAGGTCATTTCCAAAACATTACAGTTCTCAGACAGTCATGTCCTAAAAGGCTTGAGCAGCTCTCCAGTCACACTCCGTGAAAAGAAGGAAACTTTCCATGGATAGCGAAGATGCAAGCCACTGAATTTCGAGTAGGTTTTATCAACTAGTTTTTATCATCAAATGCACCAGTAACTTCTGCCAAAAATCAGACCAGCAGGTCATCCAAGCCAAGCTCCTGCTCAAAGCAGGGTCAACACTGAATCCAGATGAGCTTGCTCAAGACTTTCTCCTGCATGGCTGGAAAGGCTGCATGATGAATTTATTCAGATTGATGTGTCTATCTGAGGAGCTCAGAAGCTTTTCTGTGCCAAATACAGGCACCAAAGCCTGGCCAGCAGCTTGCCCCAGGTCATGAGAGCTTTGTGAAATGCACTTAACTAAAAGGCATACCAAAATCTTGTTTTTATATTCAGGAAGATCAGGAACCATTCACAAGAAAAACTTAAGCTGGGAAAAAAAAAAGCCCCTCTTTTCCATTCCAACTGTGAGGGGGAGAATGAATGTTGAAATCCCACCAGAAATCCTGGTATTCTGTATATCCAAAAGGCAAAAGTAGTAGATAGACCAAACGGTGAATTAAGAAGAACTCCTCATTCATGTCTACCTCTGATTAGTGAGAATTCAAATTAATAAAGTCCTGATCCATTACTGGATAATCTAAATTTGTCTCAGTAATAAAGAGAATTGATTATCAAGTACAATCAAGTGAATGCTGTATAACCTGGCCAGTAATTTGAGTTTGAGACCAAATTTTTGTATATTTTCAAGGAACAACTTGCAGAGTATATTGCTGTTTGTGTGTGTGGACCTGACTCAGGGAGGTGCTGCTGCATTTGTATTTCTGGCAAGCCCCGTGGGTGGGTAACCCTTATCTATGACAATTTATCAGTTTTACTTCCATTCTTATGCTTACTCATCCAATGTGTTCCATCCAGGACAGGCTTATTAGATGTTTCTTCATTGGACATAACATACACCACAGCATTTGAAGAACAAATCTTTGGCTAAAACTGCAGGCTCCAAAAAGTCTACCCAGGATGAAATCTAAAAAAAAAAAAAACACACGAAAAAAAAAAAAAAAAAAAAAAAAAAAAAAAAAAAAAAAAAAAAAAAAAAAAAAAAAAAAAAAGGAAGAGAACAAAAAAAAACCCAATAGAAAGCATGTAGACTGGCAATACCTCTGTGATAAAAAGCAGAGCAGATGATAAATTTCTGTATCACAAAGTTCTAAACAGCTCACATTTCCCTGTGGCTCTTACTCCAATACTCCAAGCACCTCTTACAAATTTTAAAACAGGAAAAAACTTCCTTCTTTTCACCCAGCTGAAACAGACTTTTCTCCTGATCTATACCAATTACAGCTGCAGGATAAGCATCTGGGATCTTAAAAACTTATAACAGCTACTAAGCTGTTAATTGGAAAATTTTTATTACAGAATACACATATCCCAAAAGATACCTAGCCCAAGAAAGAGCAGAATATGAATGCACAGCAAAATGGAAACTAAAATATATTTAGAGCATCTGTAAAGTGTCCTAAAGAAAAAAAACAACTTTACATTTCTGTATGTGGTGTGTTCTACCCCATCATAAGACAGTGAAAATCAGGCTTCACCAAAATGCCAATGTTCTTCATCATGTTCCAGTGTGTACTCCAACACATAAAGGGACATGTGGGAAATCCCCAGCACCAGGAAGCAGCGTGCTGGTCAGCTCCCAGGGTGAAAGCAAGAGTTCCACTTTCATCCACAAGAGGAAAATGAGCTCTCTGAGAGTTCCTACAGACAAGACAGGTACAAGTTTTCAAACTTACTTATGACACAGGAGGAGGAAAAAACCCAAACCCACCACCACAGCCTTGTGTGGAAAATGGATAAAGAACTGTCAATTCCTGTGACATATCCTAGAAGAAACTAACATAGAAAACTAGGAAAAGCATGTTCTGTGAAATGTCTGTGTATAAAACCACCAAACACAGGGTGTAGAACTGTGTATAGGAAAGAATGAGTATCAGCTGGGAGAGACATGCTTTCTTCTGGATCAGTAAAGAGGTATGAACCCCAGGTCAACATCTGAAATACTTCTAAATTCCTGAGGTCGACTTTGGAGTGTTTCCTGAGGCAGAAATCTCCCACATGCATGTCCTGGCTTTGTCTCTGCCCCAGCCCCCAGGCCATGGAGCACATGGGGATTCCATGTGGGAGTACTCACAGGACAGCCTTGCTCAGGACTTTGCAAGTATCACTGGGGTACTCTCAGCACTTATTTTCAATTAAAATGCCAAACAGAGGGAAGGTTTGTGTACTTTGGCTTCCCATGTCATGGTCACTGAGATCTATCTATGGCCAAGGGAAAGAAAACAAAACAAAATCTCTAACAAGACAAATATGGATTTAATTCCAGAGGGTTACTTATTGACATAAGTAATTAGAGTAAAACATGTATTCTTGACTGAGGATCTTTTTTACATTTTTGCCCATGATTCTTTCTCAACTTCTCCCAACTTTAAGAATCATCTACTTAAAAAATACCAACTTCTTCTCGCTAGATATTCAAAGATGAGTTCAAATAATACCTTATGAACTCCAGAAGAAGTATGAAAATGCAGTATTATTCAGCATATTTCATTATCTGCAGAATCTATAGACATTTTCTCAAAACTTCATTCCAACAATTTCAGTAATACAAATCCTTCAGCCTTCACCGCAATTGGTTTCTTGTGACCAGGCCGTGGAAAGGCTGGTTTTTGATTTATAAAAATAAAGAATCTAGCAGTTTACTAATTTTCACTTTTCTGTAATGGCCCTCTCTAAGCTTCCTCTATCAAAAATATCTTTTTACTTCAAAAGTCACACATATTTATAATATGTACATAAAATTCTTTGAGAAGTCTGGAGAAGTTGATACAATTCAAACATATTGGGCTTTGGAGGAAAACCCTCTCCTCTCACCAAGTCCTCTACCCATACACCTCCAAAAAAATTCTCAGAAAGTGGCTTGAATTAAACTGGAATTAAACATTTCTGTTAGGCACAGCCAGGCAATGCCTATAATTAGGTCACAAAGATCAGGCACCAATGGCCCTGCAGATGCCTGAGCAAAAGTGACCATGGTAGACTAAAAACTCTCATATTAAGTGTTGCCCGTTTTTCACTGTAAAATAGCTAGTTTTCTCTGTTAGACAGTCTCAAGGACGATTTCTGTAAACATAGCTATGTTGTTGTAAAAATTATCTTTTTACATTCCTTTCCCATGGACACAGATCCTTTTGACGGACACTTCTTGTAACCAATATAGTTAGAGACGGAAGTGTTAACTTTCTCCAATGATCTGTGATTTCTAAAAGTGTATATAAGAATTAAACGAAAGGGGTTTCCCCCCTTTTCCGCCCTTGCTCTGAACACAGCCCGAACTCCGGCTCTCATTAATTCTGCGTCTCGACTGATTACCGGGATAAGCCGTAATAACAGGCATCCCGGTAATAATTAAGTATTCTCCTTGCACTGGAACCCATAAATTTGACGCGGTCCTCTAAAAGACAGAGCCAGGCTGTTCTCAGAGCTGCACAGGGATTAAGACAAAACCCTTAAGACAGAAGTTAGAATAGTGAAAATTCTGACCAGATATTGGTACAGGCTGCTCACAGACAGGGTGGACTCTTCGTTCCTCAGGATAATCAGAAAGAATTCAACTGGACAGGGCCCTCACCTACCTGCTCTAAGAAGAGCTGCTTTAAGCAGAGGTTTGGATTAGAAAACCTCCAAATGCCCTTTCCATGGATGGTCTATGTTTCAATGCATTCAGTTTGATCAAGAACAATATTGTTTAAAAAAAAAAAAATTGAATCAATTTTTGAGATTGTTCTCCAGTGGAACTGTACTAATACCTACCAACATCTGTCTGAAATCATTTGTGACTGGGTTTGCTAATGACAGAAGAACCAATCTCATGAGAGAAGCATGAAAGGGAGAGAGTAGTTCTGGAATCTTCATTGCTGTAGGAGGAATAAAAGGAGTAAAAGCCCAATGAAATGTATCCGAAGGGAAATGACAAAAAAGATGGAGAGACCATTTAGAAGGGCCTGGAGTGACAGGACAAGGGGGAATGGCTTCACACCGCTGGAGAGTAGGGTTAGATTGGATGTTAGGAAGAAATTCTTTCCTGGGAGGGTGGTGAGGTCCTGGCACAGGTTGCCCAGAGAAGCTGTGGCTGCCCCATCCCTGGAAGCATCCAAGGCCAGGTTGGACAGGGCTTGGAGCAACCTGGGAAAGTGGAAGGTGTCCCTGCCCAAGACAAGTGCTGAAACAAGATGATCTTTGAGGTCCCTTCCAACCCAAACCATTCTACGACTCTATGAAAACATTTTGATCATGAGTTCCAAGAAAAAATGTCTTACATAAATCTCTGTACTCAACAGAAATGTTCATTGACAAAGGCTGGGGTAAACTCTCAGCATTAACAAAAAAGACATTGCCAAGAAAGAAAAACCACACTGGGATGATGCTTCTTTGGGAGTAATAAAATACTTTGTTAATTCATTAATTCATTCAAAACCTTTCATAGGAAGCATTAAGTGGCACTCTTTGACCATGACCATGGTAAGACATCTACAAATAAAAATTCTGTTTTTTCAAAAAGAAAAGTCTAACGTTTCACAACGAACCAATGGCTCTTTCAGCCAGTTTCAGTAGTCTCAGTCTGGACCTTGCCGTTGGCCAATGACAGACACAGTGCTTTGCCATTTCGTGCTTCCCTCTCAGAAGAAGAGATGATACCAGTCTGAAAAAGTTCATGTAACTGAGCACTCCAACTATACGCTTCATTTTTGTACAGAGCTTATTTAAGAACACAATCTTTTTACTTAGAGGTAAATAAATGGTACAGAAACACCTACTGTTAAGGGTTTGGGAGTGCTAGAACAAACAGGGGTCTTTCTTCCATAGTTCATGTCCGATAAACTTAAGAAGTGGAGGGTTGAAAAGTAAAATAGAAGGGTCGCAGGTATTTCAAATGCATTCCCATTGAAAATATTGGTAAGCTTCAAGAACTCAGACTGAAAGCTGAAATTCTGCTTCTCCATTTGTTACTGTTAATATCCAACGTTATCAAATGCACTCAATTCTTTTTACCTGCAAATCACATGTTTTAATAAAACTCCAAAAGAGGTGTCTGCACAATGGAGAAGCTTTCCAAGAGCAAAAGGCACTAAGTTCTGCCTCAAGGGAACTTTGTCACAGAAAAGGTATGTGGAAATAGGCTTGACACAATCGTAGTAACAGCAAGAGCATCATAGCAACACAATTTAATATAACAACATGTCAAACAAAACCAAATCCTCATATGGATAGGTGGTAACTTGCACAAATAAATGTCATTAATGTTATTAAAAGAGTGCTCAAGACCTTTCATATTAAGAAGGAATATATCCTTTATAGGAAAATAAAAAGAAAAAAAAACTAACTAAACAAAACAAAACCCAGCATAATGCCAGGTTTGGGCACGATGCACTGCCTAGGAAAATCTGGTGCTGAGTGAATCACTGATTCTAAAAACCAACACTCCTTCACCAGAAAAAGAATCTTTAAAGTAAAAAAGAAGAAAAAACCGCAAAAACTCAGTTAAAAATTCAGTAGATCACCTTGTATGTAGCTAAAATGAGGCTTTTTCTCTTAATTAAAAAGAAGATAAGATAATAAGTGTCTAAATACAAAGGATAATCAGTAGACCTGATAGTTAAATATTACGAAAAGGATATTCTTTTGCTTTAACTTACATGTAGAGTGTTCACCAAAACTGCAAAATGTCAGAGTTTACAGCTTATCATTCTAACCTGGTGTTAGAAAAGCTGACAGGTGACCATGGATACTTGGGGGGGAAAAAAAAAAAAGGAATCAGAAAATCCCCCGAAACCAGCAGCACGTGGTAACTCTATTATGCATGACAGGGTGTGATGCCAATTATACTAAATAAAAATACACAGCCTTCCTTTATTATTCCTCTATGTCTCCCAATGGACAGGAAGATTCACTTTTCCAATTAACAAAACTCCTCCCCTCAGCTTCCTCTAAACTCTGAAGTACAGTTCTTCTCACAGGGAAAGGTACTAATTTCAGGCAAGAAAAAAGATATCAATCTATTTCTCTGACATGATATTATCAAAACCAGTAAGAATTATGTCTCAGATTTCAAGTCTTACTGATTTTATATGACTCAGTCACTAGTATTGAAAAAGAACACCTTAAATAACTGTAACAATATTTATCTTCCCTCAGTCACCTACTAGAAATTCAGATTCTATGAAAGTTTAAAGCAAAAGCTGAAATAAAACATGACTGGTCATTTAAAAACCCTTTTAATCCTTTCTTTTGCAAGCTCTGGACATAATGTTAGATGAAAAAAAGACCAGACATTACCCTCCTTCCCACATAGAAAGAAGAGTGCATCATCATCATGGCACCTTTTTCTCCCTTTACTAATATTTAAAAAGAAGACTTGATGACTTTTTGTTTGCATATTAAGAAGATTAATTTGATTTTTCATACTCTCCTAAAGAGATGGTTCGGTTCATGAAGAAGTAACTCAAGATGTGATTTAAAATTCATTTTCATATGACTCTTCTGAAGCAAACTGGAAAGGTTTCACATTGTACAACTCCCAACTCATAAACAAGTAAAATGAAAATGCTAATGTGCTTTTCAACAGAAAACATTGCTGCCAGATTGTCTGTGCACATTAACTTTCTTCTCTTCATCTTCATTTTTGGTCTACTCCTAAGCATGCAACACAACACTTCCATCACATGACCTTTGACCAAATGGGTATTATCATAATTATATGTTCTCTGTTGCAACCAAAAAAAAAGAAATATTTACTTCTCACAGAAGAGGCTGATTGCCATCAATGCCTTTGTAATATGCTGAAGGAGCTGCAAAGAGAGATCCCAGATCAGGCCAGAATGCAAATGGGATTAGGGCTCAACACCCACATGCTGTCTTTTTGATCAGATCACAATACTTCAAAATAATTTATTTCTTCAAGTTGGTTCTTCATACCTACTATGCATTTCTAGAATACAATTCTTCTCTAGTCCTAAAGTTTTTGACAGAGATTTGTCAGCACTACCATGCCCCTTCCAGAAAGAGGGAGACATTTTCTAAGAGGTCCCATACTCAGCCCAAGACATTTAAATACCAAGTATGTGAGGAGGGCACTGATATCAAGAATATTCCACATCAGTTGACAATTAAGCAAAAAATTATTTCTCATTCAAGAAGAATTAAGCTTTCCCCAGCCCCAAACAGACAAAACGAAAATGCTCCATACCTTCCCAATCTAAAAGAAACCAATCATTCATTCTCCCATGTAATTTATTTTAAATCACTATTTTGTATATCCTCCAAGACCTTTTGTTCAACTGGAAATAAATGCATGCCTAACAGATATTCATCCTGAAATACAAAGCTTCCATGCATATAGAATACATGTGTAAAAACAAAATAATAACAGGCTGTAGTGGACATTTACTTATTTATATAAGCGCACAGTGAAATTGGATATAATATACTTGAGAATTCATGGAGTTATTTAAGGTAATAAGGGCCTTATATATTCACTTAATGGCTTTTGAAATCACCACTGTTTAAAGAGAACCAGTGAAATGTATCCAGAAATTACCATGCAAAAGTATCCCTTTGGGCAAGGCTGAGAAAACAGGCAGAACATTTGGGTTCCAAAGTGCAACCTACACGTAGAGTGATATCTTTTAACTACATTAATTACTGGGCAATTACCTAGTCTTCAGTCAGCAAAATTCCCAATGAAAACAAGTTTTGCTTGACTAAAGTCAGCAAGAAAAAACTTGAATATTTGAACAATAACCATTAATACCCTACACTTACACTCAATACCAATTAAAGAAAAATGCATTTAGCAATTAAAAGTTTCAGGTGATGACTATAATTTTCTGTAGAGGCTTTGACACAAAAATGTGTGTGAATGGACAACTTCCAGTCATCTTCTAATGCACACAATTGTAAAGAAAAATATTAACAGAAAAAAATCACAACTGTCTTCCTTCACAAATAATGAGTAGTACATTAGGCTACTCCTATAATCAAATTACTCCTTTCCCCAGGACAAATATTGCTCACTGCACAACTCATGCAGAAAATTATTATTGTAAAATATGTCACTGAATAGGAGCACAGAAAATCCTTTTTTTTTAAATCCAAAATGTCAAAATAATTTTAAGAAATTCAAACCCAGTGTATTTCATGAGAGCAGCTGCTCAGAAGGGAGTCTGGTTTGCAGGCACCAGGATCCTGACCAGGAGTCTGCCTAAGACTAGAACTAAATTCAGCTTTGGAAAATGGTGGCCTCCTTTCAGCCCTCCCTTACTTTTTTACTCAGTGTGTGGTTCTATAATTCAAACTTAGTGAACGAACCAGGCTTGGATCAATAAGCAAAAACTAATCAGCAGCCCCTGCTGTAACAAAGACAATGTCAGTGTTCCATCCTTCATCAGCTTTCCTAACTCCCTGTGTTCCACAGTCTTGTAAAGTTAAATAAGGATAAATACACATGTGCATTTTAACATGGGATTCAATGTTCATGTAAAATTTAAAATTAAAAAATAATTTTTTAAAAAATAAAATCACTTTTTTATTATCTAGGCTTCTAAACTAGACACTGTAACCACATCATGGTGTATTTTACACTATAGGGAAATTTGAACAATTTTACCATAGATGCTGCCAGAATCTACCAGATGCTACAACTATTAAAAATCAAAATGTGTTCTGTTTTTGCAACAACTTTGTTAACTTTTTTCTTTTTTTTTTCAAGCAAAAATATTGAAGTATATTAGAAAGAGAGTAACTTCATTTCTGAGCATGTCTTACATCTACTACATCTACATACCACCAATAAAAAGTAACTAAAAGTCTTAGTAACTCTTTTTGAGCACCCTTGCTACTCAGTATTCATCCATCTTACTAAAAACATTTCTTTAATACAGTTCACACCACAATAGTTGGATAAATGAACCTCTAAAATCCCTTCTAAACACACTCTGGAATACATTGAGGCAATTAAGTGGGTCAGTATCTTGTAAATACATTTTGAAACCTTTTACTGATAAGTTCATTTTCTAACTGTTTCAAATGCATGACAAAGGTGCTGTACTTCTAAAGGTACACACTGAAAGTACTAAGGATTTACACTACATTATTTCTGCTTGCTATAATAAAAAAGAAAAAAACACAAAAAAGAAGATACATGCATAGCAAAGTCTTCAGGGCACGCAGTCAATTTAAGTTTAATAGTTTCCAAAAATAAGTGTAATTTCCCTCAGTTTTTGAAATTTTCAAGCACATGAATTCCTGTCTCTTCTCCATTTAAAGAAAACAAGATTCTTAGACCAATATTGCTCTTTCAACCCCAACAAAGGGCAAACCAGGCCTTTTTATAAACATTAAAGGTAGTTCATGAGTGCATTTATAAGGAGAACTAAATTAAATCTCAAGTACCTTAAATATCAATTAAAGTTATACAGCTGTATCAGATTTTAAAGCACATTTTAAGTAGAAAAAGCATTCACAAAAGTCCTAAAGCAGAAACTATTCTTTATGTTCTAATAATAAAATTAATCTGATCCTCAAGCATCATCTCATTTGATTATTAATCGATCAATATCTCATTTTATCATTCATCACACTGTAATTAATCCTAAATGTCCGTATGAATCATTTTTAAACAGATTAGACAAAAGTGGTTTTAAACTCAGACTCTGAGACCCTTCCCAGAGGCAGTTTACACTGCTATTGTACATCAGTGCTCGGGAGGAAGGAAGGAAGGAAGGAAGGAAGGAAGGAAGGAAGGAAGGAAGGAAGGAAAGGAGGAAGGAAGGGATGGAGGGAGGGAGGGAAAAAAGAGAAAGAAAGAGAAAGAGAAAGAGAAAGAGAAAGAGAAAGAGAAAGAGAAAGAGAAAGAGAAAGAGAAAGAGAAAGAGAAAGAGAAAGAGAAAGAGAGTGTTTTGGGTAAGAAACAGAGGGAAGGCCAACAAGGCAGATATCCAGGTGGGAGCCTGTTACAGCGCACCCAACCAAGATGAAGAGAGAGGTGAAATATTCTGTAGAAGACTGGGAGAAGTGTCACAATTGCAGGCTCTTGTTCTCACGAGGAACTTCAATTTAACAGGTATCTGCTGGAAATACAACACAGCAGAGGGGAAACAGGACTGCAAGGATGTCATGAGGTTCTGCAGGGAGAAATTTAGGAGGACCCAAGCACAACAAAACTTTATCTGGCAACTGCCATACACGACAATACAAAAACGATTTTATAAATACAACAGAAACAAAAGGAGGGCTATATCTCCATCCTTATCAGATGCAGAGGGAAATAAGAGTGAGAAAGAATGAGGATAAGACTGAGGAACTTAGTGTTATCTTTGCCTCAGTCTTCAATAGCAAGACCAGTTGTCCCCAGGGTACCCAGTCCTCTGAGCTGGAAGACAGGGAGGACAGAGAGGGAAGAAGGATCTGACCTGACCTCCTCTGACATGGATTGGATGAGGGAAAAGCTTTGGATGTTATCTACGCGGACTTTAACTTACCTTTTTCCAAAGCATTCACCTGGAGAAACTGGCTGCTCCTGGCTTGGGCAGGTGCACTCTTTGTTGGATGGCCAGGCCCAGAGAGTTGTGAACGGAGTGTCTGAGGGAGCTGGGAATGTTTATCCTGGGGAAGGAGGCTCAGGAGGGACCTTCTGGCTCTGCACATCTCCCTGACAGGAGGGTGTAGATGGGGCTCGGGCTCTGCTCCCAGGGAACCAGGACAGGACAGGAGGAAATGGCCTCCAGTTGCAGGGCAGGTTTAGGTTGGATATTAGAAAAAAAAAATCTTTCACCAAAAAGGTGAAAATCCTTAACCAAAAGCACTGGAAAAGGCTGCCCAGGGCAGAGGTTGAGTCACCAGCCCTGGAGGGATTTAAGGGACATGTAGATGTGGCACTTGGGGACATGGTTTAGTGGTAAACAAAGTGGTATTAGGTTATGGGTTGGACTGAATAGGGTTAGAGGTTTTTTCCAACCTTAACAATTCCATGATTTCAAACTAAGTATAACTTTTCTTCAGTCTGTAGTTTATCAGGCCAAGATACTGATTTTTCACTCTGCAGCTTATAAACTAAAAGCAAGTTGACTGTGGCATGCGTATCACATGGAAATCTCTTCAGAAATTCACTATTACACTATTTCAGCAGTTGTACCCTTTGGAAAGTCCTTTTAAAAGCTTAACTGGCAAATGTATCCTAAAATATTTTGTTTTCCATCTAAATCTACACTAAATTCCAATCCTCAGAGACAGGATTTCCACTTTATTTCTCTCTATACACACACACTAAGCTCAAGAACGGTAACATAGTAAAGTGTTGTTAAAGTTTTGAAAAAAGCAAGCCTAGCACAAAGAACTTGACTGTAGGTCTCTTTTCCTCAGAAATTTTTTAAAATCCCAAACATCACTGTGCTCCACAATAAATAAAAGATATTTACGTGAAAACACAGGTATTTAGTATAAATGGATACTAAACCAAATTCAAAGTAATGCAATTCCATCTTTCCCTCAAGCCCACCTCAAGATAAAATAGCTCAATTCTAGCAGTGGGTTCTGGCAAAGTATTTAATGAGGAAAAATTAAACTGTAAAGAACTACAAGACCAAGTTTTGGCAACAATACACAGAATATTTGATAGATTTTACCTACACTTACTTTATTCAGAAACCTTAAGGAGACATAGAACGAACATTAGGGAAACAGAGAATTAATTTATAATATTTATTACATTATTTAGTATATTTTATTATTTACAAGCTAACATAAGTTTAGAAAACAAAACTATTTCCAAACCTTTGGAAGCTTTGTATTTCAAATCTTTAAATTTTATGGGAATTCTTTCACTTGAATATAAACACCAGGGTAGGAGACAAAAAAAAATTACTTATGAGATTCTAATTTTAAGACTTGTAAAACTGTTACATAGAATCCTTTCATAATCCTGTATATTGAGTTCAAATTGTTTATGAATTGCTGCAATGGATTGTTAGTTTCTGCTTCCCAGATGTGGGGGGTTTGTTCATTTGCTTTTTTAAATGTTAAACTGCTTTCAGGGCTAGTTTCATAAGCCCCCTGTTTCGCTACAGGGGATTATATTCATTTTTTGTGAACATGGCTGTTAACTGCTGAAGCACCTCTAGGCCTGCAAACCTTTTTACAGATTTCTTCTGCCTTCAGTCAACGTGCTCAAAAAAACTTGTGCAGCAGCAAGGACATCTACAGCTGTGATTTTCTTGAAAAGCCCACAGCTTAGAGCAAGTGTCTGTCACCCCTTCCAGCTTGTATTTATTCAACATCATCTCCCACAGCGGCATCTCCTCCCCAGAGTGTTCCCAGAACAGAACAGTTCCTGCTGGAAGGGACCTACAACAACCATCTGCTCCAGCTGTCTGAGCCCTTCAGGGCTCACCAGAAGTTGGAGCACATCAGGAAGGGCATTGTCCAAGTGCCTCTGGAACACTGACACGCCTGGGGCACCCACCACCTCTGTGGAAGCCTCTGCAGGGCCTGGCCACCCTCACGGAGGGCACCCCTCAGCCTCCCTCTCTCCAAACGCCAAGCCCTCGGCTGCTTCTCACAGGACATGCCTTCCATCATACCCACACTGAAGTATGGCATTTTCACTCCATTTTCATACACATTTATTGTCACTCCAAAGAGATTACTGCAGTTTGTGAGTTTTCCATCTTCTGTGCAGATCAAAAGATGCAGTGCCTGGCTCTGGCTGTGCTGTCAAATGAGACCTCTGAAGCATGCAGCAGTTCATAATCAGAGCACAATTCTTCAATATGTACAAAAACAAACACCATCAGTCAGCATGCTCAAATACGGATAGCAATGCCCTTGTGAACTGCTTTTCTAGAAATAACACAGCACGTTAAATCCATTTTTAAGTCCTTTGTTGAAGTAAAAGCAAAAGCTCTAGTATTAGATCCAAGGCTACAGCCTTGAAATTACTAGTTTTCACACTGGAATAATTTGAGTTTGGATGTTTTGCACCTTAACATGTGCTTGCACACCCTATATCCTTCATTTCCAAAGAAAATAAGTTCTAAATACTGTCAGCCCTTAGTGCCAGATTCCAACTGAATTTCATGGACTACAAGTAATCTTCCCGCCAGTACAGATTGCATTGCCCTGTACACATCTTCTGTAGCCTTATAATCCAAAGGAAACATCAAGAGAAGCAAAAGTCACAATTTGGAACCACCTCTGCTACCAGCATTAATTATTTTAGTTATTTTTTCCAAAATCAAACAAAGGGCTCCATCCAGTACGGTTGCACAGTCACCGAAAATCAGTTTATACATGTGCACAAAAATTGCCATCTTTTCCAGAAGGACTGCACTAAAATGAGAGGAATATTCCTGGAGTCTATCTAAAGGTGGAAGAATTGGTTGAGACCTGACTTATGTTTCACTACAAGTGAAAGCTTGCCTGACTAGTTAATATTTGAGTATTATGATGCCATATGTTATCAGATAAGGAGGTTCTAATTTGGTTCTTTAATCAAGGAAAGTGCTGAATAGGTGAAACTCTACATTCTGAAATGATTACCATAGTTGTTAGTGGGAATCCAAAACATCAGAATTTAGCCTGTATAATTTTCAGTAAGTGGAGGGTTTAAAGACCTCAGAGTTCCACAAACTGCCTGGTATTTTAGATCTTTCTTGTTTTGTACTAAGATAGCACTATAGTTTAGACATGCTTGACTTAGAACTTTTGCAACTGTAACAGAAGACATATTTTGAACTAAATCCACTTCCAAATTCTTCTCTGAAAGACGTATAAAACCTGAATTTTTATCACTTCAACGACAAATAGAAAAACCTGCTTTTCTTTTCTAGGCATTATATAGGTATGATAAATATTCCTCTTTCTGAGGACCCAAAATAGTTTTCAAAATACTATGTCCATTCCTCTAGCTCTGATTCAAAGGATGGGAAAGTTTACTCAGCAGTGTCTGTAACAAGGTGATCACAGGACATTTTAGCCTCATGTATCCAAACAAACTAAGAGACAGATGTCACATCCAGCTGTTGGAAAACTGCAGAATTGTAGAAAAAAGACATCCCTAAAAACCTCTTGAGGAACATCCATCACCACTTACACGTGTAAAGTAAAAAACTTAATTCACTTTTTTCTTAATTCAGAAAGTCCTCTGTGATTACTTAAAAAGAAATTTATGGGTACGTAACTCTGCTACTCCAACCACTCCCTTTAATGGAATTTACATTTTTAATGGTTTAATTGAGAGAGTGGACAGAACACCCAGAATTCATTTCAGTCACTCCTAAAATAAATCTGCCAACTGAACAAAGAAAAGGAAAAACACATGCTATGTCAGAAAAGCAAAATTCTTCACATTGGTCAATCCCAAACTTTTCAGGACAAAATAATACAAGTTTGCTAAGAAAGTCTAGATAATGTAATTCTATATTAAGACAATGAAAAATCACTTTATTTTTATCTGTAAAAATAGCACCACTCCTGGAGACTTAGGTCTGGAGAGCAGGTACCTTTGCTTCAGGGATGCAAAGCAATGAGGGAAGATTTGAGTTGCACGAGCCCTTATCAGAAAAGATAAATCCAACCCTCAAACTTATTTTTACTAACACAAGCAGGGGTTATTTCCACCTAAGTCTTGAGTCTTTACAGAGTCTTTTTCTTTAAGACAGAAAACAGAAAAACCCTGCAATTTGAATTTCTGATGCATTCTTATGTTTATAAATATCAAAATAACAAAGTAATGTAATGCAACATTAAAAGATAGCATATGAAAGCCACCTTTAAACATTTTTTAGATAATCTGCCACTTACACTGGACTTAGAAGTAGATTTAGTCCACTTGACTTAAAATTTAGAGTCTGTAGCCTAAAACTTGTGGTGTACTGGGGGAAGTGCTATGCAAAAACAAAAACAAACAAAAAAAAACCCCAAGAACAAAACAAAAAAAAACAGAGCTGAAGAAGTTCTGAGTATCAAGGTTGGTTTAACAAGAATATTTTTCTCTCACTATTATGATCAAATTAGTTTCCCATAAGCAGAAAGAACTTTCTTGTAAAGGCATTTGAGCATCAAGCACTGCACAGATGGACAGCACCAGACTGCACCACACGAGTGCATGGGGCCCTGCATCACAAACCACACCTTGTGTACCTGAACAAACACAGGCAGGGAGGTGTTGTGAACTTTACATTTAAGGAATCACAAAAAGCATGTTTCCATCACACCACAAATGTTTTTCCATCTGGTGTTGCAAGCTTTCCTGGAAGTTGGGTTTTCAGTAAGGGCAGGAGGAACCCAGCCAAGTGCTCACAGAGCCACCACCCTCAGATATCTGCCTCAGCAGTTCTGTAAACATTTGGGGAATACCAGTTATTGCCCTTAAGATTGTGATCCAATTGTTCCTCTGGAGCAGAAATATGCTGTACAGCATAACTGTATTTTGGCACCTCCCAATCTGTGTGGCTGTCATCAGCCTGACACCACAGAGGCAGCTCACAGTGTCTAGACAGCAGATATTGCTCACCACACTCTGGCAGTACTTGTGTCACTTGGAAAGAAATGTGAAGGGGTTGGCCTAACTGTCCATGGTGTTCAAAGACATGCAGAAAAAAGTCAAGGAGCTTGTTACTAAGTGCAAAAGGACTTAAACTGCATTGAGAGCTCTAGTGAGGGACAGACTGGTCGTTGTGTCTCCAAATCCTTGAGGAGGTTTTTGTGTGAACGTGACAGAAGCAGATGTGTCACCTTGTATGCTCAGTTTGCAATCATTCCAAGTAGAATCAAACTGGTAGGGAGCTTAACCTTAATTACAGCAATGGTCAGAATAAGATTTGGATAAAAACAAATCCAAAGGTGCCAGATCCTATTTTAATGCCAATTGTCTCAGTCTGGTGTGTACATGTTCCACCCAGCTCCTCAACTGAGCTACAATCAAACACCATCTCAGCTTCAAGGCAGAAGGAATGTCCCGGAATGTCCCAGACTAACAGTACAAGGCAGTATTGGTGGAACTATTCACAAAGACGTGTTAAGCCACAGAGCACACAAATCTATTTCCCATCCTCCTGTATTCAATTGTCTTCCTTACAACATAGCACCAGACCACTAAGAATCTCTAAGAGGCTCTGAAAAAGGCTTTGGGATTATCTACTCCTCACTGAACATCCAAGCACCACCTGTTTGAACACTACTATGATTTCCTTCTTTCAAATCCTACCAGCATGAGGACTACTACTGCACTTAACAGACACTGTCTGCCCTTCAATCTGTGTTTGAGGATGGTCAGCAGCCTACTTCCAGTATTAGGGAGTGAGAAACTGACACACCCTGAAGGAAAAACACGGAAATATTTACAACACTAGCATCAATATTTACTTTAGACATTCAAGCCATGGATGTGAAGGCACTCAGAACACAGTCAAACGTCTAAAAAATATATATGAAAGAACAAAATCTGAAGAGCAGAAAACAGTTAGAAAACACTGAGAACAAAAGCTATTAAGGAAGTCTACTGAAACAGGTGCTCAAGCACTGTGACAAAAACTACCCAAAGTTCCACTAAAATGCTGCAGCAAGGTGGCAAAAGATGCACTTACAAAGTGCAATTGATAGGCAAAAAGAATTGATAAGATAGGAAAGAAAAATTGCTTGTAAGATAAACTACAGTCTCCTGAAAAGAACCAAAGCTGCTGAGAGTTCATCATGACAGTGTCCCAGAGCAGAAGGTTCAGCTCTGGTGCTGACACATCAAGAGGACACCCTCAACTCTATCACACATATCAGAAGCCTCAAACCCTAAAACGTTTAAAGACCAGATTTATAGGAAGACTTTCAGATGCTTGAAGATTGAGAAATTTTCAGGAATACTTCAACACCTCACTCTATTTATAGTAGCAGATATTATGCACCCAGGGACCTCTGAAAAAAACAAATGGGACATTCTGCCACAGCTAAAGATTCTGGACAATGTTTGCAAATTTGGCCATGTACAGTTTGGCCTCAGAAGTGAACAAGTAGAGAACTCAGTCAGGATTTCCAAGCCTCTGGGCTGGAAATCTACTCCCTGGTTCTCCTGTTGACAGGGACACCAATTTTCTGGTGCAGGGAAGGAAGTGGGGCACCTGCTACTACTTCTAAAATCCCCCTTTGTAGCTACCCTTATGCCACATCACTAAGGACAGGCAGTGCCACACACAAGTATCAGCACTGTGGCACAGGGAGGGCTTAGAGGAAGTCAGGCAGGTGATGGCAAGTGAAGGCTGCTGAGCTGCAGCACTGGGAGGACTTAGAGGAGGAGTCAGGCAGGTGATGGCAGATGAAGGCAGGTGAGCTGCAGCACAGCAGGGCTTGGAAGAAGTGTCTGGCAGGTGGAGGCAGGGCAAGGCAGGTGGAGGCCGGAGAAGGAAGGTGGAGACAGGTGATGGCAGGACAAGACAGGGGAAGTCAGGCAGAGACAGAAGGCGGCAGGTGATGGCAGGAGAAGGCAGGTGGAGGCAGCTGGAGGCGGGTGGAGACAGGAGAAGGCAGGTAGGCACAGGCGGAGGCAGGACAAGGCAGGTGGAGGCCGGGAAAGGCTGCTGGAGGGAGGTGGACTCGCACCTCGCAGGGACCATCCCCCGGAGCCACGCTCCGGCCGGGCTCTGCCGCCCGTTCCGCCAGCGCAGCTCCGCTCCCGCACCCGCGGGGGACAGGGCCGTGACCCTGGCGGGCAGGGCCGGGATTTCGCCGGGAACAGCGCCCGCTCCGGCCGTGCCGCCCGGCCCGTCCCGGCTCCCTGCGCAGCTCCCGCCCGCCGGCGCGGCCTCACCCGGATGTGGATCCGGCCGCTCCCCCCGGGCCGAGGTCACCTTGATGGCTTGGGACTGAAGTGTCCGTCCCCGGGCTGCATGGTCTCACCTTCTGTAAACGCCACTGATGGCGTCAGACAACTGCTACAATAGGAGTTGCTTATGAAGGAAAGAACCTTGTGTTTCCAGCATTGCGTAGAATTACATCACCGGGATAAATATGCATTAGTAGGCGGGGAGTATGTATTAGATAGGTGGGTCCATATGCGCTGGCTGTTTAAAACATGCGAGTTGTTGCCAGCTCTAGCGTGTTTGATTTGTGTAAACCCCTGCCGTGTGCCCTGGGCAGGGTAAAGAAGGTTTTCTTTCTGAAGTACTCCGTGTGTGTTTAGGGAGCTCCTGAAATGGGGAGAAGCCTCCGCAGGGGAGCGGCGGGCCGGCTGCGGCCGCCCCCGTGGCTCACTGTTCCTCCCCGGGCCGGCGCTGGAATCAGGGCTGGAATCACCGCTGTGGGAGCAGCCCTTGGCCTGGCTGCCGCCTTTGGTTCCCGGCCAGGGGTTGCCCACCCAGCCCCACGTGAGGCTCGGTACCCGGCGAAGCGCCAGCTGCCTCCCTTCTATGTCATCCCAGAAAACAGAACCACAGAGTTGTTGGGTTTGGAAGGGACCTCTGCAGATCACCCAGTCCAACCTCCACGCCAAGGCAGGGTCACCCAGAGCAGGTGACACAGGAAATCATCCAGTTGGGTTTGGAATGTCGCCAGAGGGGGAGACTCCACATCCTTCCTGGGTAGCTGTTCAGTGCTCTGCCAGCCTCAGTGTAAAGAAGTTCCTCCTCATTTGTAATAAAACTTCTTGTGTTTTAGTTTATGACCATTGCTCCTCATCCTGTTGCTGGGCACCACTGGAAAGATCTGGTCCCTTTGGGATATTTATCTGCATTAATGAGATCCCCTCTCAGCTGTCTATTCTCCAGACTAAAAAGGCCCTGTTCTCATAAGGGAGATGCACCACATTCATCATCTTTGTGGACCTTCTCCAGTAGCTCCTTGTCTTTCTTGTACTGAGAAGTACGGAAATGAACCTGGAGCTGGCAGGACAGTGAGGATCACACCAGCTCCGGGCTGGGCAGAGGAGATAAGCCTCTGTGTCATTCTCTGAGCTGTTGCTGGGAGGACATGGCACCAAGTGGCCGAAGGGCAAGCAGCCAAGCCGTGAATGACACACTGTGATGAACTGGGAAAACAATGGGTTAATTTCACTACAGAACCTCTTTTGCGAACAAAACAGTGTAAAGGATGTAATGGAATAGATACTTACTGAGCAGTACATTAAAAGGCATATAATGAAAAAGATTTAGCTTTATGGCACTGGAACAGCACCTTGCGACATTTTTTTCCATTTCATATTACATGAAGAAAAACGTAAGATCACAGTATCTCAGAATGGTTTGGGTTGGAAAGAACCTCAAACATCCTTCAGTCCCACCTCTGCCACGGGCGGGGACACCTTCCACTATCCCAGGTTGCTTCCAAGCCCTGTCCAACCTGGCCTTGAACATTTCCAGTGATGGGGCATTCACAGCTTGTCTGGGCAACCTGTGCTAGGGTTGACAAAATAGTACTAAAGAAATGAAAAGATATGATGGTGTATGTTATGTGTCCCATTACACCTGACTGCAGTGTTCCCAAAAGTAGCTCTAGAGCATTATTATTTTTTTCTAGAACATTATTTGGGGGTAAATAACATACACCTTTATCAGTCTTCTTCCAAGATATGCAGTGAAAAAAAGACTTGTGCTTGTCTGCTTGAACACCATAAAATTGGACAGGTTGATGGAAGTTTTTGAAACATCCATCGTCAGCAGACAAAAACAGCAATTAAGGGCTTATTTTCTGCATTAGTTAATATTCTGCTGCAGTATTATCCCAGGTAAAGACCATTATATAAGTCAGTCAGATGGTAGAATTTCTTCTTGGATATAAAAGGGGGAAAAAGTCTCCCTAAGAAAACATTTTCAATAATCTATATTAATATTGATACATTCAATATAAAATTTTACTCAGTAGTTACTTTGTTGGTTTCTGTAGTACTAAAAGTGAATGTTCAGATCCTCAGAACTTCAGGAGGTTCTTTCCAGGATGATGTTCAAACATGCTCTGGGGCCCAGAGTGCCTGCTCCTGTTTTGTCAATAACCTGAAGATTTCACTTGTTTTGACTCAGAATATTATTTTCTTTGTGCGGGTTAATGTAAATTTGGATTACTGAAGGCAGTAATACTTAAGTAGGCTGTGTTTATAATCAGTGTGTTCTTGTATTGCATCTCTGTAACATGTTCCTTTTCTGTTTTGGAGTTTGCTATACTGTTTTTGCAGAAGGAGTAAATGTATTCTGGGCAAAAAGCCAAGAAAAAGTAGCTCTTACCAAGCTAAATTAGGTAATTACAATTTTACTGTGTCTTTAAAGCACAGCTGTGTCTTTTGGGTTATGAGAATTATTATTTAATACACCTAACTTTACACTTTACTTCATATGTAAAGAAAAATGTCCCCTCAAAATGCAGACTCCTCTAATAAGCTCATTTTCTCCATTTTGAAAGTCAATAAAAGTAAATGTATTCTTTATTGTAAACTATTATTATTATTATTATTATTATTATTATTGCTGAGTTTAATGTTTTTTAATGGCCGTTATAGGATTTCTCTTACTTTTTTTTCCATGTCAGAATTTGGTAGATGCAAAAAATGAAAGCACTTTCATTTTCATTTTCCACTAGAACAACTGCATTAATTTTGTATCTTCTATTCCTAATTATTGTATCAGCATTACAAGAGGAAAGTGCCCCTAATATACTGAAACAGTTCCAAAAAAGAGTTCAAATATTAAGGTTTTTCATGTATGATTATGTTTAGCTTGTCCAAAAATCAATTTCAAAATCTCTTCCTCACAATTTAGGTTTTTGTTACACAGGCCTCTGGTTGGGGGTTTTTGTTCGTTTGTTGGGTTTTTTTAAGTCTATAATTTTCAAAATATCTGTATTTTTGGTTTCCTTGGGGTCTGATGTGGTTTTGTTTTGATAGTCATCTTCCCTACTGAGTTGCCACAATGTAGCCCTTGAAATAAGCTGCTATTGACAAACCTACTTCGACTTTTGCTTCAGCTGACCTATCTCAAGGCACCCATAAGTTCACTTTCAAAACCTCCCTGGATAATGCCCCTTATATTTTAGGAATATTTCCTGTTGCAGTGCACCCTAAGGAAACACAGACAAAATTTTCTTAATGTCCAGCTCTGCATTTCACTGAATACCCCAATTTGATCAGACCATCAGTATAAATTGTTAGCATTTTTCCAAAGTCTTGATTCTTCACAACTATGTATTTTGGGGAACTAAAGGGTGAAGAATCAAATGAAAACAAGAAAATCCATTTGTCTTCGTCTCAGACTAATTTCTTGAAGCCTGAGGTGGGCAATTTAATGAGTGTAAATTCAGCAAGTAAAGAAAAAGCAAGAAGAGGAAACACACTGCAAACTGTCACTGGTTACACCATTTAAAATGAATTGGGAAGAAGAAGCTGCGTGGGAGGCCTGTATTTTTGGCTTAAGATTGAATGTAGTAACTAGCAAAAGGTTGACTGTTTATATTTGTTAGCTGTACTCAGCATTAGACTATGTTCCTCTCTAGAGCTTTATGAAATATGAAAAAGACCTTTCATAATACTTAGATTACTGAAAAACAGAAAAGTCCAGAATTATTGCACCCAAAATAGTTTGAACCAATCTAAGACCAAAAAACATCTTAATTTGGGCTGAATGTTATTGTTTTGTCTCCTAGAGAGCAAAGTTTATGGAGATTCCTGTCAGTTCTGGAACTTTTTTTTTGTTCATTCAACCTTACATGGTAACATTGGGTGGTTATAAATAGGTGGGTAATACCCCCCTTCATGTGAGCATTTTTGTGTGGTATGAAGCCAGTCATATTTGTGGGTCTTGCAAAGGAAACAATGCTTGTAATGCTGTTGGACCAGAGGCCTTTTTTAAATCTTAGTAGAGAAATAAGAAAAACTGCTGAACAAGCATGATTTATAAAGTAGATATGGATTGATTTAGCCCTATTAAATGCCATCATTAACCTACGGGGCTGACTTCCTTACTGAGGAAAATTGGTGTTGTAACACAACAAAATGAAGTATTCACTTTGCTTACCCTGAAGCAGATTGAGGCAAAGGGGTATAGGACAGTAAGATTCTTTATATGAAAGATTTCAAATACAGTCAAATATTAGAGCATCCTAAGTCTTTATGATCTGTTGTTTGGGAATCAGCAGGAAAGACTGGAGCACGTTCAGCTTGTTGCCAAACTTCCATTTCCACCATAAGAACCAACATCCTCTCTCATTCTTGTGATCACTATTAGGAGCAAGATTCCAAAAAATCAGTTTGAATGGGCAGGAGAAGGAAATACTGTGTTAATGCTGAAAGTAGCTGTCGTGTGTAGAATAATTTACGCTGTTTCATCAACTTCAATCTCTGATTTGTGCCATATTGAGGTTACTACTCCCGTTACCACCTACTTCAGCCCTCACAATTGGCAATAAAGCTGAAAGCTTGTTTGTTGCTAGACCACAATCCGTCTGTTTAGAAAATTTCTGCCACCCTTTGCTACCCACTAAAAAACCCACAGTCAAAGCACACTATAGTTGTTCAACTTTTAGGGGTTTATAGGGAAAAAGCATGCTATAGAAATAATTGTGGTTTCCTTTCAAGAAAATTTACTAGAAGTAGACATTTAAAACTCCTGCTGCTAAATAAAAACCACTATAGAGTACCTTTTCTCCCCTACCCATTATAATATATTTCTTCTTTTAGATGACAGTAGTGGAACTCAGAGGCTGCATGCTAAAGTGGTTTTTTCCCATTTATAGAATCTGTTTATTGGCAGAAATGCCAAGTTTTCTCCAGGTTCATCAAGTAAGCGTTGTGGTAACATTGTACTGTGCTTGCCATCTCAAGTCATGCAGTCCTGTCCATGCAGTGTATTAGTATTATCTGCTTAACTAACCTATAATTGCCACAGCTTTTGTGCATCTAAATAGACACTGTACTAGGTGACTTGGTGTTTTTCTGAGTTGGGTGTTTTTGTTTTAGATATTTGATCCTGCTGCTTTTTAAATCCTGTGGAAGTACTTTTGAATTTGTAAGCAGTGATCTATTTTTCAGCTACCTTTTTTCCTGGTTTAGTTGATGTATATGTTAAATGCATTTGTATAAGCAGCAATGCTATACTGGAGACTTCTTTGTGAAATCATATTAAGAGGTTTAAGACAGATTTTTGATTCGCAAGGGCAACTCTTTTAAAATCAGCTTTTGCATACATCTGCAAGAGCAATTTATGAACAGTGCTCTTACTTCAAGTAGTGTTTTCCTACAGTGTTTTGGTTTCCCTTATTTAATGTTAAAATAAATAAATATTTGAGGCCATAGAAATTCTAGAGCCAACAACATTGCACAAAGAAATCACCTAGTTAATCACAGAAAACTGCCCAAGTGATGGAAGCATGGTTTAGCTGTGAGGGCAGTGTCCTAATCCTTTTTTAAAGCCACTAGGAGAATACTAGGGGCACTTAAAATCAGTCAAACCTCTTCAAAAAGAACTAGGGCTGGATTCTTCAGCTGGTAGCTACTGTACACACGTTTTGCGGGGCTTTGAAAGAGTGGACAAACAAGGTCCATAAATTGTTTCGACACCAAGTTTAAGCACTCTGAACTTTGCCCAGAAGAAATAGTTTCTGAGGACAAAAGTGCTGCCATTTGAAAGGAATTCTGTTTTCACAGTTGGCTTTCTTACAGCTTCTGTATTCAAGATTTCTATGGATCACACTGAAACCTCATTTTATTTATAACATAATCAGTATCTTCTCCAGAATGCTGCAGAAATACATAAAGTTAAGCATATGTTGTGGGTTAATGCCCAGTGGGAGAGAAATTCAATAGGTCAAAAGTTTTCCTAAAGCTTTTGTTCCTCTTCCTAAGTTTTTGCTGTGTTGTTGTTTTTCTGTATTTATTGTGCATTATTTTAATTTATAATACACCCATAAAAAGAAACCAACAGGCATTGCAGCACTACTGGAGTTATCCCATCAGTGTGGTTTTGTGGAGATTACCTCAAGGAATGAGAGTTAAATTGTGCCACTTCACTTATATTTAGTATCTCTACTCAGAGTACCAATACTTGAAAGATAAAGCTTTATCATAAAAAATTTGGTTCTTTATTAATATTTTGCTAAAATTACTGAGAAAATTTATAATAATGTTTGCTATGTTAATAGTAATTATTTAATATGGGCATTAAGTAATCTAGGAAGTCATGCAGTCCTGAATTTCCTTTAAGCAGGAAGTGGCACAGTTTTCTCTAAGCTGTGAAAGAGCTGAATCTCAGAATTTCTAGACTCTCAGAAATCTCAGGTAAATGATCCAACAACTAAAAGGTGGGTGTAGAGTTTTCGAGAACTTGAATGAGCAACTGCTCCAGTTGCCCAGGGGATGAGCTAGAGCTCCAAAGAAGGACAAACACTATTGTTTTGGAACAGCTACTTGAAATTGTGTGTCCTATTGTGCAAAGCATGACTCTAGGACAGTAGTTGAACCAGATGCAGTGCCACATTATTCAGTCCTGGAACCCTCTCTCACCAAATTTGCTGGAGCCAGGTACTGCCTCAGATTGTTCAGCATATTAGCGTATAATTCCTTATGAGTATCTTAATATCCACTGTTAAAAAGAGCTTGCAGTAAGACCTAAAAATCTTCGGACTAGCTTCTTCACAATCCTGGAGTTATTTATAACCTGCTATGAATTTGTTATGTTTGAGACAGATGCAGGCAAACAGCCAGAAAGGTTCTGCAACAAAAATTCCTTGATTAGTTCTCGTTGTAAAATGTGTGCATCCTTTTCTGAGACCTGGACTTTGTCAGCAGTGCTGGCTGCTCCCATTCTTGCTGGACAGCTCTTACCCAGGGAATGGCATTCCTTCCACTGGCAGTCAGAGGGGACTGACCATTCCTTTCTCCAGCAGTCATCTGGCAGTGTTGGGTCACTGCAGCACGTGGAATGTCATATTCATGTCTAGATATAGGCAAAGGTCGAGCTTGAAATTACAGAACTAAAAGGAACACATGTTTTGGCTCTGCTCCTGTTTCCTGAAGGAAGATATATTATTTCCATCTCTTCACACTAAAGTTTAGGGAGAATGATCTGTCTCTGGAATTAGGAGCAATCAGTCATTTCTGCTGGTTGATCACTTGTGAAATATCTTCAGTGGGGATTTGTTCACATTAGAGTTTAGAATAATTCGTTTAAAAATGCAGATAGTATTGCAGTGGGCAATTACATTTCTGTTTACTTCCTAGATAAAATTAATCACTAGTTTATTAAAGTGGATTTAATGCTGCTAATTGAAGTGGTTTAGCCAAAAACTTATATAACAAGGTAGTTCTGCTTCATTATGGAAGAAAAAAAATTATGGAATGAAAGTGTATTTTTTTTAATTTTACTGTCTGATACAGAGAAATCATGACATGCATAAAACAAATGCTTTGTATAAATTTTTTTCTATGTGTAACCAAGTGGTCCCTTTTTTCAGGATAATGTCATAGTAATAATTGTCAAGCAAATAGGTGATTATTATCCTGATTCTGATTATTCATTCATCTACGGGAAGTTGTTTTTCCATTTAAAGCACTCCTAAGTAATCCAGCTGCTATGTAAAAAATTATTAAACCGCAAAAACATAGTTTGACTGGATATTTTTATTGAAAATAGGTAAATATTTACTAATGTGAAAGTGTAGCAGAGAAACTTCCTGGCAAGCAAAGAAATACAAGTAGTATTGGAGACTTCTGATATCCATAAATTGTATTATCACACAGGAGAAATTAGGACAAGAAGACATCCTTAATTTTTCTCTTTATAGAAAGTTCACAGAGCAAACCTGGAAAGTTCCTGAGCAGGCTTTAAGTGCTACCAAACTCTTACTGCTGCCAGGGGAAAATCTTCTTTTGATGCAGCTAATCAAGCTATTGCCACTCCAAAAAAAACTCCTCCAAAACCCCTGATGACCATTTAGGAAGTGTTTTATATTAAAAGAATAGGTAAAATGTTTGCCACACTGTAAGCTAAGACTGGTTCCATCTTATCCTCAAAAAACCACTATAAGATTAGAAAGGAACCTCTACTTCATTTGCCAGAGGTACTTTAAATGCTTGGCAATTGTTTTCACCTAAAACAAGCAATTAAAAAATGGACTGTTGGCTTTCTGGTGAGATGTTTCAGTAGGCAAAATGTGATGGCCACTACTGTTGGTGGTTTTCATTAACCAACATTTTGATTTCATTGATGAGCAAAGGAATATTCACACTGCAAATGTGTTCATAGCACCAGAAAGTTGTGTCCCAATGTTTTGTGTTATCACACCCATTACAATAATAAAATTATAGAATGGTTTGGGTTGGAAGAGACCTCAAAGATCATCTGTTTCCAAACCCTCTTCCATGGACAGTTTTAGTTGCACAGAATTACTTTGGGCAGTCAAGGAATTTAAGAGAAAGTATTGAACATCTGGCATGGCCTGAAATGTTTCAGACTCTGAGTTTACATACAAGATGTTTGTGAAACAACTTATGCATATATACAAAATTTGCATTTCTCAGTTACACTAAATATTATTAAACCTTTTTGAAAATATGTACTAAGAAATGTATCCACATGTTAAAAAAATTAGATGAATACTTGCAAAATTACTTGGGAGAGTTTTGACCTTAATCCACGGATCCACATTTTAGTACACTGCATACATTAAAAATGACATTATTTATTAGCATATTATAATGGAATATCACACCAGTATATCGTTTGCATGAGTGAAGAAAGCAAAACCGTATTTCCAAAGCTGAAGATTTTATGATTTAAACCAGAGCCTCAGAGAAGCAGTTGTGCTGGAAAAGGCCTGGGCGTTCTGGTGGACAAGAAATTGAACATAAGCCAACAGTAGGCTCTTGTGGGGAAAAGGCCAACTGCTTACTAGCAACAAGGTATTGCCGGTAGCTTGTGGGGTGCTTTTTCACCAGTCTGGTTTTATTAATTGGGATTAATGGAATCACTTCATATTGGAGTGATCTCAGAGCATAAAAAGGGCTGTGTTAGCTGCTCCTGCTGACACACAGTAGGTTTTTTGACTGTTATGTAGATGATGAGCTAAGTATTAGGACAACCCTGAGGTTTTCTTCATTGTGTCAAAATGCTGCTTTCTTTGCAGCTGTGTATGGGAGATTTTTCCTTCAAATGCCCTTAAGCAAATAATCCAGCATGGTGGTTTTGTGGCCTATAGCTGAGATGGAAACAGGGCTTGAGTCTTAAACACAACAGAATCAGATCTTGTAACACATAATCACCTCAAATGCTTAGTTACTATCAAATGTCTGTGTATTGCTAAAGGAAGGGGATTTCTGCTCATTTGTTGGAGAATGAATGAATGACTCTATTGTTAATTAGAATCAGATTGCAAAAAGTGTTTGCATTTCTATGGAGAAACTTCAGTTTGAGAAGTGACTGTCGAGTCTTGCCCACAGTTTTGTGCACATACTTTCTGAACTCAGCAAGTGTTGGCTAGCACTGTAGCACATAAATGACACATGCATGTGTGTCTAGGGGCAAGATTGACCCCACAGGCTCTATGACTTGCCACCACCTAACTTTTCACATTCCACAGAAACTGTATGGATAAACCAAATTCTCGCTAATAAAAGTGCCTGTACATTTTAAAATTCATTATTATAAATGTTCTTCTAAATAGTTTGTACACCTCTTTATAAAACAAAATGTGACATCCTATTCCATGTACATTTTCTGTTCACTCAAGTTTACTTTGTGGTGGTTTTTATTTAATAATGGTATTCTAACTAGATTTATAGAGAATTCATTTTCAGTCATATCAAGGAAATTAGCAAATGTATGTGGAATAGGAATTTTCACCAGATAATTGTTTAAATACCTGTTTTCTATAGTATGATACCTGTTCTCTTGTACTTTACCCTTCTAATATGTCAATATTTTTGTATTTCACAGATGAAAGATCTGAAAAGGTGCAGCCTCTGGACTTGTGCACAGACTGCCCCCATAGCTTATGTTTAGACTCATTCTGGGCTCCATTAGAGAATTGTCCCAGTAGGATTTTGGATTTGCCAGTTATTCTGTATGTGCCGCACCATTCATGACACACCCTGCATCTGTGCTCACCGCTGCAAAAATCTAGGTTTTGGCTATATAGCCAGCAGGAGTTGCTCTACAGGACCTTCAGTGATGGTCTGCAGCTGAAGCATGTGTAAGATATGCAACTGTGGCAGTGGAATTTCCAAAATCCGCCTTCTTGTTAGGGCCAATGCCCTGTGGTCTCACACCCTGAATGCACCATGGGAGCTGTGGCCTGATTTACCTGTTTCACTTGCCAGTGAATTACAGGGGCTCAACTATTACATCATGTAGATTATATCTAGTCTGCTTTCCATGGAACAGGCAAGTGTATCCCTGCAGGGCTGGTTGACGTTGAGGATCCATATGTACAAATATTAATTTTTTCATTTTTTAATCTTGTGGTTGTATTCTTCTGTTGCATCCAGACCAGAATCATATTCCCTCTGTGGCCTTCTTTGTTTGATGGTTTGAAGAAAACTTTTTCTTCCTTTAAATATTTCCAGAAATTTTATTTTTCTCCTAGGCTCGTATTGTAATTCAGTAACCCACTTCGTGGAATAGCTACGTAATCATATAAAGACTCCCTCAGAAAGCAAAAGTGTGTTTCATGCCTAGCAGATTTTTAGTAGAACTCTGAGATTATGCTGATACTGAGTCACAGTGGAAAGACGTGGCAAGCTGATATGGTTTTGGAGGACTGGAGCCAGGACAAATTAATTCAGCCATGCCTGTTACCTTCTGTAACAATAGAGCTGAACTGTAAATCAGATCCCAGTCCTTTGTGGTTTTTCCTTCTCCAGCACAGGGCTTTTCTGCCAGTGAGCATGGTGGTATATGCTGAAGTTGAGTCTGAACATGCATTTATACACAGACCATAAAGGTGTTGCAGAAACTCCATTTTAAGCTTGAGATGGAGCACATGTGACAGTGCAGATGTATCCCAAGGAACCAGGAAAGTTTATGCTCCAGTACAGGGTCTACTGACAGTAAACATCCTTTATTTGGGAGTGACTGTCATTCTGAAGTCCACTGACACCTTTCAGGTCTACTGCTTTGTTCTAGCAGGTACTGCAAGAAGCTATGAGAGTAATTATGTGGCACTGATAGAATCAAACCAGCTTCAGGAGCACAGGACCAAACCTGTTCTTAGTGTTGGGAAGGGTTTCATTCTCAGGGATTCCATTTTGTTTAGGGTGGGTTGGTTTGGCTTTACTCCAGTAAATATCCTGAGGTTTGACGGAAGTCAAAATTTACTTTTTTTAATTAAAAAAAAGCACATTAATTAAGCACATTCTTTAGAAACAAATGTTAAGACTTACATCAACACTGCCAGTTATGATTCTTTTGTGAAGCAAATATGAAATGAGAGAACAAAACCCCCATGAATCATGTGTAGACAGTGTCTCGTTGTGACAGATTGGCAGTGGCAGTCATGGCTTCTTATCAAGGATTTGAAAGGAGAGGAATTATCAAGTTCTGATGGTCACACCGTGGACATCCCTAGATAACACTCAGAGGCAGGGGGTTTAGTAGGAAAGTGCTTATGGTTTCCAGAAATGGGTAATAATGTTACTCTACTGAAACTGGAGAGTCTTCAAATTATTCATGTTCTGTATTTTTACTTATCTATAATTTCAAGTATTTTTTTTTCTCTTTCCTTTTTTTTTTTTTTTTAAAGCTGTCTAGTTGAAAAGGCATTTCCCTTCACAGAAAAAAATATCCTGCCCACAGTCCTTCTTCTGCTCTTCTTCTATGGAAAGCCTACAAATAGAATAAGACATTTATGAGACAGGTTAATGATACTAGAACTGCTGTTTTTCCTATACTTGGGTTGTGTTACCAGTATGGAACCCAGATATTATTAATTATGATTAATTACTGATCAGCTGATTATGCTGTCCTGATCAACCTGAACTGTCAGTGGTTTAGCTGCAAATAATGTAGTGCTATAATAATGATGATTATATCTACCCACAGTTTAAAACCTTTATTTACTGTTAGGTGTGTTTCCCTTACAAATTACTTTTAAGTCTTGCTATTCTCATAGAGAGCTAGAAAAGGAAACATTTGATGTGTGGGTATGGGTGTGCCATAATAAAGATAGTTCATATTATTAGATCATTCTCTAAGTAAACTACAGTGGTTTTGAGCTTAATTAAAGTAGATAATAAAATATGCTGCTGTAACAGTGGTAAAGTAGCTTCATTTCTTTTCAGTTGGAAGGGAAATACTCTCATACTAAAAAGAACGTGCTGTTATTCATATTGCATTTAACATTATTTGTGTGTAATTGCTTTCCTTGATTGCTTCTACAAGTCTTTCAGGGACCAGTAAAAGAGAAAAACACTATCAAAACACTGTTATGAATCATTGTATTTAACTACTAGTGTTTCAAGTTCATTCTAGAAACACATTGAATTTCATTCAGTTTTGCACATGGCACATTCAGCTTTTTGTTTCCCCTGGAAAACAAAATAATCAGGCAGTTTGTGAAATGTTTTGAAACAAATCTGAATTGCAGTTTCCTTTTCTGAACCCATTTTATACTTTCAGTGGATGTGTTATCAAGTTACATTTCATTTTGGATGCATGAAAACAAATTTAGCAACTACTTTCTACAAAAATAAACAGCAGTAGAGGTAATTTGTCATGGAATTATCTACTTAGCCCATGCTGTTATCTGTGTAGAAGATGTGTCTGAATGGCTTCCGTAGAGCTTGAGAATGCAGCATTTGTCTGCAAATATTTTAGTTGAGGTTTTAATTGAATATAAACATGAACTGCATGAACTTTGGCACTTGAAGGACTCCTGAGGAAAAGCTACCACTAGGAATATAGGACTGTAAGTACTCATATATTGTAAGGATATTGCATCAAAGCTGTTGCTTGGTTAGCAAACCAGCCTTTCACTTCTGTCTCAGAAACCAACAGGATGCTATCTAAGTGTGTTTAGCCAGCTGAAAGCTATCAGAGAGTTCCTCCAAACAAACATTGTTTGAATTAATACATTATTTCCAAACCAGTTACATTGGCAAGGTATAAGGTAACATGTGGTTTAGAAAAATAAACCTAAATAAAACGAAAACAGAAGCCGCAGTAACTCTGCTTGAGTCTTCTATGAACTCTGTGTGTATTTCATCTCATATGGCAAATGACCGAAAATTGGAAGCAATATTCTGAGGAGAAAAGGTCAAAACACACAGGGAAAATTTGAATACAGTGGAAGCACCCATTAAGTCTCAATTAAGTGCGGAAGTGTACATTTGGTAACAAGTCAGTGAAATTGCTGCACCTTATTATTCAGTTCTCATGGTACTACTGGCACCTGTTTAAACTAATTTTCCTTACATTTGAGACCTGATCCAAAGACCAGCAATGTCCATGGGTCATTTCTGAGATTTCTGATGGCCAAAGGTGAAGACTTGGAGAAGCTGAGAGTATTAGTTGTAGATCAAGGATGACTGGCTGTCAGTCAGACCAGACTGCAGTCACTTGGGTTCTCTGCAGGTTCTCCAGTCCTGCCTTTGTCAGTTTGGTTTCAAGGTATTCTCTGATAAAGCACTTGTTGGTTGATCAGACACTGCCCATGCTGGTAACTCTGAGTTATGAATAAAATGGACTGTGAGCATAACAAGAAATTCCTTAAGTGCAGATTACAGATTTTTTTTTTACAAAGCTCATCACCTTGGGATCAGATCATAGATCTATTCTCAGAACATGTTGTAAGTTAAGAAATGCTGCTTGTATTTTTCAAATGGGGGGATCAGGCTCATGGGAAAATGGTGAGGATGCTGAGGTGAGGTTTAGGCATCACTGGGGAATGAATCTACAAGTCCACATTTCCTTCAAGATACTTTTTATATGCAAGTGCAGCTCATTTAGAAAGAACTGGTCTTTTGAGCTACAACTTGCAGGATCAAAACAGGAAATAGTGCAAGAAGAATGGAAGATGAAAATATATATCTCCCTTTCTTATATGAGAGTCTATTAATGTGGGAGAAGTTAATGGAACAAGAAGTTTTACTGGACTTAACTATTTTCTGTTTGTGTGTGAACTCACATTGATACTAAACAGTAATTTCTATAACCTGTACAAATACATCCATTTTGAAAGTTTCACTGAAAATTATTTATATTCTCTGGAAGTCACTAATTTTTTTTTTAAGCACATCATATTACTTTAGTATCTTTCACTTGGTGGGACCTTTTGGTCCATGGCTAGACACCTTTAGCATTCAATATATACCAAAGTTAAGTTGCTGATAAATGCATAAAAGCATGTTTGTCAAGAACAAGGCACAGCGTGGTTTTCAGGACCTTTTTGGATTTTAATTATCTACTAAGCCACAAAGTTTTCCTCTTATCCATTCCTTTATGAATTACACTTTTTTCATGGCCATGAAAGTCAACAATACAGATGGATCCTCAAAATGACCTGTAAGAAACCATCTGTTAACAAAAAGAAATTGTGTTTTGTATTCTTAATTCACAGACACATACAAACCAAATGGATATTTACCATGTTTTAAAATACCTTTCATCTTCTCCGTATAGTGTCTCCTACCACAAAGTTGTTTCCGAAATTATTTGGATGCCTTGATGAGAAATTGTGCTGTAACATTCTTAAACTATTAAAATTTACTGTAATGTGTTTAATCTGAATAAAAAATGCTTCTTTCCTCTATCAAGAAATCAAATCAGTGAAAATATGTTTTATTTTGTTTTGATTTGTTTTTTAATAATCTTTCTTGTTTACTAATACTAAGGATTAGTCAAAAAAGGTTGAGAGAGCAATTAAAACAAACAAAGAAGAAAGAGATGTAAAGCTGTAGAACCCAATTTTTCTTAAGTTGTTTAAACACTGTTATGCTCCTTTAGGTCAATTTGGAGTTATACAGCAGGTACTGCAGGGAACTGACCCCTCAGCTTCTGATTTGCACTAACCTTTAGTTTAAACTAAAGTCTAGAGGGAGCTCAAGTTTTGTTTGAACTTATCTGTATTTATCTAAAGAGTATCTTGTTGTCCAAGCTGTAGGCATGCCACTTCCTTTCCCTGAAACATTTTTCCCCCTGGAATCAGAGCAGTTCAAATTCACTGGCTAGAAATGTATGTTCAATAAATTTTCAGTGGAACTGTCCTTGGGAAAAATCTTAGTGTAAATTACTACCAGAAGGATAAGAGAACATATTTCCAGTGTCCTCTTTTCCTTCCAGATCCTCCCTCCTTTATTTCTTATACTTTAAATCTTAAAATAGCTCTTTTGTGTACAGGCTAGATAGCATGATCTACTGAGGAAGCTAATTAGATCACAAGATGAGAAAACCCAAGTGATTACAAAGAAAGTTGTTCTTTATCAATGCTGTAATTATTTATCCAAGTTTTATAGGCTTGATTGTATATGCATGCAGTTTTTACATGCCACTATTTTCATACCATCTTTTTGAGAATTTAAGAATTCTCCAGTAAATAATTGTAAATATTTTATCAAGCATGGCACTTTTATAAAATCTTCTTCCATTCTAGCTTGTATTTAGTATTCATTCACTTTCTTCACCTACTAGAAATTACATTTTGGAGAAATTTAGATCAACCAGTGAAATTCAATTAAAATTTCCAGCATCTTCCCTCTAGACCATCTCATTTTAATACTGTTGCACTTTATAATCTTCCTTTGGTTACTGTGAAGTGATGAGTGCACAGGTAATTCCATGTCATCTAGTACATGTATGTGCTAAGGCAAATTTTTATGTTAAATGTTTACCTCTGCATTTAAAGAGGTTGAAATGGCCTTGGTATGCATGACTGGAGCCATTAGAATTGTACTCAGCAGCTAAAATTGTAGCCAATCTTTATTTTGTGGTCCAAAACTGTGAAAGCTTCCATTTGAATGTGATGTTTGATCACTGTGTCTTACTCTTCAGAACACTGGTTTGATGAGTATCTTCCTTTCCTTAGACAAGTCAAACATATAAAATGTTGGAATCCACATATTTAGGCATATTGCTGCCATCATATGGCTATATACTTATTTGTCAGAGTGGTGTAATGAAAGCAGTTCCCCACTTGAAAAGAAAGGTTTTGTGTAAGGAAACCTGAAGTTGCACAGTGAAGTAGTAATGAGTGTAGTAATGTTTCTAATCCTTTGTCATGTTTAGGCTGTAACAGCTCTGCCTGTCTTTGAGTGTGAAATACTTGTCTCCTGAAGCCAAATGAGTAAGGTGGTGATCTGTGTGATCCATACAAGGTGACACAAAGATAATGTGCGTAAATATTAGTCAGAAAATGTACCATGGGAGAGAAGTTAGTGGGAGTTTTGCCTGAATAATGAGTGAATAAAAAGTAAGAAAAGCTGTCAGAACTTATCCCAGGTGGTTACAAAAGTAATTGTGTCAGTGTATTACAGTGTGTTAAATCAAACTCAATCCTTTTGACTCTGATCATCTACTTTTTGGAGCTTCTCATGCAAACTTTCATCAATTCATATGTTGGCAGTCTTTCACTGATTTTAAAAAATGAAATAAATTTTCTTTCCAATTTCAGGCCTCTATTTGTGCTGGCAGGCACATGTTGAAGCAAATGCTATTTCCTTTCTCCTTATTTGTCCCATAAAGATCATAAGCATGGGCAATCTGGCAAACACAGTAATAGTGTGGCCAGCAAGAAAAAAAAAATGAAAGGATGGGATAGGAAAGGAAGAATATACCCTTATGAATATATTATATAAAAACTTTACCTGGGTAGGGAAAACTAGAGGCAAAATTAATACAATTCTTGAATGTTTGTGGAAATAATAACTATCAGTATGATGAAAACTGTCAGTATTTAAATAAAAAATTGCTTTTTACCTTTTAACTTTCAGTAGTATAAAATTTCACATGATCAGATCTGTTCAATGTACCTCAAATCATCCACCCTATATTAATTTTTACCACACATTATTTATTTTGAAATAATTCCACAGGAAGTGAAAAAGTAGGGCTAAACTAGATGGTTCATAGTGTTGTATGAAATACAGCTATATTCAGCCATCATAAAATGGATTCTGACCCTATAATTATAACAGAGAAAAACAGCAGAAGAAAAAGTGATAGCAAGGATAATTAAGTACTCTGGTCCATCAGCGTAAGGAATTTTAAAAAGTTCAAAAAGACTTTTATCTTCCCCAGCTGTAGCATAAAGGTCTGTCATTTCGAGGTGAGCTTCGTTGGATTGGTCCAAAATTCCAGATCAACAAAACAGTGTATTCAAAGGAGATTTCAATCCCAAGTACAACTGCCAGGCTGCAGTAGACAACAAAGATAAGCCTAGTTCTTATACATATTGGAAACAGATGTTGAAAGGATGTAAGAGTTTTATAAACATGAGTTTGAAATTGCTCCATTGCTCATAAGTGGTGGAATAACAAGTGCAGATTCTCATAACTTTGCAGGGTTTTATTGGTCCAAAGAAAGGAACAACAGACATAAAAAATATTTCTGTGGTGGTGTTCTCTCCCTATAGAAGAATTTCCTTCATCTCTTTTTTTTTTAATTATTATTATTTTAATTCAATCTAGAACTGGTTTTGCACCCTCCATTGCACAAGGATTCTCACATAGTGGCACAGGCCAGAAGTCTTCTGTGTCACAGGTATCTTTAACATTTGTGTTTAATAAGACTTACAGAAAAGCAGAACAATGCTGCAAAGTCTCTGGCTATTCCTGTCATGTATCAGAGGAATAAAGGTGCAGTCCAAAATCTCCCTGCAAATCCTACTCCTCTGTCAATCTGTGTGCTTCTGGTATACAGGTCAGGAGAAGAGGAAAGCAGGCCATTCCAAAGCTGAGGCATGGCAGCAGAGGATGCTTCATGGGTGACCTGCTGTCCTTCAGGTCAAGAAGGATTTTCTAAGGGTATTTCCACTGAGAAAACCTTCGGGGACTTGCCCCAAAAATACACAAAAAACTCAGGCCATGAGAACCCAGGACTCACAACCAACACCTTAGAGCCAAAATCAATTTCTTATATTCCAATTAGGAATCATTTCACAGCAAGGAACTCTATCTACTGCTACTAACAGCAACAGCTCTTCTTTTGGTGCTGTGTTTTGTAGGATTTTGGGCTGCACCCCATATAGTTTAGGTAACCCAGTCCCGAAGTATGAAAGCAAGGATCCTAAGAGGAAATTCCACTGTCAAAGGTGGAATTTCAAGCATGGGCAAGACAGCACTTTTGGTAGCTTCTGTTCCATGATCAGAGAGCAGCTGATATTCAACATGACCACAGATTTGCAAATCTAAGTAAGAAATAGTGAAACAATGAAGGATTTAGTGGTTTTACAATTCAGTTGCAATGCCCAACCATGCCATCAATTTAATCCCTGTTGCTCTGGGTGAATCAGCAAGATTTCACCCTTCTACAATTTCCCCAGACTGTTGGCAAGACACTACTGCACTGATTGATGGAAGAGGAATAAAACTGTGATAACATGTTAGAAACAATACCTGTATCCTATTGGTCCCTCTCACCTAACTGCCTCAAGTCCACATGGAAAAGGAAAGATGACAATGCAGATCTCCAGGGTAGTCCCTTCTCAGAGTGCCTTAAGGGGAAGAAATGAATTCTGCACGAGATGTTCTGGGAAAAGCAAATTAGGAGAGAAAAACATCAATTCAAAAGCAATGTTCACAACTGTTGTGTAATATGAAGGTGAAACTTGGACGAGAGGTCTTGCAGCGTTGCCATAATCATGAAGTTGTAATTCAGTCTCAGATCGATGGAACCAATGCAATTTCAGCCCCATACCTGTGCAGATAAACGGACCGAGAGGGATCAAGGGGCTCTGAGATAAGTATGTCTTTGGGAATTTTCTTTGCCATGGGTTTTGATGTGATTTTGATGAAAAATAGAATGTGAATAACAGGTTGATAGTTAATCAAGTTGCTCAACATCAAGTATCCATTGTTATTTCTTGCAGAAAACCAGTTATTGCATATATCTCACACACATAAAATTGAGTTTAAAACCTTAAAAGTTCATGTAGGATGGTTAAATTATAAAGTACTTAAACTAAGGTACTGTCAGAATTTTGTGCCATCTTTTGTATATCCATTGAGATAATAAGATTAAAGACCATATAGTGTTTTGTTTTCTCCAGGGAATCTCTGTCTCATTGAGTACACAGGGTGGAGAGACTTCAGCTAATGAACAGGCATGGAGCATCCATAATCCAGGGTTTCTTCAGCATATGATTTAGTGCCCTGTTTATTGCAAGCATTTGGATTCGTGATGTAAACCCAGAATTTTTCATTCCTCCCTGGCCTTTTGTTTAATGTTCATGCCTACACTTTATGAATGCTTCACAAATATCTGTGGTATAATGTTCACAAGACAGTCTCAGGCATCACTGTTTTAGGTAGAGAACCGAAGCACAAAGATGGTCAGAGGTTTTCACTGTTTGTGTGGATGAGATCTTGCATGCCTAGAAACAGATCTTTTCGGACTGTAAAGAACACTCTACCACTCAATGTGCTCAAAGCATAAATCTCATAAGTATCCAATATGGTCTTGAGCTATAGACACTTCTGTAAATCAAGCAGACAACCTAAAAAATGGAGAACATACTAGCAGATCATCTGGAGAAGATAAGTCAGCTGTCTGATATTACATGGGAAGTACTAGAGTCCAGAAGAGAATCTTCCAGGTTGGTGTCTGATATTCATTAAGACATCCTTTCTCTTAGACTGTTCTCTGCCTTGTCCCTTTGCCTTGGACTTCTGCTGTAGCTAAAGTTTCCTTCATTGTATTGAAAAAACCTGGGATCTTGTATATAAATAACTCTTCAAGTATGTAATTAAATATGAGATTTCAGCTATGTATGTGGTGGTCAAAGGAAGGTTGCATAAATAATTCTAGCTTGGGCTTTTCATTAATGTTAGCTTTTGACATTATGACCGTAGTAGATAATTGCCATGTAATGTTTTATTTCTTCTTAAATTTTGAAGAAATCAGCTGGAAAAAAGTACTGTATTCTGGCAGCATGTGGAATGTCAGCAGGATTGGAACCCAGATCCACTGTACTGCTTTGCCCTACATAAACTGACAGAGTAATTGATTGCAGGATGACTAACCACTGTCTAGGTGAACAAGCATAAACAGAAATAATACATTTTTTTCTACCGAAGGAAGAACATGATGCCTGATAAGTCCTGGATCCATTCAGGACCAATCTCTTTGCTTTCCCCTGGGATTTTTTTGTTCCACACTGACTTTCCTTGTATGGCTACTGAAAGACCCAAATGATATTCACTGGACAATTGTCCAGCTCTTCTTTCTCTTCTTACTCTTGCTTGTTTACAACCAGCACACTGGGAATGTCTGGGTCCAGCTTTCCTCCTAAGCACTTTAGTTGTAGCTTCAGGCAGTTCCAGTTCCAAGTTAGTGGGAAGGACTGGTTATCAATCCCTTCTTCTCTTGTGCCCAAACCTCACCAATATCTCCCAGTGTCTCTTTCCTTGCTGTCAAAGGCCAGTTCAGTGTTACTACTTCCTCCAGGCTCTCACAACTTAATCCCTCTTCTCCTCACCATGTAGTCAAACATCCTCCTTCCCTCTTACTGCCTTTCCTTGGTAAAGGGACAAAATAATTTGAAATGTCTCCCCAGGTATGTGAACCTGGCCTATGTGGCATAAAGCAATCCTGGCAAATTAATCTGGCCCCTGGTTCTCATTCCAGTACATCTCTGTTTCCCACAGTCTCTGTAAATAGATAATTCTAGGTTTTGAATTGTTTGGAGGTTTATTCCCTGTGCATTTTGATCAGCTGCTTTCTTGTTTTACCACAGTCAGCACTATTTTGGCTTATCTGTTTTCAGATGTGCACAGAACACTTACTGTGCTGTGAAGTGGAGTAAAAATGCATTCCAAATTAGATATAATCAAAGTTTGATTTCTGCCCCATGCTGTAAGTTTGAGCAGGACTGGTTCTATCAGTCCTTCTAGTCCCCACCTTTGCTGCAAAGAGAATAAGATTTTACATGCAGAATAATAGTGTGTAAGTTCAAGGCAATGGAATGTTTTGCCATTATGGGATTATGTTTATAAGGAGGTGCAAAGAACTCCCACAGACAAAACCTGGTGATTAATTGGGTATTGTGGGTGCTTGATGTTTTTAATTTAGGCTTTCAGAGATTCATAAGCCCTGCCGTCCTGTGGAGCACAGTCTTTCTTCATCACAAAATGGTAAGTATTCACAGCTTTTGAGCCTACAGACTACTGAATTATGGATTTAAAAGAAAAGAAATCTTGGTCTCTGTAATTGGGAGCGTTAGCCTTTGCATTTAGACCAATTTTAAACACAACTGCATTGAGTAACTCTGCTCACTTGATTTTTTTTTTATTATTATTTTGAAGTGAATGTCGTGTTATGTGTCTGGTTTGAAATCCTGTATGTTATTAAATGACTGCATTTCACTGGGCTTGCTCTGTTAACTCAGCTTCTTTCCAACAGCAGGAGCCTAGGAACAGCTGGGCTGCAGCCACAGGAAGGCCTTTTGGGGAGAGCTGGGGGCAGAGAACAGGAAGCCATGTCAAAGGTACTCAACGTTTTCCTCTCCTCCAGGGGACCAGCCAGCCCATCCCTGAAACTGCCCAGGGGAGTGAGAAAGTGTCCCCATTTACTGCACATCCTGGGCAGTCTTGGCTAGAGCAGGTTCTGTGGGACCCCACCCCTTTCTTTAATCGTGGTAACATTTCATTTGCTTTTGATTGCCTTTCCACATTAAGCAGATGTTTTCATTAAGCTCTCCAAGGTGACACACAGGTCATTTTCTTGGGTGGTTACTCTTATTCAAAATTCAACAATGTGTGTTAGTAATATCCTTCCAACACACCTTATTTTGAATTTTCCATCATGAACTTCCTCTGCCATTGTGCTGCCTAATTGCCTAGGTTTGTCTTGACTAACTTAAATAACTGCTCAGTTAAATAATTGTTCTTTGTTAATAAAACAGTTCCATGGCAAATCATGCCACCATGCTGATGAAGCCCTTTTCCAGGACATTTGTGAACATAACCACTACCATATTGAAAACTGATCTTTCCGTTCCATTCTGTTCTTCCAGCCAGTTTGTGATCAACACACAACTGCAACTCCCACCTTACAAACTCCTAGTTTCCTTACTAGCCTCTTGTGAGGTATATTGTCAAAAGTGCTTTAAAAATCCCAGTGAATTATGTCAGTGAAACAATTGTTGTTCCTCATCCAGCTGAATTCATTCAAATGTTCTCTGAAAACTCTCAAAATGCACTAATCTAATTCAGAAAAAGAGTCAGGAACGCTAGTAAATTATGGTTGACTTGCTTGTTTTTAGTAGTTGGCAGTAACCGTATTGATGCTGTGACTGGCTGTAAGCCATTTAGATTCCTGTCAGAAAAATTAGTAGCATTAATTGTCTCTCTGGGATTCCACTGAATCCCAAACAGTTCCGGTACCAAAGGGAGGCACAAAGCTCTCACTGCACACCTGGTCTGTCTGGGAACTCTGTGTTCTGGGCAGTAGCAGCAATGGAGATGCTGGGCTGGAGGTCAAAGAGCACTTTCAGAGACTGGATGAGGTCAAAACTCTGTGTGAAGTGAGTCCCATCACATCCCACAGTGTCTGCCTTCCCGCTGCCAGGAAGCTTTAATTGCTTCCATGGAAACCCTTGCACAGCTGACCTAACCTCTTCACTGCCAGCTTTGTATGGCTGGGGGACAGGAAGTGTTTTTGGCAGGAAGAAGACAGAGAACATGCTGAAGGTACTACAGAGAAAGTGCAGTCAAAATGGGCTGAAATTATTTTATTTATGTTTTTAAATTGGTGATGGGGGGGAAAGGGAAAGTAACATGATTCTGCAAAAGATAAGATGTTAGACAGGAATGATGATATCATCTTTATTGCTAAGAGATCCAGCAATCTCTGTGGAGAATTCCTACTGTCTACAGGACTGAGTTCCATTGAGTCTTATAGTTTCCAGTATTGAATTGATGTTGCACATCTCCCCTCAAAGATGTGGCCTGGAATATCTGCACCATATCAAAGGGATCTGAAGAAATAGTCACAGCTCTTTTAAAATGTCTTTGTCACTCATCAGGATGCACATTTGCTCAATAAACTTTCCTAGCTCCTCTAAATACATATATTCCAAGCAAACCTCAAAAGGGAATAACTTAGTATCATGGAAATAATTACCAGGAAGTCATGTTATGCTTCCAGCCAGTTCACAAGAACCCTATTTTTCCAAAATGTAAATGTTATATTGCTGCTTAATAGACTCTAAACTTCAAAATAAATGGTGAAAACCTTTTATCTTGGCAGAGAAGAGCAGCAGCACTGCCATACTCCCCAGCTACAACACAGAACTGCTTTAAAGTTCTGAGTGCATGATCCAAACACTGTTAAAAATTGGAAGGTGAAAATTGGCTAGACTGGGAAGCTCCTTCCATATTCTTTTAGTTCTGGTGATATGAAGAAGCATGCTGTCACATTTCGTATGTTTGCTGTTCACATTAAATGAATTTTCCTGTGGATAGAAAGTTATGTTTTATTTAAAGTAAACTTGGATGATACACTGTCAGGTTTCATCTCTTTCGTTTCATCTATCACACTGCTAAAGTCTCATGGAAGCAGTTAAAGTTGTGGGGGTCAAAGTCTTGCGTCTCATGCTGAGGGCAGTTGCACCATCGATTTCTTTTGAAATGTGATTTATCAGGGGATCAGGCTTTGAGTGGTTCTTCTGCAGTGATGTAAAGCAGGAGCAATGCCACTGAGGTTCTTAACACAGTGCCAAAGCAAAGTGGATGGAAACCACTGCAAAGCACAGCTGTTGACTCAGTGGCATTTGTTTTTCTATACTAAGGCATCTGCAGTTTTGTCAATAAGAAGCATGATAAATTAGCGTTTGTTGAAATATTTGCTGCCCTATGTTATACATTACTGGCAGAGGAGCTGAAGTGCCACCAGTTCTTGCAGCAGGGCTGTTCCAAACTTGGGAACATCCCTGTTGTGCTGCAGGCAGTGGCTGTGATGGATTGTCATTTATCTCTTTCATTCTTTTTTTAACATAGACTTTTTTTCACAGTTCCACAGATGGCACCTGAAAGTACAGTATCTGTTCCAAAAGAAATTCCAGACTCTTTTTTTTCCCCTCATCTTCTTCCAAGAGAAAAAAGTACACATACTTTTTGTGTGTTATGGCCTTATGTGGGACACCACCCACAACCTCACCCTTTTTTCCCCTTCCATGGATAATCTTTTCACAGGGTGGAGAGGGGATGGGATGGGATGGGAAAAAAAGAGTTGCTTTCATGTTTTCTAGCAATGATTTTGTCTACAACTATTTCCTTCTTGACTTCTTACTCACTGTTTATAAAATCTCCCTGTACTTTAACAATAGTATTGTTGCCACAGCTGCACTGATTATATTTCCCTAACTTCTCTCATTTTGGGGCTTGGAATCAGTGTGGTTTGTTTTCATACATGGTAACTTGGAACAGCCTATAATAACATTACAGAAAGCCTTGATAATATAATTGTAATATGCACACACACTACTTTCTCTGCTTTTTTGTCTCCAGGATCAAATACCTAATTTGTTGGGTTTTGCTTTTTTTTAATACTCTGTCTACAAGAAAATGTGAAGAGCTGATTCCAGATAGGAACATTACGAAATGTAGGTCTTTGACAAGCATATTAATAAGGAGTCAGTGAATGTTTTAAGTGTTTCATTGTACAGCCATGTTCTTCTACATGAGGGGCTTGGTTTTGGTATTTTTGTGGTGGTAGGTTTTTTATTTATTTATTTTAATCTGCTATATCCATTCTCCTCTTTAAAATAATAATAAAAACAAAGAATGCCAAGAAAACCGCTCAAAATCTGTAACATATTTTGCTTAGTTTTATTTTAGGTTATAAAAAATCTTTTGCCCTTCTCAGCTGATACTCAGAAATAGATTTTGTTCTTGTTTGTGCTGAAAACCGGTATCAAAACTTTTGCAAGGCAAAGGATCCTGACGGTGCAAAGTTCATCGTCAGCCTCTGAACTCCAAGACAAGTTCCCCTTTGGTGGAACACCACTCCGTGTTCTTGATGTCCTTAAATAAGAAGCATGTATAATGAATATTAAAAAGTCTTTCACTTGCTAATGATGACCTGGAGGTATATAGGTGTATGGCATGAACAGCTACTGCAATCAGCAGCTCCCCAACATAAAAATATGGGTTATGGGACATTCTTTTAGGCATGTTAGGTAATGCAGCAGGACTGTCTCCCATTCAGATTGCATCAGATACCTGTGCAAGTCTTAACACAGTGCGTATTTCCCACTGTTTGCAGGGCTGATCAGTGCTGACAGAAGATTGCTCACTGACACGCAGGGACACAACATTTCCTTAACCTGCAAAACCCAGACGGGATGAAAGGAAGTCAGGACATCCCCCTGCTTTCCTGCTTTGCTGCACAGGTACTCTCAGAGGGCTTTAAGGGGTAGAGTGCCTCTGAGCTGCCCTGCTGCAAGCCAGCCACTGGGATGGGCACCTGCTGACAAAAACCTGGAGCAGCCTGGGCAGACCCCTTGTCACCTACAAGCAAGACAGAAGAAGATATCTTCCAGCATTGTCCTCTATTAAAACGTTCTCTCCTGAACACCAGTGTCACCTGGAAAAGCAGAAGGAATTGGACATTAATGGTATTCCATTGTGACTGTTGAATCAACCAGTCTCAAGCAAATATCTTAGGAGCAAAGCAGACTGGTCGTTTTTCTAATTATTCCATCAATTATTCCATGCCTCATATTTTATATAATCCACCCCAATTACAATATTTTTCCTAGCATGTGGGATATAAATAAGGTAGTTATTAAATCCAGAGTCGATGAACAGCTTTAACTGTTTGCTTGGCATCATTTGCTTTTGTAGATGCTCCCCATATGATGATTTCTAATGAATTAGAATTGCAGAATCCACAGTTGCTTTTTCTGGTGTCACTGCATATATTTAACTGATAAGAAGCAGGAGGCAGCATGCTCAGATTCCTGACACATTAAAGGAGAAAGTGAATTTAAAATCCAGAAGGCAAGTTTTTTTGCATCTTGCTAGTAATTGCTTTTTGGCAATTTATATTTGAAAGCAGAGCCAAAAACTCTTCAGAACCAAGCCTGGGAAACAAGTATGTTTCCAGGTTAATCGATGAATCAAATCATCAAATGCTGTCATGCATTGTCTAGCAGATTCCAGAAACCCTTTAACACAATTAAAAAGCAGGATTGTCTGCACAGGCCATGATAGATTTTACTCTCAAACAAGCAGTTGGTTAAAAAAAGTGTCTGATGTTGAAAGAAAATGTTTGCACCAAACAAATTAGAGAGGTCATCAGTCAAGACTGTTTAATACCACTCAGAATAGCACCGTCGCAATAAACTGGCAAATTGAGCATCAGTTGAAGTTATCTTTTGTTGTCAGCATGCAAGTTTTATATGCCTGAGGGAGTCTGTTGTAACTTGCATATACTTAAACCCGCTTCAGATGATATTCTAATTTTATTTTATGAACAGAGTTTTTTATTTCTCTTCTTTCCACAGGTTAACTTGCCTCTTACCTCATTGAACGTGTTTGTGAACTGCCAGATGCACGACTGAAGAGAAGCCACGCTGGTGACTGCCAGCTAAGGCCAAATTATAAACCTGTTGTGAAATTGATGCCATTTTAAGGAATACCTTACACAGAGTTGCTTGATTTTTATTGAAGTCAAGAGCTTTCTCCTAATAATGGCATCAAAGTTTACAACAGTCCCTTGGAGGCACTGCTGTTGTTCCTCCAGTGGAAAAAATCCCAGGAACCATATGTATGTGACACTTGGAATTTAAGTATCAACCACTTGTCATGAGGTTTGAGCACAGCCTCTGTTCACCTATGAGCTCTGAGCAATTCATTTCCATATTTCCCTTGTTGATCCCTAATTTTGCAAGCTTCCACGCATCCTGCTTTCATCTAGCATTAGGAGCAGAAGTACTAATACACACTGAAACACCTCAGAGAAGGAAATCATGCTGATATGTGTGGAAATATTGCTAATTTTTTTCCCTAAAATTTCAAAACTGCATAGCCAAGAAATCCAGGAAATGTGTACTTGCTTAAGTACTTTCCTGAACCTAAGCTACCTAACCAGTTGTAATAATGTAAGACAATTCTTCCAGTAGATTGATGAAGAACATCCAGGTGGTGTTCTGGCAGAGGTTAATATTTAGGTCGAGGGGCATGAGGGTCTCCATCCTTTATCTTCCTCTTCTGATGTGCCGAAGGGAAAGACAGGTGACATCCCTAGGCTGTGTTCTGTAACCCTGATGCTGACAAGTTAGGGGAACTATTGCAAAATAAGGTATTGCTCAGTGTTAATGAAAGGGCACCAGGAGGTTTCTCATTTGTGAAGGCATCTCAGCAGTTTGATTCAGTGGAATTCAGTACCTTGGTCCCTTTTGTACCCAGTGTGTCTCTCTGAAGTTTGAGGTAACTAAACTTCTTAAACCATTGATATCTTAGACTTTGGGGCTGTAAATATTTCTGCATATGCTCAGCTTTAAGCACATGAATTGACTCATTTATGTTACCTGATCTCAGATGTAGCACCTCAGAGGTTTATATAAAACCATAAATATTTGCAGGGCAGGAGTTTTATTTTCCAAAAATCAAATAATATTCAAGGTACTGGAGAATGTTGGGAGTTACAGATTCATTTGCAGCCTTCTTGAGGTGTGATGTGATCAGTATTCACAAACATCATTTGGTATCATCATTTGTAGCTCCTACAAATAGGATTCTACATGAAAAGATAACAGCTACTGCTATTCTGTGCTTCTGCCTAATATTAAGGAAATAATTGTATTTGTTTATATCTATAAGGGGTCACTTGGTGAGGAAGCCCCAGCTTGCTGGTCAGCCTAAAAAGAATATTCTCCATTTTTTTCTCTTTTGGTATTTGAATGTTTTAAAGTAGTTGCCACATGATAACAAGATTGCCAGTTTTGGGATGAAAATGGCTACTATAGGCCTAGGAAGAAATGTCCTTTTCAATCCATATTAGTCCTGAGTCAGCCTAATCATGGCACAAGATGTCCCCTATGTTCATGTAAATGACTTGGCTAGGGAAATCTCAAACTACAATTAAAAAATCACAAATGTTTATCAACAAGAGAAAGAAAAGGTTAATTAATATGTCATTTGAAGTTCAAGTCAAGATGTTCCAAGGATATTGATTTTTTTGCCACTGGAAATGGCTCCTGAGTTATTAGATCATTATCTCTTCCTATGTTTTTTGGCAGTCTGTCCAATATTAGATGTATATTTTGTTTTCTCCAGGAAACACATTTATAAATTTTAGATCTATTTTCTCTATAGGCATAAAAATTGCACAACCTGACTTTGTAAAACAATGAACTAGTGCTTTGCATATTTTAGTGCTTTTCATCTTTTAGTGCTTTTCTTCTGGACCTGAAGATATCCTTAGGAAAAACAATTGTGCAGTCTTCATTCCTGCAAATACTGAATGTTATATTTATTTGGAAACAGCAATCTACTGCTTATTTAAAATAGATATTATGCAATTTTTCAGATTATTTTTTGAAGCACAGTCAGAGAGAGGTTGTGATTACTATTTTACTAGAGAATGGCATTTTCATTAATATAGGTTTAGATTTCCAAGGAGAACTCTGAAATGTGGAAATTGCTACCAAAAACTTTAGCCTTTAGAAGCAGTCACAATGAGTTGTGCTGCTTTGCAGAATGCAGGGAAACAGGTGATGGTCACACAGCAAAAAAGGAGCTAAAATTCAACATCCCTCTGTGAGAGAGAGAGACATTTAGAGGAGTTTGTGAGGAGAAAAGGAAGATCTGACCTGGCTTTGTCATCATGCCTTTGGGAGGACACTGCATCTCCTGCTGGCAGCCTGAGGGAGCCTGTCAGTGCCCTTAATCCTCGCTCCTCTGTGTTTCATTGCTCAGACATCCAGGCTTTGTCAGGAGAATGTTATGACTCTTTTGCTCCATCCTTGCCATTTACCTTTGCCAGACTTCCCTCTATCAAATTATCTGCTTTCTATTTTGCACCGAAGGAAGGCAAAAGCCAGGCATGAGTGTAGTCACTAGAAATCTATCTTGCTAATCTCTAGCTTGTTTGAACAGGAATCTGCTTTCCAATAATGTTACCACTGGGTCTGTTTTTTTCATGTCACTTATCTCGCCTGTAGCAAAGAATATACTAGAATTTAGACATACTACAGAGGTAGGTCTCTCAGAGCAGCTTGCAATGCACTAAATCACAAAATAATCTAGAGGGACTACTTCAGAGCACGCTTCTTTGGGGAGAAAAACATAATTCTTCTGTGCTGTTTTTATGTAGTTAAGGACTGTGGAGACTACTGGGGTTTTGATAGCTATATTTTTTCCTTCTTTGTCCAAAATAGCATGGTTAAAAGTTCCATATTGCTCCCATCTTTCCCGCAGTATGATAAAAGAGCACTGGGGGATGTAAAGTGTTCAGGCAGGGTAGTGATTATGTTTTCATATGCCATCAAAGGGCATTAGTTTTTTTCTGAAAAAAAAAAAAAACAAACGAGAGATGGTGAACATTTGAGATGGCAAGAAAACTGAAATACTTTTGTAGTTTTGAAAGTCTCCTCAGACATTTTGGATCTAAAGAACATAAGAAGAGAGGATATTACTCAGCCCAAACATTACAAGCCTGTCTGGTGCCTTGCAGAGAGGGCTCACCATTAATAAGTGATGGCTTAGCTTTCCTCTGAACTCATCAGTGACCACTGCACATGGACAGGAATGTTGCTTAGTAAAGTGGGCTTAATGATTTTTTCCTAACTGGAGAAATTATTAAGAAGAAGAAGTGTCTCTAAGAAGGTTTGGCACCTACCCCAAAAGGGTTTGAATAGAACCACTGAGAGACCAGAACTGTTCCACATGCACATCCTTCCTACTCTGTAGCCGATAGGGATCTCACCTTGGCCATATCAAGCAGATTTAAGATGAAAGAAGACACAAGACTGTATCTGCTTCATTAACTATTTGTTCTTATCTTACTGATTGTCTCCAATGTTTTTATTTTTAACTACAGGACTAGTTCAAATATGTTTATAATAGTGATGGAGTAGGGTGATACCTTACTAAAAGACTCACCTTTGTTTCCACATCTCCTGTCATCAGTCAGATTTTCAAGAGTTCCTGTTCCAGCACAGTCAACATTGGCACCACCTTCAAGGTTTTTTCCAGTCCTTGTTATCCCTTCATGATGATCATGGAATATACTACTCGTTCTGTGGGAGGAAGATGAAATCAGAACAATAAATGCTGAAGTGATACAGTAACAGAGATGAAATCTAGGGTAGACTGAGGAGGAAAAGTAGAGAAAATGTTGAATGCAAGAAACATTCACAGTACAGGAAAAGTCTGTGGGTTCACAAGAAAGGAGTTCAAAAATAAACAAGTTTGGTATATTTGAAGGAAAGCAAACCCAAGTGGGGAAAAAAACCCCAACAAGCAACATCAAAACCAGAAAAACACCCCACCCTCCCTCCAAAAAAACCAGCAAGGACAAATAGCAAGGTGGGAGTAGGTTATTTATAGCTGTCCTGTCATGTAAGTCATGCTGTGTACCTCAGTTTGCATTTAATATATTAAAAATTGTTCTAGTTTCTAACCCACAACAATTCCCTCCTTTGCTTTGAGGGGTAGGTGTTGTATGGCCACTAATCATTTAAGATCTGAATTCTTTTTGGACTGCATCAAAAGCAATAGTGAAATTCATAGATTTTCTGACACTTGCTTGGAGTTCTAAGGTGAAGTAAACCACTTTTTTTGGGTACAAATTTTGCTTTTCCCACACAACTTCCAAATTTAAGTGAGGATAATCAACATCCCTAGTAAGACCTCACCTCCTTTTTTGGCTGCAGATATTAATACTTTTTCATATTAATACTTTTTACTTCTTATGTTACAGCAGTTCTCCTATGGCCCTTTCTATGGGACACTTCATGAACACAGAACCCTTGTCCTAAAAAACTTCCAATCGCTGGATATTTGGAATAACCTCAAGAAACAAGGAAATAAAACCACCACTTATAACACTGAAGAAATTCAGGGTGGGAGCAGTGGTATAGAGCCATTATCAGATTTTGCCCCAAGCCTGCACACATATCCAGAGTTACATTTAAATACTCTTAAATGATACGAATTTCTATAAAATAAAGACTGTCAGGAGCTTTGTTTTCCAAATGGAATTAGGAACCATCTAATACATACACGTCTAGCATGCCTGTATCTTGACAAATATCTTTCATGATTGGTGTACAAAAATAGAGCCTTCATGTTACTCAGAGCACCTTAAACAAGGGGGACATCAGAAAATAATAGTAGGCTTGTTCATATTATGGCAGAATGTATAAACCACAGTATCTCTGTGAGGAAATAGACTTCCTGTCTGCTGGTTTTGTGTGTCTAATTAAGTACAGATTTTTTGGCTACTAAAACATTTTTCCAGAGCTACCAAGAAATAAAACCTAAACAAGTCCAGTAAAGCCATGAAGGGATAAATACTGTGGGACTCTTGCACAGTAAACCCTGAAACCTCCACATGCAGGTGAGCCCACTTCTAACATGAATATTTTTCAGTCATGGTATTTCTAACAAACTCTTACTTAGCTCTCATGGTAAAACCATCTCTAAGCAAGTGTTGTTTTCACTTTCATGTGCTCAAGAAAATCACTGTAATTCACCTTTTGATCTTGCAACTGGCTCCATTTAAAAATAAATGCTTGTACCAAGCAGACAATCATGCAAGTGTCTTCCAAGACACCTAGCAGATATAAAAAATAAAAGAAGGGATAGAAATGGGCAGAGAGAATAGATGGAGCAGAGAATTGGGATCCACAGTACTGAAGATGGGCGTTCTGCCACCACCTTGTTAATTCCTAGGCAGGGTTCTGTGGTAGGAACTGCAGTGGTGTTTGCCCCCTTTAATTGACTGACACCACATGGGACAGGGCTGTGCTCCCTGACTCCTACAAGAGCTATGAATGGTGAAATGTTGCCTGGTAAATCCTCCCAAGCCCCTGTGCACTTTTGAGAGTGGGGCTTCCCTGCACACCACGTTCCCACAGCACCTTTGCATGTGTTTTGATCCATCAGTAAGGAGAATCACATAACTTCCCAGCTAAGCTTTACACAAGTCTCTTCCTCCCAGGAGATATTCCTGTGTCCCCCACCCCCTTTCCCCCCCCCCCCCCGGCCCACCACCCTTCAGAAGGGCGCGGGGG
>VZRZ01002434.1:1787969-1827318 GCA_013398175.1 Climacteris rufus
CCCCCCCCGGCACATCTGACTTACAGATGAGGCTGGGGAGTGTATGAAGAAATTTCCAATGGAGAGAAAATGGCAATGTTTCTTCATGGAGGTGTGGTAAGGAGTGGGGTTTCCAAAAAGTATAGCTGACATAAATGAAAGTAAACAATTTACACCCATATTAAGAGTACTGTGAAAATGGAGAACTCTAATACCAATCCTGACCACTGCCCTCTAGCAACTTATCTACTCCATTTGATGGACACAGAGTTGTCATGCAACACATAGAGACTCTCTTTTCTGGCTAACAGGTAACCACCTTCATTCCCTTCAAAACTTTTGAAATCACTTTTGTACTGTTTTCCTTGTCCTTTCACCATGCAACAAGGACACCCTAGGGTAAGAAAGATTCACTGAATAGGTCTCTAAAAGCTGATTTCGACCATTGGCTGATGGGAGTATTCCTTATGGAAGGAAAGCAAGCAGGAAACTGTCTCAGGAAACATTTCTCAGTACATTTTCCAGGAACTTGCATAGAACCCGAAGCAAAAAAGTTTAAAATACTGGTCATGGCAGTAGAAAGCCCAGTCTTGGGAGACTCTCACCAAAGTTCTGAAGAGAAGAGGCTTCCCAGTGATGCTGGACCAGGTTTTGCAGAAGGATGTAGGAAGTGATACACACAGAACCTCAGAGGGCTGACACATTTCTTTAATCCAAATGAATATTTTAAGTTTATGCAAACTGATGAGTCAGGGAGGCACTATATGCTTATGATAAGAAGTCAAAGGATGCTGTCATAAAGAAGAAAATGATAACAAGGTCCTTTTCTTGCTGGTTACCCACCTTGTAATGCTCTGGGACATCCTTGCAGCCCTTGCTCCAGCAGCACAGGGCTTCATGCAGCTGAACACTTTCACAAGGGTCAGGTGACTGCTGACCTTAATGAAGGTGACCCTGCTGCTCCTTAATGAAATGCAGTAACAAGTAGCTGCTTATTAACTCTTCCATTTCCAAATCCAATTTCTTCTAAATACAATGGGCTTTAAAATGAGGAAATTTCTCACTTTTACAAGATTTTCACTATTGGCTAGGGAACAAGTTCTCACATGGAAGTTTGCCTCATTTACTCTATTGATGGACAGAGAACTTCATCGTATCTCCAGCTCCCAGTTTTTACAAAAGGGAAAATTGTAAACAAATACCTTATCGTGAAACTTGGAATTTATCTATTCTGCATCCAGAGAACATCAACAGGAGAGTAGTCATAACAGGCAAGCTACTAATTTCATTTTCAGATAGGAGTAAATTGAGAAGTTGGATGCAAAAACATGGGATTTTGAATATGTGTGGTTAGTGCAAGAGTGAAATAAGATGAAAGGTTCATCTTATTCATCTTAATAAATGCAGGGAAAGCCACAAATAGTATTCTCATGTTCTTTTGTTTTTGAGCCATGGGTCTAAAGGGTATTTTTAATGCAGAGGAACTTCACCATGCTTGTCCAATGTATTTTCCATCAGCTTGAAGTTATATATCACTAAGCACATTTACATGTATTGAATCTTTCTGCTGTATCTTCATGGCCAATAGCCAGTGGGATTAATGGAATGTACAAAATACCAGAGAAACTGTGGAGATTGAGTCCTAAAAACAAACGCTTAAAGGCAGGGTGGTCCTCTCAGTTCAGTTTTCACTTAATCTACTGAGTCATTTGGTGACCTTGGACAGGCAAACTGACCTCTTGGCACCGTGGTGAGGCCAAGTGTAAAGCAGTGTAAAGCCAAACACAGAAGATTAATTGCTGCATAAGGAACTGAGTCAGTATGGCGGGATAGTACCCTCTAAGCACTCCTTCTGCTTATCAGAAAAATCCTAGATAAGGTAATATGTCAATTTGTGTTTGCTTGTATCTGTAGTGATCAAACTTGGAAAAATAGTTATTCTTTGAAGGGATTTGCCAAGCCTTACAGAGCTGCTTCCTCTCTCTGCACTGTTTCTTTTCTAGACTTCTTCATTGCCAGATTGAGTTATAGGCTCAATGAAAATAAAGGAAAAGATACATATCTGCTACCAGGCCTTTTGATGATCCCAATTTTCCAAACTTGGGAATCAGAAAAGCTATTTCAGGGGAAGCTAATCATTACTTTCTGAGCCTATTCCAAAAGCAAAATGTTGATGTTTGAAGGGTCCCTCTGGTTTTACTTGGTTTTGGTTTTGATTTTTAATGCCTATGAGGTGAGCCCAAGGCCAGACTGAGGATTACATCAGGAAAATGGAAAGATGAAGAGAAGAGAGAAAGAATGGCCTCAGCCCTAAAATAGCACTGTAAAGGGCGTTTTACTTGGAACTTTCTTACAGCTGACATCAGTCAGAGTAAGAAAAAGATATTTGTTCAAAAGTGTAAAGCTAAAACAGAGATTCAAGGCCGGATGTAGCACTCATACCTAATTGGTGTTGTGAAAAAAAATTATGCTCCACCTGGACCAGAAGCTTAATGGTTTTTTTTGTCTTCAGAAACATTTGTTTTGTTTTGATGTCTTTGACCTTGGAGAAGACAAAGGCAGCACACAACTAAAGACAAACTCAGAAAAATAAGAGGAACTGAAGTGCAGCATCAGCTATTGGCTTTTTTTTTTTTTTCTGGTGAGCTGGAAATTTCAGGAAAAGCTAGTTTAGAACAGTGGGTTTTTAAGCCAGGCTTCTGATAATCTCTGATATCCAAAGTCAATGCCAGTGGTAATTTTCTAGCAAAGCCAACAATGCTGAAATTTTTTAGTGTAGTATATACACAAGAAACTATTTTCTTTTTGTCCAAAAGCTACAGTTTCATCTGTGGAGCTCCATCAGCCATGACTTGTAAACCAAAGTAGGTTTTTATGCATATTTTCTCTAAGCAAGTCAACACAGCAGGCCTGGGAGCCACTATGGCTGTGCTCTTCAGCAGGAAATAGGTTTGTCTGAATCAATATTTGCAATGATGCCTCTAAGGTCTAGCCCATGCTCAAAAAATTGAGTGAAGCTATCGTGTTGCCCAAACAAAAATAATCCCTTTCTTCCACCAAATCGTCTGTCACAGATTCAGATTGTGGTGCGTAAAACTGGCAGCAAGCAACTTGCACAGGAAATTTCACCTAAATCTCAACAGTGAACATCCTTCCTCCCTCTGTAGGAACGGGTGGGGAAAAAAATGCCAGCATCCTGCACATAATGGGAAGAATAAAACCAGGATCTTGGGCCAAGGGATGAGACCCCTCAGTGATGAGGAACAAGAGGATTTGTTACTTATCCATTCTGGTTTTTTGTGTTTCTCATATGGTTTTATGCAACCAGAAGTGGTTTTCAGCCCTGAATAACTCTCATTTGACTAACCCCAGCAGTAAAGGAATGCTGGAAGAAGTGTTCTCAAAACAGTGTCAGCTCCTTGTTATACAACAGCTCCTTATAAAAATTAATGTTATCTCCAAGAGATTGGTTTCTTTAATGAAGATGACTTGTGTGGATGAAGTGGTCCACTGGCAAGCAAACAGATTGAGAATCTGCTAATCATAATTCTAATCACTGTGCTACTTAAACTGTTTCATCTTTGTAATAACATTAAATAGAAAAGAAGGGGTGAGGGAAAAGGAAAAACAAGTCTTTTCTTCAGGCAGGTTTGTACATGCTTAGCCAGCTCTTCTGTTCTGGTTTTAGGGAAAAAAAAAAAAAAAAAAAAAAAAACACTGAAACATAAAGCAGTGTGGATTGTATGGAAAATTTGACTCGGATCAAGGGCCTGGCCAACACCACAAAATGGACTGGAGACAAATCTGATAATTAGAAAAAGCAGTGAATAACAAAATATTTTTGACTCATGCCATATCAGGCAGCCTCCGAAAACTCTCAGAGGAAAGAAAACAGGATTTCATTCCCTGCAGCTTATTGCAGTTTTATGTTGGAGCAAGGCCACTGATTTCAGAGGCATTATACTGGTGTTGGTAATTAAGCCAAAATTCACCTTATTCTTCCATGGCAGTTCATTTTGACAGCAATTTACTCAAATTGCACAAACAACCAGGTAAAGCAGGAGGAACCCTGCTTACGTCAGTTTGGTGCAACTGACATAAACAAGATTAGAAACACTTATATTGTATTAATCTAATTTACAGTGCCTGGGATTTGCTTTTGTTTAGCTTTTAGACCAACTGGCCGGGATAAACACATATGCTGACCAGTCCACAGCAAGGGTGGGATAAACAGAATGACCATCACACAATGGATACCATATAGGGGTAGGTATGTCTGATGCCTGTTTTTCATCTCATACTGCTGCCACTGCCACTGCCAAGTCCAGCAGGTAGTGGAGGCTGGAAGGCACAGTGATAAGAGCTAAAAAAGACTTGCCGAAAAACAGTCAAATAAGAGCAAGGGAAGAGTAATGCCTGTGAAGGAGCCAGAGCACACAACACCAGGAAACAGCTGGACTAGGTAGTAAAGTGATGAGGAAAGCCTCCTGGAGAAGCCAAAGTTGAGAAGAGATGAAACAAGAGGAGGTGTGAAAAGGGAAAAGAAATGCCTGAACAAGAATCTGGAATCAGCTAAGAGGATGCACAACATCCTCTTGTCACAGCTGCACACTAACTCCATCCAGGAAAATGAGATAATGGTTGTCATAACGGGCTTAAGTACCTTCACTGCTCTTACCTGGGTGCTCTAATGGCTACAGAAAATTAAGGTCAGTCTTTAGAAAGCAGTTCTGTGTGGTTCTGCTTGAAGAGAGTCAGAGACACCCTGCATGTCTCAGGTGGCTGTTTTTTCTTCGGCGATATAGGAGGAAAGTTGGGTGAGCCAAGAGTTGTTCGTGCAGTCCCTCTCACCAGAATTTTTGATTTTTATGGGATTTTCAACTAGATTTTCTCCCTTTCCTGTATATTAGTGAACAATCAATATCAGAGAAGAAGGAGGAGGAAGAAGAGTAGGTGCCTTAGGCAGCAGGGAAGAGATTCTTCTGAATACTGTGAAAGAGACCACGCTGGCGCAGATATTCCCTGCAGATGATGGAACGACTGTGTTGGCGCAAATGTCCAGGCTGCAGCCCATGGAGGATGCCATGCTGTTGCAGGTTTATCCTGTGGAGAAGAGCCACAGGGCAAAAGTCTGAGGAGGAGAGAGCTGCAGCAAAGATCTATTCTGGATTGACCCCATAACTCCCTACTCCCCATCCCCATTCACCACTCTGAAGGGTGAGGGAATGGATGTAGAGGAATTGGGACTGAAGGACAGAAACTGAGCCTGGGGAGAAAGAAAAGGGGGGGGGGTGATATTTTATTTTTTGTGTTTCCTGCAATAAATCAGTTTTCTCTTTTGAGTCTGTTTTGCCTCTTGTCAGTAACTGGGAAGTGCTCTCTCTATTTATCTCAACCCATAAGCTTTTTCATCTTGAGGGTGGGTAGGGAGAGAGCCTCTGGATGGCACCTGTCTGGCAGACAAGGTCAACCCATCACAGGGATACACATTCTTAATTTGCCCCTCCCTTCTTCATCTCATGTCCTGTAGCTTCCTTCCTCTCTAGGAATACTGCAAGCCTAACAAATAAAGAGAGGGTACCTCATGGTGTGGTGCTCACAAAGCAGCAGGTTAGCTGGAACAAAGGTATGTAAAAATGGATGAAGATTCTGAAAACTAGGAACACAATCAAAAATAACATAAAGCAGAAAGATTACAAACTCTGAATAAAGTTCCTCCTTTTTGATTTGTGTGCTTCACTTGTTGGATGAAAGGGAAAGCCTTTTTCCAAATGAGACACGACTGAACATTTACATCACACATGGAAGCAGCAATGCCACATTTGAAGAGTTTTGGCTCAGAATTATATTAAAAAAAAAAAAAAAGCAAACTGTATATGGAATCCGGTACAATTAAATTAGATCTTTCTGAAGCTCTACTTCAGCTGTCAATGCTGACTATGACCAGTCCTTTCAAAGCATTTGTAGTGCTGAAGAAAGTACCCACAGGAATCATAGGATTCACTCCTTTCAAACCCTTTGGATACTGGATCTGTCCATGGCGCTAGAGCTGTTGTTGGAGGTCCAGCACACTGAAGGCATTTAGAGGCAGATTCTGGTGCCAACCCTGTAACAGCTCCCAACCATTCCCATTTGTCCTACATATTCTGGCTGGGATCCATGACTCCTTCAAGATTTCAGTTCACAACATGATGTGCCTACAGCCTGGTCAGGTTTCTTTTACCTGGGCTACCTTGAAGCAGGTATTTCTATCAAGTTAACTAATGACTAGGTGGTTGCCACCAAAAAAAATCTGTGTTTTCCATCAACTGCCCTGAAAGGATACTACAAATGTATTTTTATTTCTACTTCCAATTACTCACAATTGTATGGCATTGCTTTTGTAAATAATTTGCTTCTATAGTATCTCTGTAAATATTCTAGATAATAACTAGAGCATACTGAATCCTAAATGGAGAGAATTAAAACAATTCATATCTCCATTTACCAAAATCGTTGCCATTTCTCAGGCATAAAATTATCTACTACCTTCCTTAGATTCCACAAAGATTTATGGCTGAAAAACTAATTAACAGAATGCACCTGAAGTTCCTTATTCATTGAAGGCTCTCCTTAAATTTAGCAAAGACTTTTTGAAATCTTTAAATTGGCCATCCAGAAGCTGGCCTAACACAGGCACACTCTAAAACAAAGATTTTTTCTTGTCATTCTCTGTTATGCGAGAGTACACTTAGGAATGTTTAATACCCCAGAAGAATCTGCATCTGCAAATGAGGCCCCATGTTTGTTAGAATACCCTTTACCATGAAAACAATTTTTAAACTCTTTAGCAAACAGCTATTCCATCTAAATTAAACCAAGTTAATTAATTAATTAACTTGTTAATTGATTAAGTTAATTCCTAAATTAATCTAGAGTCTTTTCATCCTTTGTGGTTTGACTGTTTGTGAATCTTTAATAACTCTTCAATAAGAGATTAACAAAAAAAAATTAATATGAATAGGTAAAGTGTTCATGTGTTTGTATTTTCTGTTTTTTGAGGTAGTCTTTTATTTAATGAGTCATAATTTCAGTCTCTCTGGTGTCTGTATCGTGGATGATCTTGGTTTCTTGATGTGTGTTAGTTCTATACATCAGACACTGACAAAATTACCAGTATCATGAAGTTATCAAGGCTTTTTGACTTTATTCTGATTTGGATCAGAAACTAAACATGCCAAAATTCTACATGAAATGGAAAGAAGATACAAAAAAGCTTATAGAAAAAAGTAAAGTTTGAAATCCAAGAATCCTTTCTGAATGATATCTGTCCACATTAATGCAATGAATTTTACTCATGTAACATCCAGAACTCGCTGAAGTCACTGAAATTGTGGGAGTTTTTTCACTTATGTCACTAAAATTTGGATGACACCCATAACACTTTATTAGCATCTATAAAATGCTTTAAAAACAAATTATGTAAGGAAAATTGTCAGTTATGAAGCTTTTCTTCCCATACTTTGTGTCAGAAGCAAAGAATGTATTTCTATGCTGAGAAGGGTTTTACTAGCATATGTGAGGGGTAGATGGAACAAAGGGTTTAAAAAGCAAAGCAACTGTGCTATTCTCAATTCAGGGATTGCAGTACAGAAAGTGGTTTCCTTGTGCCTGGATGAACAAGTTGCACTAAATGGTATAAATAAGGTTCAGTTCACTGTGGAAAAAAATAGCAAAATTAGGTTAATTGCCACTTGTGATTTGCCACTATGGCACATTTCAGGATCATAGGATCTTCCAAAAAAGGAAGCATTTTGCAAATACTCCTGTACCATTTAGCTTCTTGAAATACTGCAGCCTTTTACATGTTCAATTGTATATTCCCAATGCTGAAAACTTTCTATTTAACAGCTACTGGTGCATCAAAGGTAAAACAGAAGGTAGAAAAAGATGGATTTTGTATCCTTATCCTCGTAAATCCACAGCTTTCCAGTCTGCATCTAAAGGATGAGAGGGCAGTCGTGCCTGCAAAAGATATTCTCTGTCTTTAAAGGCAGAAAAGAGGATAGAAGAAATAATGAAAACCTTTCCTTGTCCTGTCTTGGCTCCTGACTTCCTTATCTATCATCCATCCTTGAGACAGCTGTAAATGTGTGAGTGAAGTACTTCATCCACTGTGAGCTGCTTGTGCCAGCTGGTGGCTCCATACATACAGTGCCAACCATGTTCCAGGACAGATAACAACTCTTAATCCAGGTTTTAGCTCCCAGAATCTGACAGGCAGTGTTTATAATAACCTCCACAGCAATTGCTTTAAATAAACTGAGATAAATAAAATAAGAAACCCTGCCCTGAGTTTATATTGCACTTAAGTGGAGACAAGTCTTTGCAGAAACATTGCTCTCAGGGCAGTAGCAGGCCATACAGATTTTTAGTGCTTTTTAGAGATTAGATGAAACCAGGTCAAGAATATTTGCACTTTTTAAGGTATATCTAGTATATAAAGAAGCTGCTGAATTCTGATCTGTGGCACTTCTGCTATTCCAATCTTTAATCCTCACAAGGCTTTGCTAAAGCATAGTAATTTTAACCAACAGATAAATCAGCTTCCATTGAAGAGTCTGATAGCAGCTGTGGATCCTCCAATGGCTCTTTCTTACGTTACAAAGCAAAGCCATACAGTTCATACCAAAAACTGCACATATATGTCACCTACTAGTTTTTTCTGCACTTTATTTTTGCTGCTTGCTGCCATTTGGATTATGATTCCGTGAACTACTTTAAGTCAATTGTTCCATGTGCCCATAACTCTGACAGAGTTATAGTGTTATAGAAATCAAACCATTTTTCTGTCCAAATAATTAAAATTATTGGTAATTTTTTTTTAATACTAGATCTTTGCAGAAAGTCAAAATAAAACACTTAAAAAAAAAATCACCATTTTCAACTTTCAAAACATTGCCAAAATGTAGAGACACACAAAAAAAACCCCCTAAGGTCTGTGTCACCTGCTGAAAGATTTATGAGAGTAAGATAATAGAGTCAAGATGTGTTTCAGGTTCACCTTCCTTGCTCCTTGAGCTGCCATTCGATTTCACTAACACTGAGCATTTGCTGAATATGTTAGAAATTATATCTAATTACACAATACAAGATCTTAACATTGTTTACATTGCATTATTTACAGATGGCAATGTGACTGGGAAGGACAGTTATGATGATGTATAAAACTGAATCTGGTAAAGTGAGAAACTAAAAGCCCAACATTTTTATACATATTTGCACAACCTCTCTTCCTACTAGTTGTTTCCAAGTTCTGGTTAAAGCACCTATTTTTATTTCAGTTTAAGCCTGGCCTTTTTCCTGTGCAGAGATTGCCAAATGTGACAAACCATAAACTGTTTGTCAGCAATTTAGAACATGGTGAACACAGTGCTCCATGCTGAGTTTATGGGTGAGTTATGCTGACTGCTCTATTAAAGAGGTCTGTACTCAATCATTTAATCAATTGAAAAGAGAAACACTTTCAATTTTCATGTGATCAAGCCCACAGTTATGTCAGACTGACAGCAGTGTTTGGCAAGAAACTCCTTCTTCCCTTTGGAGAACTGTATAGGAAAAATGAAGTAAGTTAGAGAGCAGAGCTTTTTGCACTGTCAGTGAACAATGGAAAAACAAGGGTGAATTCTATGCCTGAGATACAAGAATGACCACAAGGGGCTTCTACATGAAGATACTCTGCTTGCCTCAGCTAAGATTGGAAATGAATCCTTAAATAATAGATTGAAAATCTATTTCTAATGTAGGTTATGTGGAGATCACAGAAGATGCCATCCATGAAAGACCACCCTGCAATTTTTATATTGGCAACGTTGGGACAGGTCTCTGGTTGCAGTTTGGACCACTCAGGACAGACAATCAGTAATGCTGAGATCTCAAATCTTTGTGTGCTGTTTTGAGAACAGTCCCATGACTGGTACCCTGCAAACAGCTTCAGTTCATCTCCTGCTTCAGTGCTGTAGCCTGCTAGATTGCCTAGGTACAGCTGCTCAACTGTAAAGCAAAAAGAAGTCTGGAGGAATCTTGGAATAAAACACCCTGGAGCTGAAAGCCTTTCATCAGTTTGCAGCAATATTTTATACCAATGCTTTTAAAGTATTTGTGTTTACCTCTCCGGTTCTTCACGTTACTCCACAAATTACTTTCACTTTATGTTTCCAGTTACACTCTGAGGTCAGAGTCTGATTTATTACCTTGTCCTAAATAAAAATTGAAAACGTTTGGTGGCTGGAGCCTGTCATATTTACACTTCACGATTGTGGAACCAGCTTCTTATTTATATTCAGAAATCAGAATCCGATTTGGTGTTTGAATCGAAACTGAAGAGGCATGTGTTTGTTGCTGGTTTTAATTAGGTCAGATCTGTGAACTTTGCTGGGACTTTTTCTTAACAATGATGTAGAAAACTGTTCTGAAAGATCTTTACCTCCTTTTAACGATTAGGGCATGGTCAGATATGTGAAAACACAGAGCAATACAGAAATCTCAAGCATTAAGGTTATTTTATGCAGGAGGAGATAGTGAAATGAGATACAAGTATTCTAATACATAAAAATTGCATGAAATATGGCCCCTTAGTACATAGATGGAAAAGTTTCTGTATTTCTGGGTCATTCTGACACTAAATTTGCCTGCCTTTACAAATAAAACCAATATATCAAACCTTAGCAAAACCTTGCCCTAGATTCTTATCTTCTTGTTAACTACCTCCACCCCTACTAAAGTCTGTCCTCAGAAGATCTCCTGGCCTCTTGTTTTTCTCCTCAACTTCCCTGGTTTTCTGTGGGTAAAGAAGTTCAGTATCTCTTCTGTTGGTAAAGAATTAAATATCATTGAATGGCTAGAAAGTGTTGTCTGTGAAAGTCTTGCAAGCACTGACTTGCAATTTGAGCATAAAATCTTTATTTTAGAATTTAGTACAGATGTCACTAACATTTATGGTTTTTTTCTTAGAATTGTTCCATCCTTACTAGCTGATGATCCTCTGTGTGGTATTTGGTGGCTTCCAGAGGACCAGGAAAGAGAGAAAGAACAGCAGCACCCACATGACCCCAACACTACTTCATGCTATTGGAGAGAAAATGGGCTGTAAAATAGATGTCCAAGGACAACTAAAAAAGGAACAAGTAATGATAGTGAATAACTATTCTTTCTGCTGAGGAATGGAATTCCCACTCAGCTTTGCAGTTGGTGCCAGGGACTTGCCTGTCTTTTTGTAAGAAGGGAAGTCAAGAAGTGAATGACTAATTCCAATGAGGTGTTTACCTCCATTTCTGCTAACCCATTTCTAGGCATTAAAGCCAAACAAAATTTTTTCTTTCAGGGAAATATACTCTCTAGGTCTTCTTCAATGCAGGATTTTTTAAAAATAAATTATTTAGATCCTTTTGGAACGGTGCCCTTCAAAAAACCAGAGAGATTAGAGCTAACAGAGAGCAATGTTAAATAAAAATTTAACATAAAAAACAGATGATGAAAGAAACAGCTGTCCCTGGGCTAGACTAAGTCCTTTCAAAATGGCCCCAGACAGGCTTTACTAAGAGTATATGAAGGAACAAACTGAGCTCACTGAATTCCCTCAACTACCCTGTCCTTCTCCATGAGAGAAATTGCCCACTGCAATCAACATCTGGGGGCAGCTGATGGTAGCAGGGGGAAAAGACAGATGGGCAAGAAGCTCCATCAAAGGGTGCATCAGGTAATTTTGCTAAGATCAAGACCTCAGTGCTTTTTTTTTCAGCTGAAGAGAACAAACCTCATCACTCCCCAGGTCTCCTTGAGGTCTGGTGGAACTCAAAGACAAAGTTTGTGTTTTCAAAATAATATCTGAGTTGTGTTTTGTAGGCTGTGAAAGAAAAAATTCCTCCTGAACACTAATGTCCTCTTGTTATGCAGAAGGCAATTGCTACAAATGCATCAGAAGTCTAGCCAGGACTAAAAACAGGGAAAAATAAAAAAGAATATCTTACATCCTACTACATATTTCTGAGCCATCCATTCACCCACCAGAGGTGTGTTTATTTTCGCTCTCCTGTCTCAACAAGACCTACAGAAAAAAGTTGAATGAGACCATTGGAATGCTGGAAGCATTTACTCATGGAACACCTTTGTGGGTGACATTTTACATTGAGAAAAAAAAAAAGATGCCATGGGAGATGTTTTAGACTGAACCGTGTTTTGTTTTCACTAAACTCTACATGCATCTGGACCCAGCTGGTATGATCAGAGAACCAACTGGTGTGTGTTGTTGTTCCAAGATGCCAGGAGCAATGGCAAAAGCACATTTTCCTCCCAAGAAGCCGTGATAGACAGGTGTTTATGAGAGATTTTTGGGTGCAACATGCATGCTTTGTTTCCTAATAGCTTAATGCTGCCAGTTGCTCAAGAAGAGCAGAAGTCAGAGAAAGGGCAACAGTGTCATTCCAGAAAAATCTACTGAAAAGTCTCCTGGGCTTTGTCTTCCTTGCTATCATTTTGTGCCATGACCTTTGGGAAGGGAAGAGGCAGATTTCACCTGAAGCAATTACAATTCTCTCATATGGCTGATGTTCCTTCTAACACCTGTCACATATCTGACACATGCAAACTGTGTTGAAATTAGTGTGCATATATTGATTCTTTCAGTGTGTGTGAGTGTCTGTATAAATATATGTAATGCTTGTAGAAGTAAATATATATAAAACTATTGATAGTGATCTTCTGGACTGGAATGAGCTGTGTCAAAAACCAGATGCAAAAAGCAGAAGGTAGGTCTTTGATTTGGCATCTTGAGGAATGAGACAACAGAGTACTTAATCCCTTTGTCCCTTCTTGCCCTGAGCTTGCTGCAGTGAGAAGGGTGTGCAGATTCAGGCATGTTATGATTCATTCTGGATGTGTCATCTGGTAGAACTTAGCTGTAAATGCAGCAGTCCAAATTACCACATAGTTTATAGCGTGGCCTAAAGTGCTGACCTATACTACTTTTTCCCTGCTTTTCCCCCCGTTATGGCTTGTTATAGAAGTTGTCAGGAGTCTGAGGAAACCAGATGATCACTAAGCCTTCTGAAACTAAGGAAGGAGCTCAAGGCACAGGCCTCATGCCACTTGTGACTACCTGACATAGCCTCAGTTTGCTTCACCTCAAGGACAGCGAAGGCATAAAACCAGATCAAAGATTTCTCAAAGGAAGAAATGAATGCCCTGCCCTAATTCATCACAGGAAAATTACCCTGTCTAATACTTCCTGCCATTGTGTTTCTCAAGGCCTTTGAAAAACAGCAGCAGTCAGTCTGCCAAAGTGAGTACCTGTAGGATAAGAAAGAAAATGATTCATGATCACACAACTAAATGAGCTCCTAAAGACCTTGTGACTTGATCCAAAGTCCATAGAAAGGAACAAAATCCTTTCCATGACTTGCTGGAAGTAGTAGAACACTGTACTGATATTTACATTCTCTTCAATATCTGGTTCTTACTGGAGATCCAGAATAATAGCAGAATTTTTGAACAAAATACTGCACCAAATCACAGTGCAAGTGTGCCACTGACTCAGCCTCTTCAACTCTGCAGTTCACGTTGACTCCTGCATTAAGATATGCCCTTAAACAAACTAGGAGCTTGTTCTACTGTGGCTTGCTCTGAGGTCTCTGAGTTTGGCCTCACTTCCCACTATATGGCATTCATTAGCAAGGATCAAAGAACTGTTCTTTTCAGCCTGAGCTTTGGAACCACAACCTAACCACAGGTAAACTTTGAAGCAGACCACATTGTTCCCCATCTAGCTGGTGCATCAAGCCTTCACCCATAGCTTTTGGCTTCTCCTGTGCTTTCAGACTTTGGCTTTTGACACCAGACTGAGGTGTTTTTTGATTCCTGCTTCATTTGTTTCATTTCCAAAGAAGAGCAATGGACCTGGGGAAGGGTCTGCAGCATAAGTCCTATAAGGAGCAGTTGAGGGAGCTGGGGGCAGGGCTCAGCCTGGACAAAAGAAAGCTCAGGGGGCCCTTCTTGGTCTCTACAACTTCCTGACAGGAGGCTGTAACAAAGTGGGTGTCAATCTCTGTTCCCAAGTAACAAGTACCAGGACAAGAGTAAATGGCCTAAAGTTGCACCAGGAAAGGTTTAGAATGGATATTAGGAAAAATTTCTTCACTGAAAGGGTTATCAAGCACTGGAAAAGGCTGCCCGAGGAAGCAGTTGGGTCACCAGTCTAGGGGGTATTTAAAAGATGCATGGATGTGGCACTTGGGGACATGATTTAGTGTGAACTTGGCACTGTGAGGTTAAAGGTTGAACTTGATGGGCTTAGAGGTTTTTCCAACCTAAACAGTTCTGTGATTCTATGATACCATGATTTTTTTAAATTTCTGCCTTGACTCTAACCCTAAATATTGTGAATTAAAGGGTTCTTCTTCCTTCCATGACTAATTTCTACTGTCTTCCTTTCATGTGACACTTGCATGTATGCGTTTCAATATTTCAAATCAGTCTTCCTGTGTTTGTAAGAAGCCTTCGAAAAGCACTCTGTTTGCAGTGGCACTCTGGCACAGCGGTGGCAGCAGGCTCAGGCTGTGTTTTTATTGACTGGCAGATATCCCTTGAGCAGAGAAGCAGTGGGACTGTGCCTCAGAGTGCCTTAGGGAGATCTGCTATAGGGAACAGAGACTGGCAATTTGAGCACTGATATTTCCGTGGGTTTTGCTAGAGAAGAAAGAATCTGATTCCCAATGAAAAGAGACAAGCTGAGAAGTCCCAGTAGTGAACACATCTGTATGTGCACAGGAGCTGTGTGGCACAGGGAGCAGAAGCAGACACCCCTGCATCTTTATGTTGACAATGCACCTGAAATTTGCCCTGACAACCCACATCCAAAGAGTAAAAGTGTAATTTCTTCCCCTTGTTCATTAAATCATTGTTTTCTCTGAGGCTGCCTGAGGAGAAACTAGCCCATTGCAGCATGGATCATTTTATTAATGGTACAGACAGCCTTGCACTAGAACTTGAATAATTTCTTACAGGCTTCCAAACAGTTGTGAAGCAGTGTTTGTCTCTTAAAAGAGAGGTGAAAGCACTCTGGTCTTTCGATGAACATAATAACCCATCATTTCCTAATAAGGAAAATCTAAAATGCTGGTTTAGATACCTTTTCTCCTAGAATTCAAGATCCCGCTGCTGGTTTCTAAATTAGATTGACATTTTAAATTGGATGGTTTAAATCTGAAATACTTCAGCTATCTTCTTTAAGAGTGCAGTACTTAGCATCTTTGCAATGTTGAGTACTGGAAAATTGATTTGAATCAGGTGCCTGCTTCTATTCACATGTCCTAGGAAAGAAAAGTCAAGTTGTTCACAAAAACTAATGGCCAAGCACCAGTTTAACTGGTCTGCAATTGATTAGAAGTTGAGATCTGTCTGCACATAGATGTGACATGAACTTGAGCATTGCCATTTACAAGTTCAGAGTTTATAAAAATGCTGGTTCAAAAGAGTAACATCCTTCCTTGCTTTATCTCAAAATGTGATCTTGTAGTCACATGGCCTCACAGGTAATTGAGGCACACCCATTCTTGAAAAATTGTTGCTTATGTTTATTCCAGCAGGGGAAAGTCAGGGCTGACGTGTATTTCCAGAAGCTGTGGGACTAATTACAACTTTGCAAGCAGAAGGTGTCCTTTTCTCTCTCACAATTAACGGATATTGTCCCATTCCCTCTCAAATCACAGTAAATAAGAAACTTCTCATTTCTGATTGCACACGTAAATTTCCTCTTTCTTAATAAATCTTCCTATTGATTCTCTGCAGAGATTTTTGTGGCAGTATTTATCATGGACACTGTAGAAAAAGAAAAAGCACCTTTTTGGTGTTCTTAGCTTAAACCTTGAATCATTCTATAATGATATTATGGGCTAGCATGAATAAGCAAGTCTAGTTGTAATTGTTTCTACTGTTGACAATAATCTGTGGTTTACACATCCTAAAATAAAATTGTATATATTGCTTCACGAACTCATGCCAAGCACAAAAGTAAATTTTGTGTCACCCTTTTAGCCACAGTGGTTCCAAGAAAGCACCTTTATGGATTTAACTTATGTGTCTAATTACCAGAAAAGAGCCCTGAAGGCCTGTGTGCCTAATAAACCCCAACCATTCTGCTTTAGAACCAGAAGTGCCGTAAAAATGGCACAATATCCCATAACTTGCATAGATTATACTTGAAGAATTATTTTATTTATGCACATTTCAAATTAAGAAGCCAGCTCATGCAAAATATTTTTTTTTAAATCCCTGATATTTCTTTCAAAATAAAAATATTTAAAGGTCAGAGCCACCTCTCTTCTGACCCTCTCTGGCATTCCCCCAGGCATGTGAAATCCTCACACAGCAGCCTTGGGTATATCTTTTAGAGTCACCTCTAAAAGTCCTGAGTCCATCACTCAAAACAATGAAGCTCAATCTGGTCCATTTTTGATAGAATAAAAAAAATTTGGAAAGATTTTTTAAAATACTAAAAATTTTTATGCAGTGTAGAACTGGGTAAAATAGTGATGTAGTTACAGCCTATGAACAGTCAGAAATTTGTGAATAAAGTCAAAGATTTAGCTTCTGTTTCTAGGGTCTGAATGGTGCACGAAATACCTGATTTCTGATTCCTTGACTTGTACTTGAACTCTCTGAATGTAAGGTTGTTTTAATTGGAGAGAGAAAGATTCCAGATTTGGAAGATGGGAAGGTAAAGAAGAGGAAAATGGGAAATTCCCACAGAAATGTGTGGCAGTAACCCAGGGCCACTTCCATAGTCACAGAACAGTTCAGGTTGCAAGGAGCCTCTGGAAACCTCCAGAATAACCTCCCACTCAAAGCGGGGCCTGTTTGGAAGATTGATTCATTCAGGTGCTCAGGGACTCATCTGACTGTATTTTTAAAATTTAAGGAAATCCACCAGGTTCTTTGAGTACCTTTTCCAGTGTTGTGCCTCTCTCAAGTGAATAAATTTTTCTTGTGTATAACCAGAACCTCCTGAAATCTGCTGCATTTCACTGCACAACTTTGGGAAGAGTTCTGCATTCTCTATAATTCTTCTCTGGGTAACTGAAGACAAAACTGAAATTCCCCGCCCCCCTCCACTCAGCCTTTTCTTCTTCAGGTTGAACAAATCCAACTCTCATAGCCCCTTTCATAAATCATGCACTGACTGCAATATACCAACATTTTTCTTGCATGGAAGCCCAGAACTGGACCCATTCGTGCAGGAGCCACCCCACAAGGGCTGGGCAGAAGGGAGGAATCACCCACTGGCAACACTCTTGCTCATACACCCCTGGATATATTTGGCCTTCGTCATCATGAGGAACTCAGCCACAGCCATGCTGCCCCAAATTTGGTATGGGGGTGGCAGGCACTGTTAGATACCTGATAAAAGATAAACATTGAACTGGCTTATTGCTTAGGAAGTCTGAGATGTGAAGAGCTAACAGGGGGCATTGTTGCAGACCTGTCAGCACACCTTTATCTTGTAGGGCAGAAATAGGAATTTTTCCAATCAGGTCAAACTGTGCAGCAATGAAGAGAGATGCCTTTTCTGGAGAGACAGCTGCCTTTCTTCTGAGACAGATCTATTTAAGGCAGAGGTTCCTCTTCAGTGTCAGGACGTAACAGTTAAATTCATTAATACCCTTCATGAGTTCCCTTTCCCCCATATGAATTATTTGTGCTGAGTCTGGTTATTCCATCCAAGTGTAAACCTAAAATCAGAATAACTGAAACTCAGAAGGATGATTATCTCAGGCCACAAAAATAAACATTTCCAGCTTTATTGTTTTCAAACTTAACTCTAAGCTTTTAAAACACAAACACAATAACCCTGAGAGGCCATATCTGACCTATAAACTGGCTGTAGTGAATTGTTTATTTGCTTTGTTCTTCAGATGTTAAAAGAATTGCTCACAAAATATGACAGGTTCAGTTAATTTTATCTTAGACAAATGTAATGAGCATCTGTTTTGATTTATCTCAGTCATTGATACAATTCCTTTTAAACTTGATACAAGTTGGTTTATACAAGTGTGCAAAAGTTGTAAACAGCCAAGGATGAATCTATTCCAGTGCTGAAGAACATTTACTCATTCCACTGTTATCTTTATACTAATAAATATAGTACCAAATTAATTAAAAAAAAAAAAAGTCAGGCGTATTCAAAACATAGCAGGATATGTATCTATAAATAGAGTCCTATTTACAGAAGTGTGTTTTATGTGTCTATGTAAATACTATACACAGCACAGACATAAATATATGGATGGTGTTATCCTCACAGCAGGATAAACTACAGAACCACACACTAAATAATATTTATAACATGGCGTCACAATTTATTATGTGCTTCTGAAAACCTCCTCTGGCCTTTCCCTACTAACCTGCCTCTTCTGGGACTGTTTCTACCATCCCGTACTTCTCAGCACCTTCGAACAGCTGTTCTCTCTGGGCCACCCCCAGCAAAAAAAAAGTGGGTTTTTCCTCAGAAGATCCATCTGTAAAATTGTGATTGCTGCCTCTCAGCTTGCTGAGCTGAGATAAGCAGGCAGCACCACAAAACTCTGCAGAGGTTTCTGAACCCAAGTGCCAGCATGGCTTCTTTCATAACTCTTCCCTCACAAACCAAGATGGAATCTGAGTGTCATCCCCACCACCAGATCCTTGTCAGCACTCCACAGCACATACACAGAAGGAAATCCTGGAGGGGCCGTTTTTCATGTAGCCACAGAGTCTGCACTCTGCTAAGTCAGGGATGTGAAACACCACAATGCTTCGTGATACTGAATGTAGCACAGAAGGGTTTGGACTTCTTTCCAATGCCCCCCTCCCCCCAAAAACAAAACCCCAAACCTCCTATACTATTCAAACTGTGGGCTAAAAAATGCCTGTTCCACAATTATGAATCAACCCAATATAAACTGACATTTTTGGAAACCACAAAAGGCACCTCCCTAAGTCCAGATTTATCCTTCCAGGAAATTTTCAATCATACTGTGAATGATAGAAATATTAGGATAATAAAAAGGAGATGAGTTTATGTGTGCCTGCATGCATGAAGGTGCAACAGTAAATACCACTCTTGTAACAACAAATACAGTGGGTAAAAGAGCACTAAAGGTCTTCCCAATGACTTGTGATGCAACATCAGCTCTGACACTAGATATTGCATTTGTTTGCCTAGCATTTCAAAAGCTCCTGGCTAGAAATCCTGACCACAAGGCAATTTTCAAGTTCCTTTGTTCCATATATTTGGGGTAAGGAAGGCTCATTCAGTTTGTTTGAATGCTCTCAGCTGTTGTGAAGAGGGGCCAATTTTTTCCCCCCCATTTGAATTCCAGTGGATCTTGAGAACTGCTCAGAGGTGGAATGAAAGATAAGGAGAAGACAGGGAGATAGACAAGTAGTATGAAGGTGAACAGAACTGAGAGATCAAGAGAGCTAAACCTGTGATTCAGCAATTCACTCCTGGATTTTGTAAACGTAGATGCCAAAATATTCTTGTTTATTAGTGAGAATACATGGTGAAGCCACTGGTCTTCAGGAAATATTTCTATTCCTATAAAGGTCTTATCATTCGTACTGTGGTGACACTGAAGAGAACCCTCAATGGATGAACAGCCACTATGTTTGATTTCTACTAAAAAAGCAGTAGAAACAGACTCAGATGCATTGCAAACAAAAATTTTCTGATACATTATTAAACGACTTAAAAAGCTACTTTAAATAATGTCTTTGTCATTGGTTGTACACACAACCCCTTTTGTGAAGGTGCTGCTTGCTTTCCTTGCTAAAATGACACAAACGAATGTAAAGTAAGGTGTTAGGATTGTTTTAAATTGTCTATTAATTGCTTTCTCCTTTGAAGTTAATAGAAATAATTAAGACATTGTTTATTTCGTGGAATATCATACTCAGTTTCCTCCAGTTGAGGTAGGTTTTCTTCAGCACGTTTATGGCATATGGCATGGGTTTTGTTTATTTGGGACAAGTACAGTCTCGCATAGGGAGACAATCTGAATTCATGTTGGGTCAAAGGGAAAAGATTGTTCAGTATTTATTTGTATATTTCTTAGGTTGTTACTATGGCATTCCTTTTAATCTGGATGTTTTTTTCCTGTCTCTTAAACTTGGTGTGTGGGGATTGCCATCTATATCAGCCACAATTTGGCCCAGTAATTTGGCTTATTGCTGTGGAACAAGAAGTATATAGATTGAAAGATCAACAGATTGACTGGCACAGATTAACTACCTGAAAAGGCTCTGGTTCTTCCTTCTGCTTTAAGGACATATGGGACAAAAGAAGTAGGTAATAGAATGCTATACAATTTACAATATACAATATACAGTATACAATATACAATATACAACGTACAATATACAATATATAATGCTCTCCATATAGGGCAACACCAAGAGTAACATTCACAATACTCAATTTCATGTGGCAGCATAGCCAATTTAGATTCTCAAGGGGTAAACTAGTATTTGTTTGTGATTATGCCCCAGATGATAACTCTTCAGAAGTCTTTTAGGAAAATATTTCTTTCCTCCCTGCCTGCAAAGCTTTTTTTCTTTAACTGGTGAAGTCTTGTAAATGGTCCTAAGTGATTACAGGGTGCTACATCTATTAACTGGTTGTATACTTGAGAGGAGCTTGAAAACTCTGGAATGGGAAATAATGAACCTTCATTTTGGTAAAAATGTAAACACAAGTAGCTAAACCAAGATCCCAGCCCTGCAATCAGATCTAGTGCTGTTAAAATGTATCCATAGGAAAAAAAAGAGATGTGGCTTTGCCATTCATTTTAGCAAGGCTCTAAAGACAAAGAAAACACTTGATAAAGAATACAGATGTATGACCAGATATTCTTGTAAGAAGCAAGACAATTTTTCAATGTGCTTCATGTCATCTCTCACTAGTCCGTGATAAGATATGGAACCTAAGAATGTCTCTTGATTCTATTTGCACCATTTTTAAGCTTAATAAATGTTACTCCGAAAGGAAAAGCCTTTCATGTCTCATCTAGGGACATATTCCCCCACTGTTTTCAGCCTTCTGAAATAGCTCTGACAAATCAAAATTTCAAGTTCACCATCAGATCAGTGAAAATGCTGGCAGCATAAAAAAGCCTCTGTTTTAATCCCTGGCCAATGTCACCTGTAAACATTGTAAAACCTAACAGCTGTTAGAGCAGACTCACATTACCACAGCTCTTTAGGATTTATCACTGTAACAGTCCCATTCCCAAAACAGCCAAATTGTTTTAATGAAATGTAGCTTTCAGTTTCATACTGTAAAGCTATCAGCCTCTTCTATAAATTACCCGTTTTTTTGGACTAGAGACCTGCATTTCCTGCACGGGGTGTATTGAAGGAAACATATCTGGAAAAGGCATTCTCTTCCTGTTAGTGGCACTGCTTCTGTGAAGTTAATAAGAATGTAAATCTTCAGACAAATTCAGCAAGGATTTTCCACTTCTTTGTATCGATCTTCAGAGGCTGATAATAAAGAAATGCTATAATATTGGTATTTTAAATAGCCATGTGAAATGAGGAATGAGAGAGCAATCTCCACCTCTCTCTCTCTTTTTGTAAGGATTTTTGACTGATCGGTATCTGATGATTTACACAATTCCATCCACAGAAATCTTTGGTACACTGTTTCCAAAATTCACACTCAGTTTTCAGGCTTCATTCAAGCTCAGCTTCATCACATTAAAATCCTGGCTTCAGAAGTGTGTTTTGTCTATTAGCAAATTTCTCTGTTCCACTTAGGTGCATATAATCTGCTAACAAGTCTTTCCATGTCATTCTTTTTGTTAAACTGAACAGTAGAAGATCCTTTCTGTTTACTGTTCATCATTCTCCCGTCTCCTCTGTGAAATACCTGATGTAACAACATAACATCTTTATTTTCTGGCCCAGACATGGTGGCTGTGTCTTGTCTCCTTTGATGGAGGCTCTGCTCAAGAAAGGGTTTTGCAGCAAGTCCTCTGTGCCTGGTGGGCTTGCCTCCACCTTGCTGTCATGGCCCTGTGAGTCATTTTGGCTCACCTCCAGACTCCGTTTTCTCCTTCTCCTTCCCTCCAGCAAATTTCCCTTAGCTTCTCCAAACTCAATCCTCCCTTGCCACAATGTTGGGAAGCAGGTCAGTTGCCCTGCTCATGCCAGAGTTCTGTGCTTCCTCCATCAAAATCCTTTGTGGTTTGAAAAATGTTTGTCACCTCCGGGACTCTTAATACTTTAATAAAACAGGAGAAAAATATTTTCTTCTCTCTGCCATCCCCAGCTTGGAGAAGGTGCTTGACAGCACATCACATTGACACCCACAACATTTGGCTATACCATCAGTGTAATTCTTTCCTACACCATCAGTGTAATTCCTTCCTATCCCATCAGTGGAATTCTTTCAGACATGCCTTCCTGGTAGCCCTAACCATGGTTAGGGGAAGGAAAAGCCATTTTTCTGCTCCATGTTAAACCTGCCACAAGATGGGCAGAATCTTACATATCTGCCAGATAATAAAATCAGTCCAGAGGATGTTCTCTTCCTGTTCTCGGTTAGAACTTGCAAATTAATTAACTTTGTTTTTTATTTGAAAGCAAAATTATATATGTTAATATTTATAATATATTTTCTATTGTGTTGTTAGATCAATATGTGCTACCATTCCTTAGTGAGGACCTCTCACTTCATAAGAGTTCATAAGAAAGCCCATGATATTTCTGTAAGTTTAGTTTAGACACACTTTAAAAACTTTCCCTACATAACTCTTGCAGCCTCAGGTTTATCCCAGCTAAATTCTTGGACGAGGAGCAGTAAATCCACAAATCATTGCAACCTGTACACATGGTCTGATGAAACCACCAGCAAGGCAAGGTTGCATGCTCAATCAAAGTCTGTTCTGTGAAAACTACATTCCTAGTTGCTACTAATTGCTTAAAAAGTGGAACAGATTCTTTTGCTCCTAGGCCCATCTCATACTGCATTTGTTTTTTTCCTCATCCTGTCTTTCTCTCACTTCATGTTTCAGGTCACCACACACTATGGAGTTGTCAAGGACTCTTTTTATTTACACAGCCGTTTTTGACTGTAGCTAAGGAGCTATGGGTGAGGATTTTCCACCCTAAAGATCTGCTTCCTTTGTGTGAAACATCCTGTGTGATTATAGATGAAATTTATACTGCTTTACCTTTTTTTTTCCTTACTTTAAACAAAATGTGATGAACTGGCCACATTAAATGTCTTTTGCTATTGTACAATTAAGTTTGCAGGCAACGTGTACATTGTTTTATAGTGCATACAGCTGTGCTCAGTTTTATGCACTGGTGCTGCACAATAAGGTATTGTTAAGTCTAAGAAGCTCTAAAAGTTGTAGGGCAGATCTTTCTTGCAACTCCCTTTCTGGATGACAATATAAGCATTTCCAAAGAAAAACACATTTTGTAAGAGTCAATACTATTCATTTTCCATTAAGCAACACAATAATTATTATAATAAAGTGTATTTTACACTGAATGATATTGTGGTTCTTAAATGTCTGTCTTGCTTTAGTAGTTAGAGCCAAAGTTTGCTTCCACTCAAATCAATGGGGAATTCTGCAGACTTCGATGAGGAAGATTCTAGAACCTACATCAGCTTCAAAAGCCCTTTCTTTGTGTATTGTAATTCTTCAAGACCCATCCCTTTCAGCTGTGCATGTATGCAGACTTGTAGCTTTCTTAATCTTAGCCAAGCAGGAAACACTTCCTCAGAGGACTTAAAGATGCCTGGTTATTTATCTTCACTGGATTTTTACTCCTGAAGCAAAATTGAGACTCTCCATGGCTCATAATGCAGTTTTGAGGCCTTTTATTTTGGGCTAGCAGCAACATCTCACTCTTGGTTTTACGTGCTGCATTTTGCCGATTTATTTTCTAACACTGAGTTACTCATAGAAAGAGCCAAACTTTTATTCTCTATCTGATGTGAAACAGAGGGGACTTTATTTCTGGAGAGATGGCCCAAATTCAAGTATCTCAGTGGCAGCTCCCCTGTGCTGCCCTCCCCAAGGAATGATGATGGAAGGCACGTCAGCACTGAGTTACACAACAGACGCCCGATAAACCTTTCTACATTCTGTGATTTTCAGGCACTAATGAGAGGGTGATGATAAGGTGTTACAACACACGTGTGCAAGACTGGGCACTGTTTGTTACGACAGAAGGACTAACTGGATTCATTAGAAACAATCTAACCTCTACCGACTAGAAGAGTGAGCTCTTAATTAGCATGATGGGCCCAAGTTTCAGTCACCACCTTGCAGATTTACAGACCCTGATGCTTGTGCAGGTACTGCACTAATTAAAGATCCAGGCTTGCAAGCTGGTTATTGAAACAAAGCCATGCCACCTGTAGATTGGCCAAAAAAGGAAATTTGTAGCACAAAATTACAAGAATTAGATATCCATTTATTTTCATAATCTGGAAGTGAAGCTAACCTTTCCATGTGCTTGTCTTTGAGTTCAACAAGAGACAAAAAATGAACTGGAATGCATTTCAACTGAAATAAGATGTGTTGGCAAGCAAGGCAACTTTGTTGTTTCTTACTGTTCATGTGATTCAAGAGAGGGTTCAGGTTCAGCCTCAGGTTCAGCTGTCCTTGGAGCAGGCATTTTCAAAGAGAGTATTTACCAACAGGTGCCACTTTGAAGGGTTATTAGATCTAAAGATGGCAGAGTTTGCTCCTTTTTCCACACTGTGATGAGCTCTGCTAATCGTCTGACTCCTTTATGCGCATCACCACATATGTCACATTTTCAGAGGGGTGATCAACCCTGTTATGACTGATTCCAAACCAGCTTTAGTCACCAGGTAATCTAGGCGGAGCACTGGCACTTAGCACACTGCAATCTCACCAAGGACCCTACAGGCTCTTCCTCGTCTGTGAGAGGTGCTGCCATGGAGCCACAAGGGCACATCAGAAAAATTTCCATCTGTTCCTTCTGCAGGTGCATCGGTGGCGTTCACCACGTGTGAGCAAAGGGAAATCACATAAAAAATCTTGTGAGGGCAAGGGACTAAACTCTCTGAGCCAAGAAGCTTTTGTGTGAAAGAGGAAGTAGGGAGCAATGGAGGGGAGGAGCCCCGAATCCAGACGTTACTTCAGGCATTAGCACCCCGAGGGCTAGCAAGAGATATGTTGGTGTGTTTATAGAGACAGATTAAAATCGGATTTCACACATAGATATCTAGCACACCAAGGGTTGTGAAAATCCTCCTTGACTGCTGACAGCACAATAGAATCGTGGTTGGTTGCCCAGCAAACCTGAGGAAGCTTGGCTCTGCTCCATGCCAACAGACAATACAGAAACCACACAATGAACAATTGCTTTTGTACTGAACTGAGGAAATCTTCTCAAGTGAAGGAGGGCAAGATCTGAAAGGTAAACTTGTAGTTACAGAACCCCACCCTATCTTTTACGTACACTTTGTTAAACCATTACTCAGCCTGTGAAACCATGCATTCACCTCCTGTGCCTTTTCACAGCAAGTGTAATGTGTACTAAACCACTTCTTCAAGCCTTTGAGCAATCTTTTTCTTTTTGTTTTTCCTAACATGGTGGGAATGCCGACATAACATTCAGTCTGCAGGCAAGAGCCAGGATTGCATGTGCCTTGACCAGCTGCCAGCCCAGCCTGCTGGCTCTCTGAGCTGCCCAGACCAGAGGCAGCCAGTGACTGGACTGTGGTCAGTGCTGAGCGGAGCTAATGCTGCTGTGCCAAAGACAACAACACTTCTGTCCCAGCTGAGCCAATGGAAGCTTCATGGTGGCTCACAAAGTAGCCCAAGCAGACTCTTGTCAGACTGGAAAATACCACATAGATAAACCCAGTGTAGATTTCAAAGGAGGCAACAAATGTGTGTGCTTATAGGCAGAAAAACAGGGTCTTGACATGCCACCTGAATCTCCAAAGTCTTTAGCAGGCGTGATGCACACCAAGTCACTCTATTTGAGCTATTTGAGCTCTGTCCTGCTCCAGCAGTCATGTATTTCCTTTTATTGACTGCATTTAAAACACTCTAGCATGCAGACCTGAGCGCTCTCTCTGAATCAGTGACTTTACCTGCTGTCTGCATCTCTGTTATGCAGCCCACCTATGCTCAAAACTCCTGACCTGAAAATAATGTGGGACTTTGTTAAGACATGATACCAGAAGGACATTCTCATACTAAAAGACAGAGGTTTTATCCTCTCTCCTTCCTCCCAAAATTATAAGAGTTGAAGCCTTACACACTTATTTTTCAGTCCTAGAAACTTACTAGGCAAAATCAGCCATTTCAATGCTATCTCCCAAAGGAGCACTTCTGGATGCATTCCATTAAACAAAATGAAAAGGTAATATTTCTCCTTTATGTCCTTATGTCATTCCAGCTTGAGAAAACTCATAATCATGAGTCTCACTGGGGCCAAAAAGCAGGTATGACAGTGTCTTGAACTGTAGGGACAATATTCATGTCCCCCAGGCAAGAAAAAAGAGCATGTTACTATCAAATTCCTGAGAGCTAACAAAACCATGCATGCATGGAGATGCATTTATAGACAGTCAAATCACAAAGCTTAACTCACCTTAAGCTTAGGGAACATCAGTGAAGTCAATGGAAGCACTTACATATGGTTAGATGAACTAGAACACTATATTACAGCTATAAACTATCTGACTATGCTCTAGCCAAGGTTTTATTATTAAGACAGCATCTTAACTGACTTCCCTTCCTGTTTTTGTGCTCTGCACAAGCACATATATATTAAACCCACTCTATACTGTCTTCACATACCTTCTGTAAAGACAATACAACAGGTCTGTCCATAGAAATTCGCATTGCTCTAGAATATTAAAAATTGGTCATAAAAGAGGGATTCCACACAAGCCCATCTCACTACCTGGGACCAATTCACTGTAAAGCACTTTATAGAAAAATTGTCAGGGGATTACACATCAAAATGCCAATAAAATCATACAAAAATGGTCCTGGAAGAGGCCTTGGTGGGTTATTGAGTATATACTGCTGCCCAAGATAGGACCAAGCACCTTAACCTTGGCTGCGGCATCTCCAGTCTCTTCTCATAGACTGTAACATCCACAAGCAACTCTTCCTAATGTTGGAAAGATTTTTCCTAGTATCCAGATTAAACACTCCCCCTTCTAGTTTGGCCTAGTACGTTTAGTGTTATCCAGCACAGATATAAGAAAATAAGTTATTCCCTTTGTCTTTATAGCAACTTATAGTATCAAGATGAGCTGCTTCATTTTTTTCTATAGACTATTCATCCACAATTTATTCTATTTTTATTTGCATTATGTTTTCCCTAGACCTACAAGCATTTTTGCTGCTGTCCTGCTGACTTTCTCAGCCTGTGCAAAATCAGACTAGGAAGTGTAACACACTGGTTCACACAACCTAGTAGGAATTTTCGAAATTAAATTATTATTGACTTATTTTCAATTTGTAACCTATTATCTATAGTGCCTCTGTGGTCCTTTCAAATGCCAACTTTACCTCATTCTTCAGAAAACATTCTGAAAATGTTCTCCTTTATTTTGAAAGGTGTTACAATAGATAGGATAATTTAATTTCAGCCACATAATTTGCTTGTAACACACTAATCCTTCTTCTTTAATATAGGAGTGGAAACCACAAAAAAATCTGATATTCTTTCAGGAGGCTCAGCTTGGGCAAGGTTCTGTCACAGGCCACAGCTTTTGTACCTACATGTACAAATATATATATAAACTGTTAATTATCTTAAAGTTTGATTAATTGAAGCCCTCCAGGGTTAGATAAGCAAACTATATATCTTTTGGAAGAGGGAATTTCCCAGCATCCCAGTGAAACACACAACTGTTGCTTCTAGCTATGTCAGAGCCTAAAATAAAACTAATTAAACACAAAGACCAGTGTAAGTAAAATTCTTCTTAAAAATAGCCCAAAATAGCCTAGCCTGAAAGATCTGTGTGATTTTATTCTGCTCTTGAATTTCACATGTATTTACAATAGATAGGAGGTTATATGCTCAGAAAGAAGGAAAAAAATATATTTCAAAGCTTTCTAAAAATCAATTTTTGTAATTTGTGCACATATTTGCAATTTTTTTTGATTGCTCAGCTGAGATTATCTACACATTTACTATTGCTTATTCTCCCTGATCCAACCTTAGATTTACCCATGTACTTGACCATCACATATATGCAAATACTTTGCATATTCCAACACAAAAATGATGTACAGGAAATCCATGTGCTACGGGTAAAATTTTCTGAAGTGCTTAAATATGAAATATTGAGTATTTTGAAAACATAATCCAATACCTTTCAACGCTCAAGCAGCATTTCTCTGTGGACTGATTCTTCTGGAAGCACTACCACTAAATGTATCTGCTTTTTTAGCTGTCTTGTGCCAGAGTAGGTATAAAATCTTTCCCATTTTTGTTATAGGCCACCTTCACAGCTGCCTTTAGTATGGTCTGTGTCACTTCTGAGTGAGCACTTCTTACTCATACAGGTAGAAATATAATTAACAATCACATTCCAACTTCATACTGATCTGATCTTTGCCTCTGTGATATCTTATGCATTTACTTTTCACCTCTCTTTATCTCCAAGTTAATGTCAGCGATTTATACAGCAGAACTAAGAATTTCTGGCTGCATTGTATTAGTTTGAGTTATTAAATTGTACTCAAAAGGGGGTTCTTTAAACAACAAAGGGTTTGTTTAGAACAGTGCATCTCCAGCTTTTGGAAGCAAGACTATGTCAAAGCACCTTTGTATTAATTTCTCTAAGGTCTGAGGTCTCCACTTCCTGAGTCTGAGAAGCAACACTGAAGTTATTAAAGTTTTTCTGTTCAGTATACTCCTTCAAAGGTTGGAAAAATGCTTAGTCTGGCTCTTTTCTTTTGAGATTACTTTTAGGGAAAGGTGAAAATAGAAAAAAACCCCAAACAAAAAAAAAAAAAAAAAAAAAAACAAAAAAAAAAAAGAAAAAAAAACACAAACAAACAAAAAAACCCCAAACTATGAGGACAATTTATCTGAACATTGATGGATACCAGAGATGCAAATCAGCTCATCTGTCTTTAACAGTATTTTAAAACAATACTACTAAATGAGTTCCATAACAGTTTGTTCTTTCCAGTACAAAGGACATTTAGAGTCAGTAAGAAAGAAAATTAGTTGCAGTAGATCAAGTTTAGCAAATAGTTTCTCAAAGGCATCTCCAGAAACGTCTCAGATGGAAAGAAATGTGCAACCTTTCTTCTGTCTATCCTGACACACACTGTGTTTGAGGTTTACCCTCATTCACTCCTGGAGAAGAAACCTGACCTCAGAAGAGGATTTGGAAGGTGAGAGAAATGGGAGTCGACAAAATTTACTTGGACAGAGTCCTGTCACACATGTAGTGATCCAAATTTAAACCCTTACTGAGAGATACTTGGATAGAAAGCAAGTAAGGTAGGAAAGAGCTAATATGTCTTGAATATCAATCAATCAATCTTCCTTCTTCCTCTCCTCTTTGCTTCATTTCTTCTTCCAGGTTTCATAAGAACCATATGTGACCATAACTTTCACACAGAGCCTGCATCATCTGTCTCTGGTAGGAGCTATGTGGACCAAGGTGTCTCATTCTTTCCATCCCTTTTTCTATTCTTCTTTTAATTCCTGACAGTTTATTACTGATTCTTATTCCCTGACAACAAAGACAGTTCCATAGAACGATTGACTTCAGCAGGTCAGTATTTTTCATAAACAATAAAATAAATAATGTAATATAATTCCCCTCTACCTCTGTACGTGTTTCTCCTGACATGTCTTTTTGGATAAAAGACATTATCCCTTTGACTCCTGGGAGATAAGCTGTGTGTTTAGTTCATACAATTAGTTGGAACACGTGAGCAGAATTTGGCCCATGGAGCGGAGTGGAAGGGAAGTCTGCAGCAAAGTACTTGCTTTTCTTGAATTATTTAACTGCAGCCTAGAATAAACAGTGTCTCCATTAGTCAACAGGTCACGTTCGTTCTTTCTCCTCAGACTTAAACAATGCCACCAGGAAACATCCCTTCTTCTCTTGTTCCTGGAAATGGTGTGCAGAAAGGTGAAATGGCAACAAGTGGTGAACATACAGGTAAAGAAAAGTGAGTTTGTTTGGGTTTTCTTGATGGACAGGCTGGCAAGAGGCAGTGACAGTGTCAGAGGAGGAAGAATAGAAGGAAATCTGGAAAGGACACCAAATCCTCAGGATTATATTCATCCAGTTCCGAGCAGGACTTACCTAATAGTACAGGAAATGTATTACCTAGAAATCCCATTTATTACACATCAGTTATGAAATTTCCCATACCACTATCCTGTACTCACTCAGAATAGCAATGACTTCAGCCATTTCTTAAGAAATAGCCATCATGATGTTTTAAAAATTGGCAGGAGGCTCTTGAAACTGACTTTCACTGTGGCAAATTTAAAGGAAAACTGGATTGCTTCAAGACACACTACCCTTTCAATCCTTATTGCAGCCACTTGAGCACTGGACAAACCAGAAAATAAAAAAAAAATGTTTTAAAGTCTTATTTTTAAAAAAATAAAATGCTCTAATGCTTGGCCATGGTTTTAGTTGTGTTTGCCTAGTTATCAATCCCTAGGAAATGCCCATATACATGGTTACTCAGTTCTGTATCTCAGTTATTTATCTTTCTAATTCCTACACTGCACAGGGAAAAGAAAGAGAAGAGGTGCTCTAAGCTTTTTTGGTTCATACAGTTGGTTTCTCCCTTGATACTGCACAGAGGTAATCTTAATGAAACATTGTGTGAAGCATAGATTAATGTCATTCTATTCATTCACAGAAATGGGCAACGCCATCTGCTCTGACTGAGATGAAGTGAAACACTGAGAGCAAACCCATATTGCAAGTCTACATTTTATAAGGAGGGAAATGGAAGACATAAAACACAAAAAGGATAATAAACCTGCAATAAACCAGGACAGTTATGAACTCTGCCTATTATAAATATCCATTAAACTTTTTTTTCCTTGTAGTCCAGCATGGACTCACAAGTACCAGCTTGATGAAGTCTGAGCACTTATTGTTACTTTATCAACACATTCTCACAGGGGGAAAATAAAAAAGACGGGGCATGAAACAAAAATAAGTGTTCTATTTTGTACCACACAGTAGACTCAGGATACTTCTTTTGTTTTAAGGAATTAAAAGATTAAGCAGCATATTTAATGTGTAAGGAAATAACTTATTTGGTTGAGCTCCCTTGAAATATGATAGATGGCAATTAGATGAATTCTAGCCTACAGGTTGATACATTTTATTCATTCACTACCAAACTCCAGAGTTGAAAAGATTTGAAAGAATACATTTCGCAAAGCCAGCACAATCCTATGTGAAGCTAATCTCTACTAACAGCCTAACAATGTTATCCAAATTGCCTAAGGTGAAGAATGAATATAAAGGGAGAATGCACATTATGTTTCACTAAAGAGAATAGATGTTAATTTAATTAAATAAAAAGGCTTCACAGTGCTTTCAAAGTAACCACAAATGTAAACACATTTAATCCCTGGGAAAGTGTCTATTATAGTAGAGGGTAGAGCTCAGCCAGTGAAACTGCAGTGGAAGCCTGACCGAAGCCTTCACATGGAAACAACACTGATCCAAATCCCTCTTTGCAAAGTTACACTTGTTTTGACACCAGCTTCTGGAATTTACAATGACCACACTCACGTCACTGCCATGAGCATGGCTCAGTGCTGTTGGAATGCTTGATAAGAGCAGAATCTCTTCTTGGTGACATGGAGCAACACCAACACTTTAAAAGATATTTTTAACTATCCCTCACGTGTCTGAGAGCCAAATATGATCATATATCTGTAGCACAGTAATGATGGGGGTTTATGTCACAGAGCCAAACTAACACCCACTGGTTCTAGAAATCTGGTAAATGTCCTTCAAGTTGTACTCCAGTTTAGCTAAAATGATCCAACAATACTTGGGTGCAATGTGCCAGCATAATACATCTAAGCCCCATTAAATATTCAAATCCAGTATGAACAGAAACCATACCTTTGCTTCCTGAGCCCTCTGTGCAGGGGTTTAAAAAGGATTTGCTGAGACAGACCACCAGAGGAAACAGAAATGTGACTGGGACCATCAGATACAGTTTTTGCTCAGGTGTTCCTTTTCTCTTCTTCCTCCAAAACATCGTGGGTGTGACCAGCAAGGACCAGAGGTCATTATCTTTATTACTGCCATCTCTAATTTGGTTGGTCCTACAGATTCTTACAGCTGCAGAAAATAAATATTTCACAAGGTGCCCTGTAGAGTTGCAAAGGGAACACCATGCCTTGCTGACACCCTCCCAGAAGGATTTAATAGGAGAGAAAGTGCATGTGGACTTGCCTACACACACACACGGGTGTACAGGAGGGAATAATTGTCCTTGTTCCCACTGTCATAGCAGGATATAAGACAAAGAGGGTTTTTTTTAGTTAATTCTTTAAGTTAAATCAGTGAAATAATGTGTGCCTATGGAATCTTAGGAAGAAAAACACAGGGTGCGAAATAAAAATATTTCTTTTAAATGTTTGAGAACTAAAATAATAAAACTGGTCAAGTGACAACAATAAAGCTTTTTAAGAATGGAAAAATGTCCCTTAAGACTTAACTACAGTTATTAGTAATGACTATATAGAAATTTCTAGGGCTTTTTGGAATGCAAACAATGAAAGGCAGTTGCAGATGACCTTCAGCACTTTCTCTCACACATATTTTACACACATTTTACTGATGTCCCTTTACTATTAAAGTAAAAAATTTTCAAAATTAATGCAAACCTTATCTGGTGGACAGCAAAATGCCATTACTAATTTCTGTCCTGTATCAACTACAGTGGGCATGTTGTGCAAAAGGACATCAAAGGGTGGTGGACAGCTCCCTTCCCACCCTCAGCAACTCTGCTCCTGGTTATCCAACAAGTCATGGGGCTGTCAAATAGACATCCTTTCTAAGGCCTTTACTTTCTAATTGAATAGAAAAGGGTTGGAAAGGACCCTTAAAATCATGAGAGTCCAACCAGGATCCAGATCATGGATGAAGATACTAAACAGGACTGGCCCCAGTACTGAGCCATGGGAACACCACCAGTGAGTGGCCACCAGCTGGATCCAACCCCATTTCCCACTCTCTGAGCCTGACCATCCAGCCAGTTTTTCACCCAGTGAGTGTACACCCATCACAGCCATGAGTGGCCAATTCTCCAGGAGAATTTTGTGGGACATAGTGTCAAAGGCTTTACTAAAGTGCAGGCAAACAACATCCACAGCTTTCCCTTATCCACTCAATGGGTCATTTTGTCACAAAATGGGATCAGGCCAAGCAGGACATGCCTTCTTCAAACCCATGCTGGCTGGGGCTGATCCCCTTACTGTCCTGTGTGTATTGTCTGATGGCACTCAAGGTGGTCTGCTCCATAATGTGGTGTTTTGGACTCTCTCATAAGTTGGATTACAGGTGCTTAGGCACTTTTTCAACACTAGAGACAAACAGCGATGAAAAGTGAGAAGTGACCCTTTTCCAGCATCCTGAATTTTGTATTTGATCATGCTCTGAACTAAGTGTAACACAGCTGCTCCACCCTTCCCCTGAGACAGGGAGTTAAATGCTTCCTTTGGTCAAGTTTGCCAATATGCCCATATAAATCAGAGAGGGTGCCATCACCTTGGGAATGTATTCACTGTCCTTTTCCTTTGAATTCTGACATTTTGGGCTCTGCAGTAAATGCAGTGAAGCATCATTAGTGGAAGGAGAGACTGGGCACTGTTTCCTGAGGACTTGAGAGTCCTGAACTGGTCTGAAGTCATGTTGAACTTAAAAAAAAATCTGTGAAAAGAGAAATTAAAAGGGGTTAAAAAAAGGAAAATAATAAATTATAAAAAGAGGAGGAAGTGAGGGCAAGAGAGAATAGTGAGGAAAGGGACAAAGGGTGAGAAAAGAGGGAAAAAGGAAAAGGGAAGAAGAGGGGGAAGCAAGACAGAGAGAAAAGGAAGAAAAGTGAAAGGGGAAATAAAGGGAGAGGAGGGAAAAGGACTAAGGAAGAAAAACTGGGGAAGTGAATATGTAACCAAAATTCTGGTCAAGATAATATGAATCTGTACAGCTTCAGGTCTCACCTGTTTTAATATTTTGTTTATCTATTTGTAATTCCTGACTGCTCTTTCATGTACTGTACCAGTCTCTTATCCTTTTAAAATGAGCACATTCATTGCATTGTCTAGGAGTCAAAATTAAACACAAAGTCCTTATCAGTCACCAAGGAAGGGGATTTTTCCTGCTGCAAATACAAGATACCATTTTGATAGCAGAGCTTCTGCTGTATGACCTCACAGAGAATTTAGAATCCTTCTGATTAGCCCAGTAAAACTAATTGCAAGGGAGGAAATCTCAGGATTTTTATTTACATAGCATAATGCTATATAAATTTAAAATAAATAAAAATATATTTTTATTGCTAAACTCAGGAATTTTACCTGAAGATTATTTTTGGGCCTTAAGTGTTGCATAAGCCCCATTCTGACTTCTAGCACAAATATTAATGCCTTTCTCACTGCTGGCAATTCAATTCACTGCAATTTAAATATATTGTTTATAAAATGGTTTCCTTCATACATTTGTCTTCATATATACAGGCAAATGCACACACATTTATAGCTTTAGCAAATGCCAAGCATTAAAGGAAATATTCATTGATTAATTCTAATGTGTGACCACAAAGCAGAGTTTCAAGAGCAATTAGTTGATGCAAAGATCAAGACTTGAGAAGACAAAAACATAGTTCAGAAAAGGTGTGGCAAAAATTCTCCCAGACTTACATGTAGGTGGACCATGGCCAGAGGCACCCCATTTCCACCTCCTCCTCCTTCTTCAAAAAAAAAAAAAGCTCAAAAAAAATCTCAAAACCACAAAACCTCTTCTGAAATAAATAAATACCTTAACAGAAACTAAGACTCAGCATGTATTCATTAGCATGGTTTAACAAGACTATCATGTGCTGCTTTTCTTTTCCTGTTAATAAAGTTTGATAGATTTTATTTAAATTGTATAAATGTTAAAAGATGTTATAATTGGCATTTCAAGAGGATTCTTCACAAATTAACCATATAAAGACATGAGATGAGGGGAAGGAGGCAGGGAAGTGAGAACTGCACAACTGAATCCAGGATTTACTTTCTCTGACTCCTACTAATTTTCTTTTGTTCAAAGTGTGAGGAACAATGATCACACCAAAAATAAAGGAAACTAGCAACTGCCATGTACTTCTGTGATGAAACAGTCATAGCAGCATTCACTGGAATCCTACAATTCCACATTGTATTGAGGAGGTGTAAAATAATAGTGCAGACCTGGCATAATTATGACAATTGTTACTTCAGTCAAGTATTAATTCTGAGGCTTCTCATAAGGCTTTTTTCTTAACAGTGAGTAATGTCCCAGACCATACAACTCCTCTGTCTCCATCACCTCTTTAGATCAAAATTGCTGTTAGGACACAGTTTATATTTAGCAATAATAATGTATATAGTCACAGGAATCCATGAATGAACATGGGCAGGCAGAGCTTTCCCCTACAATCATGCTTGCCTGGGCAAAGATCCGTAATGTAATAGAGCTACGTGAAATTTTTGTGCTACGTGTTGCTTGAAAGTTTTTCTTTTTTTTCATCATAGAAAAGATGGCATGTGTAGATAGATATTTTTCAAACATGTCCTCATTAAGACACCAGGAGCTAGTTGGAAATGGTTTCTCTCCCCTTACTCACCATCTGTTATCACAGTGTTTCACCTAAACCCCAGAAGACTGAGAGGTAGTGCTGGAAAATTCCCCTCTGCTTAAAGGTGTAGATTTCACCTTCTGCCAAATAAAATTTTAAAAATTATACTTTTTTAAAAAGCAGCTTCACCTTGTACATCTGGATTGAGGATCTTGGCAGATACTTCATCGGGGTGCACAATACCAGTAGCCTGCCATTACATTGACAACAGCTGGAATTACAGACCCTAATTTGGTGTAATAATGTAATACGATAAAGGCAAATGTGTGTTTGGGTTTGGTTACAGCCCTTCAGCTTTCACAACATCTGCCCCCACCCATACAGGCCCAGTTTCATCTTACAAAAGTGGGGATAAGCCCTATTACCTTTATCCTTGTCTCAGCAGACATTTGCACAACTTACATTTCCAGATTATGTTCTGGCACTGTCCTTTTAGATGAAGTCCTGTCCCCTTCAAGGCTTAACTGCAACTTTAACAACTTGATTTTCAGTTCTCAGACAGTTCCCCTTCTGGTCCTTGGCATCACTGCTCCTTTGTGTCCCAAAGTCCTTTCGCTGTCCCCCTCGGCCTCCAGCACCAACCCACAGTAAGAGCAGAGAGCACAGTCCTGCAGCACGGGGACCATGTTTAACATGGCACAGCAAACCCTTCTGATCTCACCAGCAGTTTCTTAACAAGGGGCCCTTTAGCACTCAGAAAACATGCCCAAACATTAAAAGCAAACAAACAAACATCTTCCTCGACATTTTAATAGCTCACTTAGTGGTGGTGACAGATGTCAGATTGACACTGCTGGAGAAGACAGCATTCAGTGCTGCATGCACAGGTTCTGCTTAGGCACTGATAGTCCTTTTTGCCTCCTGTGCCACCCCCAGACCTCCCCTCATGAATGCAACACGGTGCTGAAGCCATCACCTGGAGAGACCACCTTGAAGGACAGTGTAATCCCCATGCCAAATTAATGCTTAGGTTCCTGGCTGACACTGCCAAGAGAGGTGCCAGTCTTGATGGTCTTTTTAATGTAGATACCTGCCACCCACTGAGAGCCAGACTGAGAGACCATCGATTCATAAATTTATTCTATTTATTTTATGACATCACGTCAATTAAACTTCTATTCCAAAACCTCGGGTTGTAGCTGAAAATACCTCCAGGCAATACCTTCACATTTAAATTAAAAAAATATCTCACTTCATCTGGCTTCTTCTGTTCCTCCTTCCCCCTCATTGTGGCTCGGAAATGACATACAACAGATGAAGGAGTATGGAAACAAACTTAAAATCACCATTTTAGACATTATCCCAGCAGGTGTGCATATTTTTCTTGGAATTTATGAGAAGAAGTAAATATTGCTAACTCAGCTCTGCCCATCTTGCCACAAATTGTGGCCAGTTTATAAACACCATCCCATTGCCACTGGTGGCAGTGGACACAGCTATCAGAACCCACTGTGGGACACTACACAGCTAACCCTTCCTAGTATTGCCTCCCATTAATGCTTTAAAATTGTCATAAAATATTTTTTCTTATTTTCTCTGTTTGAATTAGCCATCAGCTGAGCAAATCTCATGGTAAAGTAAAGGTTTGGGCCCCTTTCTGCTCAGAAGAGAATCACTTGGCCTAAATAAGCAGCCTGTCACTGCTGAATTTCATTACTCATTTCCTGTCATTAAATTAGATGAGATTAATAAATAGAAACTGAAAGACAGCTGGCCAATTTCAGCTCTCCTGTGAAACTCATCCTCAAACAAAACTGTGAAGGCAGCCCAGTCATCCACTGTATGTGCTGTGCATTGTTTCTTGTGCCTTGTAGAGTACAGGGGGATTGATTTTCCTAATCTCTTTTCTTAACCCCATTTGTCCCAGATGGGCATCCCAGCATGACAGAAAGCACTGCTAGGCACCAGACAGGTTTTGAAGTAAAAGAGAAGAGAATCCAGTTCCACAGCAGAAGTGAGACTAATTAATGACATTTCAATGAGACATGATAGTCACTCTGTCCTAATGAGGGCAGAGAGGAGAAAACATTTACAAAGAGAAGCACTAAGCACCTACACAGTCTTTGAGGCTGTTTTCTCTACAAGGCGATCCTATTCCCCATGCCCCACTAATGCCCATTCTTCTGAGGTGCTGACCTGAGACTGCTCCACACCCCTGTCTCCTCACTTTCCTCTGTGAGATTTGAACCATTTGTTTGAACAAAGTGTGTGAGAAAAACTGAAAAAGAAATTAAAATCAGGCTATAGTTGACACTTTGCGCTGAATCTGATCCTGTAGTGCCTGGGCATGGTGAGGCAGACGAGACTGTTAGTGTAGTGGGAGTTGGCACCAGCCCCTCTGTGGAAGTTGCCTAATGCTTTCCGTCCTAAGATTATTTCAATCAATTTTGGAATCACATTAACACCTCTATTGTTTGTCTTTGAAATCTGGCAGAAGTGGGGATTGCCCAAGGGCCAGTGTCATGCCTTTTGCTGGTACTGTTAATAAATTCATATTTGGACAAGTAGCAGAGGTGTTGAAAATCATCATTTTTTCACTATATTTTCCAGAACCCAGAGTTATTTTGGCAACTAGCAAACACCTCCAGAGATTTGATGTGTTTGCCTTCACGCTGCACCCTGAACATCTCCATGAATGGCCATGTCTTGGGCTGGTAGAGACAGGATGTCTCTGCCAGCCCACCGAGGGGACTCAGCGTAGTAGGAACAGGATTACAACAGCCACTGTGGGGCCATGGAATGGTGGCAGGAAACAAGGGAGGAAGAACAAGTCATTGAGATATCTGCAGTGTGGGAGATGTTGACAAAGAAAAGAGAACTAAATGAGAGGAAGAGGGAGGGTTATGGGCAAATACATAATGATTACATCACTTAAAAGTAGAATTAACTCTAAGAAATAGAACTCGCTGAATATCTCCCTCAAATGTCCGATTCACACAAGGAATGACTTTTTTTAATGAATTGAATAACCTCTTTCTGCCTGATGACACTTAGCTGGAAATTGCTTGCCTTGTTATGCCTGCAGGTCAAATGTTATCAATGGAAAATGATAAATTACTGTTTGAGTAGAGCTTTTTTGTTACATTTATTAATTAAATGCCTGTAACTAATGTGAAATTACATACCTATAACTAATGACAGAAGGCTGCTGGTTTAATTTCCGTTGTAAGGCTTACAAAGTTAGAGAAACAATGAAATCACAATTGCTTCCTGTACACCTGTGTATTGTGAGACCTTAATGACAGGACCACACTCCTATTTTGTCACAGGAACCCTGTGTTGGTCTGGAAAACAAGGTAGCTCCTGGTCCCCCTGAAGACATGACAACTTGAACTGAATATGCCAAACTTATCTGGACCTAATACAGCAAATGTTGAAAAGGAAAAAAAGAAAAAAGAAAAAAGAAAAAAGAAAAAAAGGGAAGGGAAGGGAAGGGAAGGGAA